>CM053788.1:697543155-697970655 GCA_028749045.1 Cupressus sempervirens
AGGAAGGATGACAAAATAGGTAATTCTCTATTTACAAAGTTAAGTGATATTTTGAAAATACTTGAATTTTCTATATTTTAGCTACTCCATTAGTCAGTTTCTAGTTCTCCCATGCAATGATATATACTACAGAAATGAACTACCACATATAACTAAAAAAGTAGAAAAATGCTTATGCTATAGAAAGTAAGGCATACATTTTACTGAATGAAGGAAATAAAACCAATTTCATTAGCAATCATTAAATTTTTAATAACAACACATTTATTATAAACACTATACTGCAACTAAATGAACAATAGAGTTAAAAATGGACCCAGAGTCATGCACATCAGTCCTAGCTATGGGGGTTCACCCAAAAGTAATTTTGGAAATCTAATTAACTTTTCAAAATGTTACATATATAGGACTTCTCAAAATTGCTAGTTATAGATGATTGTACCCCAAAGCATCTCTGAACAGAATAAACTAAAAATAGGACATGAATGAATCATAATTTGCTATAGAACTTGAGAAAATGCCATAACTGGCTACAAAAAGAAAGAGAGAGAGTGACAAATGTCTTGATGAGTGTCAAAACATCATGCCTTCTTAGGAGTAACTACTTTGTCTTTGTAGGCTTTCATAGCATTAGTTACTTTTTCCAAGTCCTTGACATTCAAAATGATGATATTGTTAGATTGAATCATCCAGTAGTTGTGCATCTAAGTCAATTCATCAATTCTAGCAACCTTTGACTAGAGCTTCTCCATTGCCCTCCTTATGATTGAGTCCATTTATGAGAGTTCTTGAATCTTTGACATTTGGAAGTTAAGTGGATCAACAACTTTGTCAACAAATGTCAAGAACTTTGACTTCATTCTCTCAACATCCACATGTTTACCATTAGTAGACACATAGGACTTTGTATGCAATATTTTTAGATATATAAATAATTTCTTAGTGACCTTTTGCACTAGGTCATGTACATCCTTGAGATAATTTGAAGACCTCATAGAGATTTCTATAATGAACTCTAAATATTGTTTGCAATGAAACAATAGTTCCTTTCCCATCTTGACAATCCCATGAGAGATTACAACATTGGTCTTCATGTCAACGACTTATTGTAACAAGGCCATTTTCTCTATCAGGCTCTCTACTGACTTCTGAATGGTGGTTTGATGGCTTGAAGTAGCTTTCCTCAACTTGTTAGCATCCAATAGAAGACCCCGTAAGTTTCTAATTAATAGGGGACCTTAAGCCTTCATTTGATCTACCCATATTCAACAATTCTGCCCAAAATGGCTCTCTTGTTGCAACTTTAGGAGGAGATTCTGCATTGGCATCGAATTGGCTGGATGTGGTGCTCACAAGTGCAGATCTAGTATATTCCATCAACTTTCAGTTTGAGGCCTTGAGGACCCCCTTCTCCACTCTCAACTCCTCTAGCCTATCTTCAATCTTCTCATTGGTGGATTTCCATATGTTCACCATGGAGTCATGAATAGGGATACCAAGATCCACCATTCTGATCAGAAAGTCATCTGTGGAAAGCTCATGTAATTACCCCACCTTTTGTGGCTCTACAATCTCTACCAACATGTTCCCAATAGAGGTATTAGTGGCCAATGTTGCAATTGATTTATGCTTCTTTATCTTCTTGGGGGATAGCTAAGAAGAAGTGGCTTGTGTGATCAAACCTTTTGATGGAGTGGCTACTTCACATCTTCTCTTCTTTTTATCAATGGTCTCCTTGAGCCATGACTTAGTAGAGAGTACATTGATAGTAGACTGCAGGGTAGTAGGATTGAATAGATTCTTAGGTATTAGGGGCATTTTCTTTCTCTAGGAAGTATTAGTGAAGGCAATGACCTTAGTCATTGAGATGGCCAAGGTATCCCCTTGTTGATATGCGTCTTGTCCTTCTATATGGCTTATTTCACCATCCAAGTTGATGAGTCAAATAGGGGAGGAAAGCTTGGTCACTGACTTTTCTTGTTCTTTCTCCTTCTCCTTGTCTCCTACTTTCTCTACAACTTTTCTAGTATTAGGAAGAGAGCCACCTCTGTAGGTAGGAGTGATTGGCACTTTTTTTCTTCTATAGCTTGGGTTCCTCATTTTCCAATAGATTGGGTTGGTCTTGCAAAATTTGAAGAAGTAGTTGTGGTGGTGGCTACTACAGTTGACTAGGAAGCTCTAGAACATACTTCACCTATAGAACTAGTGCTCCCCATCCTCTTCTTCCTTTCTCAAGTCCACTCTACCTATCTATCTATTCTCTTTATTATCCCATGCATGAGGACCTCCATGGTGTCTATGACATGACCTGTAGGTGGGGTAGAAATAATAGGAGTGCCATTTCTCTTCTTATAAGATGAGGGATACACGTAGGCACCATCATCTGCAAGGTCAAAAACATCAACAAAGTCATTATATAGCTTAATTTCATCAATAGTTAATCGAGACCAAAACTTCTCCCGAGTCTGGTATTTAGTAAGACACCTAACCCAATAATCTTTGATATCCAAGACATGTCTGTAGAAATATTCAAGCTTTAAGTGGTCCCTTACAAATTTAATTGGATCATATTGAGACCTAAATACCTTGTAATCAATATTTTTTATTTCTCTCAAAACTCTTCACTAGATTTCAAGCATCAGATATTGAAGCATAAGGATAGGGTCCAAGCACTATGGGGAAGGAAATTCTGACTATTTTCTTCACATTTGAGCACAAGGTATTCACTTTAAGAGTTTTCTAACATAATTTGACAAGAACTACCTTGTCCTTTGGGTACCTGGGTAGTCTCTTAGAAAGACCATTAGAGGCACCTATTCACAGGTAAGAAAAGATTAAAAATTGGATGAATGAGCATCCAAACCTTTGGTGAAAGTCTCCTTTTAGGGAATCCTTGCAATTCTTGACATAGCCTCATTGTGAAGGCATCAATTACTACCACATACTCCTCAAAGCTTCTTTGCAGTTGTAGATAGGAGTAAAACTCATATACCTTCATGCACTCATCATAAATCTAAATGCTAGGAAGGTTAGGTGACAAGTGGTGAGTAGCCAAGACATAAATTAGATAGGAGAAGATGTAAAATTGTTTAAACTCTTTGGTTGAATTCATTCATGAGGCACGATCATCACAAATAATTTGTGCCTAGTTAATTCCCATACCTTCAGTACAAATAGCTTGCTCTAAGAAGAAATGGTTCTTGATGAACTCTAGAATCTCCTCTTTTCCCTTTAGTCTAAGCAATAGATCGAGGATTGTTGCAATAAATAATTCTAATGATATTCATATAGGGGAGTATTGTAGATACATGGATAGATCACTATCATGATGATATTTTACATTCATGATTCAATTTTCCATTGATGTCAACATGTTAATCTTCTATGGGATCTGACAGAAGAATAGGTTAAAGATCAAGTTGCTACAAACTAATAGTTGAGTATTTTCATTAAATGAGGTTATGGGAGATACTTCTGAGTATCTAGTATATGTAGTTAATGTCAGGTGAAGAAATGTTAAGTCTAGAAGAAGTTATGTAAGTTTTTGTGAACATTGTTTTGAGATAGAGTTTACAAAGGCATGCTCTGTTAAACTTATTATGTCTCATAGCAAAATTGTTATTCTAAGAATTGAGGTTAATGATGTGAAGAAGACATGTTGGTGATGATGTGGCTATGCTCACTTGTCATATTATTGCATGTAAAAAATGTTATTCAAGTTGTAAGTCAAAAGATTAATGTTATTGTTAAGTGTAATGTGTTTTTAAAATGGTCCTATAATAATTAATTGAGATGGTGTAACAACCAACACAGAGAATTATTTTATGGATTTGGTATAAAGGAAGGATATTTTTCTTTATCATGGATATCAAAGAAATGTGATTATAAGCAACATGAAGAGTGAAATGCAAAGATAAGAAGAGTAGAGCAGAAGTGAAGGAAACTTCATTTCAGAGGTTTTATTGTGTGATCCAAGGTTTTATATTTGGATCCAAGGTTTGTGACCTAGTCTACAAGGTCTAACAGTGATTGGTTTCTTGATAGGAATTCAGAAAGAAGATAAAGTTTAGTACACAATTATTTTGCAAGGAATAGTTAAGAGATCATTTGGAGAGTGAGTTCAATGGTCTTGCCCTAGAAGCTATTTGGACAGTGGGTCCTTCTATCTTCTACAAGTCTTAATAGGGTTGGCACAACTCCTAATAGGATTAGAATCTTCTAACAAGGATTCAAAGTCTCCTAACATGGACTCCTTGTACTAAATGTTGTAATTGACTCCTAACAGGGTCCATCCTCTAATAAGAAATATTTATATTAGTACATCATCTTGTGGGCATCATTCCCATTGGGATTTTCCCTTTGATCAAGGGTTTCCCTCGTTAACATATCTAGTGTAATTATCTATGTGCATTTGTTATGGTTGTTGTTTACTTTGGTTGAATGGTTAAGATTTTTTAAGGTTGATGAATGTTTTAATTATTGGATAACTAATTCACCCCCCTCCCCCTCTTGGTTATCTTGGTGGACTATTGTTTCTAACAATTGGTATCAGAGCATCAGGTCCTTGAAGATAAAGTTTAACAACTTTGGGAGATCCATGGCAAGCATGTTAAGGAAAGATATTTTGAAGTTTGATGGAAAAAATTATGATAGTTGGAAGGAAAAGATGAAGACACGTTTGTTGTGTATAGGTCCAGGATATTGGACTTTGATAGAAACAACAAAGATAATCATTGCTGAAAAAGACTTGGAATCTTATGCCGAGGAAGAAAGAGATCATTTTATGTGCAACATGAGAGCTAGAGAGGCACTATTGACTGCACTTCCTAAAATTGAATACAATCAAGTAAAGTCACACGTTTCTTCACATTTGATTTGGAAAGCTTTGGAAACTAGTTTTGAAGGTGATGAACATTCTAAGAAATCAAGGCTAAACAACTAGATTTGTAAATTTAAAGTTGCTAAAATGATGGAAGATGAATCTATAAGATCATATGTAGGAAAATATCAAAAATCACTATAGGTATTAAATCTCAAGGAGGAACTAAAGAAGATGATGAGGTTATATGGAATATATTGAAGACTTGAACACCACCATTTAAGTTAGCACTTCAAATGATACAGTTGTTGATATCTTGTACCAAGGATTTCACAAAAGAGACATTACTTGGGAGAGTTGAAGCAATTGAGAATGATCTTAGATAGTTTAAAGAATTGACCAGAATGGAAACAACTTTTAGTACCTTGAATATTCAACCTAGTTTATCAAGGAGCACAAGTGCTAGAGGTGATTTTGCTAATAGTAGATGATCTTATGAGGAAAGAAAGATTGAAGGAGTAGCCCTTTTGGTAAGAAGAGAAAAAGATGGTAAGAAAATCTTTAAATGTTGGAGCTGCAATGAATTTCAGTATAAAGGAAATTAAAAACCTAGAAGAGATAGAGAGTGTCTGCATGCAAATAAAGAAGATGAATCTGATGAACAAATAGTAAGTTCTATTGATGATGAAATAGGATTTTTAGAAATTAAAGAAGAAAGTCTAGAGAAAGTGACTTTGGTTGTTGGAATTATAGATGGAGTAAATGAGAGGGGGGTTGAATCAATTACTCCAAAAAAAAATCCAAAGATCCCTTAGATGTCTTAAGCAACTAATTACTGCTGATACTTGGTCAATATTGTAAGAATGCTACAACTCGGTAGATTAACTTGTTATTGATCATCTAGCATTTATAATTATTAAAATGCATGCAAAATTAAAATGAACACAAGAGACACCAGATTTAATGTGGAAACCCAATATGGGAAAAACCACCAAGTAATTAGCTACCAATTTTTCACTCTTCTGAAGTGAGTCCTATTAGGAACAAACCTTGTTAAAGGTTACAATACACACTATTAGGTCTGACCCTATTAGAGGATTCAATCACCCTATTAGGAGTGGCCTTGCTAGAGGTCTTTAGAACAATTCAAATGTATTGTCACCTTGTTAGAGGATTTACAAAATAGCTATTAAACCAACTCTATTAAGAGATTTAAAATCACTACTACAATTGTTATAAAGTAACAATGAATTGACCTGAATAAGACACAACTAAATTTTCTGATAATAGATCTCCATTCTACACTATTAGATCCTTCTTGATCAAATATAACTTTGATGTTCCTTAATGATCTTTGGTCATCCTTCAAAATTTTCTCTTAGTCCCTCTTCTCATTCACATCCATCACACACTTAGAATTCATAGCTTGACCTCATATATATACCATTCAGATTATCAAGTCGGCTCATTCACAAGTTACATTTACCAATAAACCATATATCAGTCTGCTACAAATATTACATTAAACAAATAAACTTTATTTCACAAAATAATGGAATCCTTCACTGGCCGACCTTGCTCAGTAAATACTGCATCTAGAAATAATTTCCTCAGTTAACCAACACAACTCCATTAACACTACATTTTTTGCGAAATCCTTTGGCTACTGAGTTAATTTAGTAAGAACTAGATTTCTTTCACTATCCATGAAAGCTCGGTTACAACTTTTTCCTGCATTATTTTCTCTTGATGACCAAGTGAGCTCGATAACAACTAAATTTCCTTTGCTAAACCTTGAAAGCTCGACAGAAATTGTTTCCTACATTATTTTCTCTTGATGACCAAGTGAGCTCGGTAACAACTAAATTTCATTTGCTAAACCTTGAATGCTTGGTAGCAACTTCCTATGCAAGGTAAAGCCTAAGAATGCTCGGTAGACACTGTAAAACTTCTTTGCTAACCTTTTGAACTCGGTAACCTTTATTTTTTTCCTTGTTGACCATCTAAGCTCAGTAGACTCTGACTGATAACTGATATGACATTTGTGTAACATCAAAGACAACACACAATTGAACAATTGTATCCAACAATCTCCCTCTTTGGCATTGATGGCAACATAACATGTCATAGTAGAATGAAATTTGAAAATGGGTCTAAATAGATCTTTACTTTACATAAATCTCCCTCTTTCAAAATAATCTATCTCTCCTACACAAGCTCTCATTTTCTTGCAAATTTTAGAAAGATATGACAATATACTCTCCTTCTTTGACAACACATGCCAAAGACAACAAAAATAAAATGAATAGCATTGTACCTAATGTACTGATTAATATGCAATGTCTTCATTACTTTGCTACATCAACTGATAGATCTTCGATTTTGTTCTTCTTGATGCATCACTAAAACTATATTTTAGTGAGCTTTAGAGAGGGGAATGACCCCTAACTTACCTCTTAGATACAAGAATGCATCCTTAGGTAAAGGCTTTGTGAATATGTCAGCAATTTGTTTTGTTGTATGGACATATTTTAATCTAATTTCCTTTTCTTGTACCAATTCTCTAACAAAGTGATATTTTATAGCAATATGCTTGGTTTTTGAATGCATTACTAGATTCTTGGATATGTTAATTGCACTTGTGTTGTCACAAAAAATAATAATAGGTTCTTTGATTTCTTTCTTTGTACCTTCCAATAATTGTTTGAACCATACAATGTTCGAGTAGTTTACTACTGCTGTAACATATTCAACCTTTGCTATGGACTGGGATGTATAGTTCTACTCTTTACTTGTCCAAGAAACCAACCACTTTCCAAGAAAGAAAGATCCTCCACTTGTACTCTTTCTGTCATCAACATTCCCTATCCAATCTACATCGGTGAACACTTTCAAATCTAGATTTTCTCTAAGTTTATACCATAATCCATAATCTTCAGTTCCTTTTAAATATCTCATGATCTTTTTGATTGCCATCATGTGATTTTTTTTTGGTTTTGTTGAGAATCTTCCCACAATTCCTACTACAAGGGAAATGTTTGGTCTTCTATGCACTACATACTACAACTTTCCAATCATAGATCTATACAATGTCTGATCCACTTCCTTTGATTCATCATCTTTGGTAATTTTCAATCTAGTACACATAGGAGTCCCAACTGGTTTGCAGTCTTCCATACCAAACTTTTTCAGTATCTCCTTGATGTATTTAGATTGAGTGATGTAGATGCCATTCTTACTGTATTGAATTTGAAGACCAACAAAGAATTTGATTTCACCAAATATTGACATTTCAAATTCCTTGTTCATTTGTTCTAAAATTTCTTTGCAAAGATCATCATTTCCTGTGAACAAAGTATCATCTACAAATATCTCTGCTAAAACAATCTTATTGTCTAGTCCTTCCTTTATGTACAAACTACTATTATCATTAGTTCTTTGAAAACCAATCTGAATCAGATAGTTATGCAATCTTTCATACCATGCTCTAGGGGCTTGTTTTAGACCATATAATGATTTATGCAATTTGTAGACCATGTCCTTCTTGTTTGGATCAACAAAACCTTTAGGCTGTTCAATGTAAACCTCTTCATCCAATATGCCATTGGGAAATGCTGACTTGACATCCATCTTATAAACTTTGAATCCTTTGTATGTAACATATGCAAATAAGGTTCTGACACCTTCGAATCTTGCAACATGAGAAAATGTCTCTCCATAGTCTACACCTTCTTCTTGAGAGTATCCTTTGCATACCAGTCTAGCTTTGTTCCTTGACACCTTACCATTTTCATTTAACTTATTTCTGAATACCCACTTAGTTCCAATTACATTTTTGTCTTTAGGTCTAGGTATAAGAGTCCATGTTTTTATTTTCTCTATTTGTTCTATCTCTTCATTCATAGCTTCAATCCAACTTTCATTTTCTAATGCATCTTTGACATTTCTAAGTTCAAAATCACAAGTGCCTTTCAACTTACTTCTTGTCATTGTTCCTTTTGATTTATCTCCAATGATCTGATCTGGTGCATGATGCTTCCTGACATACTTGGCTAACACAAGCTCCTTGCCTTTTGAATGACTTGCATTGTTATCCTTCTGTGTGTCAACTTCTGGTTCTAGTTCTTGTTGCTCAAGCTCAGTAGATGTTGATTCGGTAGCTTCTATTTGTGACTCGGGTTCTTGCAAATTAGTAAGTATTAGCTCAGTTTGAACTTCATGCGACTTGGTTTCTGAAGACTCTAGAGTTGAAGATTCCTGATTAATAGGTGTATTTGGCATTGTATCAGGTTCAATGTAAACAAATCTCTTGTAGTCTTTAGGTTCTCTTTTGATTTCTTCTTTAGATCTTTCTACAAACTCATCAACTTTCACATGTGCACTTTCTATGACTTTGTGAATAGACAAATTCAAACATCTATGTGCTTTACTTTTGCAAGAGTATCCCAGAAATATTCCTTCATCACCCTATACATCAAATTTACCTTTTCTAGATTCTTTCAAAATGTAGCATTTTCTTCCAAATACTTTTAGGTAACTTACATTGGGTTTGTAGCCATACCATAACTCATAGGGGGTCTTGAATGAGTCTTTTTTCAGCTGTACTTGGTTCAAGGTATGAACTGCAATGCTGATAGCTTCCTTCTAGTATTTGATAGCAATTCTTTTCTCAATCATTAAGTTTCTTGCATAGTCCATGATAGATCTATTCCTTCTTTCAGCTATTCCATTTTGTTTAGGAGTTCCTGGTGCTGAAACCTGTCTTTTGATTCCCCTTTCAATGAAAAAGTTATTGAATTCATGTGAAATAAATTCACCACCTCTGTCAAATCTTAAACATTTCAATTTTTTTCTTGTTTCCTTTTCTACTCTGGCCAAATACCATTTGAACTTTTCAAATGCTTCTAATTTCTCTCTTAGGTACATGATAGTCATCATTCTTGAATAATCATCAACAAAAAGAATGAAGAATTTTTCACCAGTATAACTTTCAATGCCAATAGGTCCACATAAATCAGTATGCACAATTTCTAAAATTTCTTCAGACTGATAGTTCTTGCTTTTAAAACTAGTCTTTCCCATTTTGTCAATTTGACAATTTTTGCATAGACCAACCTTAGGTTTTTTGATGTTAGGAATGCCTCTTATTTTCTTGAATTTACTTATCGTTACCAAGTTGTCAAAGTTTACATGACATAACCTCCTATGCCATTACTAACTTTCTTCAACTTGAGCAATAAAACATGAACATTCACCAAGTTCAAGATAAAATAGGTTACATTTAGTTTGAGTGCTTGATCCAATCAGCTTTCCTTTGCCATCCATTAGTCTTGCTTTTACATGCATAAATTCCACTTTGAATTTGTTATTGAGTAGCTGTGCCACACTTAGCAGATTGTGCTTTAGTCCTTCTACCCAATTTGCATTATCACATACAAGTTCCTTGGTTAGTGAGATTCTTCCTTTTCCTCTTATACAACAAGGTTCATTGTTACCAAATCTTACACTACCACCATCATAGTCTTCAAAGTGTTCAAACTTAGTTTTATCAATAGTCATGTGATGAGAACAACCACTATCTATAATTTATGTATCATTTTTTCTCACATGAGAAATGAGTGCCATTTCTTTATCATTATCAGATTCGTCCTTTACAGCTATGTAAACAATTTCTTCTTCTTCTTCGTCATCAGAATCATTAGAATCTTTAGCCATGAAACATGTTTTCTTACCTTTATCCTTGAATGATTTGAAGTCTTTCTTACCATTACACTTGTCAACTTTCTTCTCATCCTTGTTTTTCTTGTTTGGGCACCTAGTAGCAATATGTCCAATTTCTTCACAAGAAAAATAGATTAGAGGAACCTTACCTTTGTATTTTCCTTTGCCTCTTGAATATTTCCTTGCTAGGAAAGCTTCGACCACCTCAAGATCACTGTTGGAACTCTATTCTGATTCTTCATCACTATCTAATTGAGGATCTTTTATCTTCTTGCCTTTTTATTTGAGTGAAATCTTGGCTTCGAATGTTGATTCAATGTTCTTGGTAGCTAGAACATAATTATCATAGTTGTCCAACTGAAATGCAGTCAATCTTCTGAATATTGCCTCTAAATTTATCTTATGATTTGCTTCACATCTTCTTTCTTTAATTATAGAGACTCTGATTGCATAAATAGGAAGTAGAGTTCTAAGAACTTTACTTATAATTGTCTCCTCCTTGATAGCTCCTCTAGATGCCTTGATTGCACTAACACATGCTTTAACTCTTTCAACATATTTTGCAACGTTTTCATGCTCTCATATTCTCATTTGATCAAATTATCCTCTCAAACTTTCTCCTTTGACTCTTCTCACATTATCATCTCCTCCATAGATTTTTTTTAGCTTATTCCACATTTTAAAGGCAGTTTTGCAATCCCTGATGTCATCAAATTCTTCATAACTAAAAGCAAATGCTATATCTATCATCATGTTGTTGTGGGTCTTCTTTCAGCAATATCATTGACAAATAATATACTAGCAAGTTGTAAATATTTTTCATCAAGGTACTTCAGTCCTGTATCACCAATAGAAGCTAGATGAAGTCTCATCAACCCCTGCCATGCTGAGAAGTTGTCCCTGTTAAGTCTTGGAATTTCCCTCTTATAAGACATCCTGGCCTTTGGCTTAGATCCTTGAAATCTTTTCCTGCAAGCACCAAAATCTCTGATACCAATTTTTGGAATTATAGATGGAGTAATTGAGAGGGGGCGGGGGTGGGGTGAATCAGTTACTCCAAAAACAAATCCACAGATCCCTTAGATGTCTTAAACAACTAATTACTGTTGATACTTGGTAAATACTATAAGAATGTTTTAACTTGGTAGATTAACTTGTTACTGATCATCTAGCATTTATAATTATTAAAATGCATGCAAAAGTAAAATGAACACAAGAGACACCAAATTTAACTTGGAAACCCAATATGGGAAAAACCACCAAGTAACTAGCTACCAATTTTTCACTCTTCTAAGGTGAGCCCTATTAGGAGCCAACCTTGTTAAACGTTACAATACAAACTGTTAGGTGTGACCCTGTTAGAGGATTTAATCACCCTGTTAGGAGTGGCCTTGGTAGAGGTCTTTAGAATAATTCAAATGAACTATCACCTTGTTAGAGGATTTACAAAATGGTTGTTAAACCAACTCTATTAAGAGATTTAAAATCACTACTATAATGGTTAGAAAGTAACAATGAATTGACCTGAATAAGATGCAACAAAATTTGTTGATAATAGATCTCCATTCTGCACTATTAGATCCTTCTCGATCAAATATAGCTTTGCTACTCCTTAATGATCTCTGGTCATCCTTCAAAATTTTCTCTTAGTCCTTCTTCTTATTCACATCCATCACACACTTAGAATCCGTAGCTTGACCTCATATATATACCATTCAGATTATCAAGTCGGCTCATTCACAAGTTACATTTACCAATAAACTATATATCAGTTTGCTACAAATATTACATTAAACAAATAAACTTTATCTCCCAAAATAATGGAATCCTTCACTAGTCGACCCTGCTCGGTAAATACTGCATCCAAAAGTAATTTCTTGAGTTAACCAACTCAACTTTGTTAACACTACAATTTCTAAAAAATCCTTTGGCTATCGAGTTAACTCGATAAGAACTAGATTTCCTTCATTGTCCATGAAATCTTAGTTAGAACTGTTTCATGCATTATTTTCTCTTGATGATTGAGTGAGCTGAGTAACAACTAAATTTCCTTTGCTAAACCTTGAAAGCTCAGTAGCAATTGTTTCCTACATTATTTTCTCTTGATGACCAAGTGAGCTTGGTAACAACTGAATTTCCTTTACTAAACCTTGAAAGCTCGATAGCAACTACTTGTGCAAGGTAAAGCTTCAGAATGCTTGGTAGACACTATAAACCTTCTTTGCTAACCTTTTGAACTCAGTAACCATTTTTTTTGCCTTGCTGACCATCTAAGCTTGGTAGACTCTGACTGATAATTGATATGACATCTATGTAACATCAAAGACAACAGACAATTGAATAGTTGTATCCAACATTTGTATCACATGTGAAAAGAAATCTGATTGTATAATTGATAGTGGTTGTTCACATCATATGATTGGTGATATGAACAAGTTTTTTAACTTCAAAAGTCAGGATGCAAGTATTGTCAGAGTTGGAAACAATGCAAGATTCGATGTTAAAGGTATTAGATTGATAACTCTTGATGGTAAAGCTAACACTAAGGATGTATATTTTGTTGATGGTTTGAAGCACAATCTTTTGAGTGTTTGGCAACTAGGGGATAAAGGTTATCAGTTGTAGTTCACAAAAAATACATGCATGATTAGAGACAAATATGAAAAGGTAATTGGAATAGGAACTAGATCTAGAGGTAATGTATTTCAGTTGAATCCTACTGAAATGAAATGTTCAGTTGCTAAGGTAGATAATAGTTGGTTACAGCATAAGATATTTTTTTTTATAAACTTTGACATCATTGTGAAGACTAGTAGTATGTTTGCAGTTAGAGATTTTCTTAAGATTATAAAACCTTCTGGCACAATTTACAAGGAATGTGTTTTCACAAAGAATAATAGAACTTCTTTTCCCTGCAAGAAGTTTACTACTACAAAAAAAATTTCAATTGTAAACAAAAATCTTGGTGGTCCTATGAACACTAAAGGATTCTATGGTGAAAGGTATTTCATGATTTTAGTTGATGAATTTTCTAGAATGATGTGGGTTGCATTTCTTGAAGAAAAATCTGAGGCATTTGATAAGTTCATGATATTCAAGAATAGAGTTGAGAATGAATCAGGCATGAAGATTAAATGTTTAAGATCAGATAGAGGAGGAGATTTTACCTCAAATGAGTTTAACATATTTTTGAAGAAAATGAAATCAAAAGATAGTTATCCACTCTGGGAACCCTTGAATAGAATGGTATAGTAGAGAGAAGAAATAAATCAATGATACAAGCAATATGAGTTATGTTAGTTGAGAATGATGTGTCCAATATGTTTTGGAGACAAGTTGTTAATACAATAGTCTAACACTATGAATAGAGTATAAGTCAAGAAAGACACAAACAAGACCCATCATGAACTTTGGTTTGATCACTCACCTACAGTTGAGTATTTTAGAATTTTTGGTAGTAAGTGTTATATCAAAAGAGATGATGATATTGGTAATTTTGATGCTATAAGTGATGAAGGTATATTTCTTGCTTATTGTTTGAAAAGAAAGGCTTATAGATGTTATAATCTAAGAACAAAGACTCTTATGGAAAGTGTAAATGTGAGCATTGATGAGAAATTCAAGATACAAGAAAGAATATTTTATTACAATTTAGATGATGATGTTGTTACTAAACCAAGGAATGATAAAGTCTTTCTTGAGGCTAACAATGATTTGAAAAATGAAGAAGAGCTAAGATAAGAACAAAGCTTGAAACCTTTAGTAGAGCCAAGAGTTGAGATAATAGCTCCTACTTTAGGTAAGAATATGTCAAAGAATCATCCACTAGAGAAGATCATCAGAAATAGAGATAGGTATGATGACAAGAAGCGGAGTCAATGAAGAACTATGTTTGATATCTCAAGTTGAATGTAAGAATGTAGATGAAGAATGTAAAGATGACTATTGGAAGCAAGTTATGAAAGAAGAATTGGATCAGATAGTAAAGAATGAGACATGAGAATTGGTCTCTAGACTAGCAGACAAGAATGTGATGAGAACTAAATGGGTATTTAGGAACAAGATGAATGAACAAGGAGAAGTTGTAAGGAACAAGGCAATTTTAGTATGTGAAGGTTACTCATAACAAGAAGGAATAGACTATGATGAGACCTATGCTCCTATCACAAGAATAGAATCAGTAAGGTTATTCTTAGCATATACAACATATAAGAAATTTAAAGTATATCAGATGGATGTCAAGTCAGCATTTTTGAATGGAGAACTTGAAGAAGATGTATACATTGAACAACCTAAAGGTTGTCCTTTAGCAGATGATAAGGACATAGTATGTAGATTGAAGAAAGCATTGTATGGCTTGAAGCAAACACTTAGAACTTGGTATGCAAGGTTAAACACGCATTTGACAAAGCTTGGATATAGCAAGGGTATGGCATATAGTAATCTCTATTAGAAAGAAATTGATGATGGATTAATGATTTTGGTAATATTTGTTGATAATATCATATTTGGAGGAAATGATGAGGAAAGTGGAAAGTTTCTAGAGGAAATGAAGAAATAATTTGAAATGAGTATGATAAGAGAAATGAAAT
Source organism: Cupressus sempervirens (assembly GCA_028749045.1). Classification (NCBI taxonomy): domain Eukaryota; kingdom Viridiplantae; phylum Streptophyta; class Pinopsida; order Cupressales; family Cupressaceae; genus Cupressus; species Cupressus sempervirens. The sequence continues at coordinate 697,558,288 of CM053788.1, forward strand.
ACTTTCTAAGATTACAAATTGTACAAAATAAAGAAGGAATCTTTATTTCTAAAACTAAGTAATTGAATGATTTATTGAAAAGGTTTGGTTTGGAAACATGTAAACTCATTGGAACACCTATGATAACTAGACACAATTTATCAATAAAGGATGAGACATCTACAATTGAGTAGAAGAAGTTGTTGCAATTATTCAAGAATATGCTAAGTTACTAAGAGGGGAGGGGTGAATTAGTAACTTCTAAAATTTTAACAATTTCAACTCTTAATCCAACAATCCAATTATAATTTAATCCATTACATATAATTTGATCTAATTGCATGCATAAGAAACTCAAAACATGAAAGCATTCATAACATTATGACACACAGATTTGGTGACATAGAAACCTTCCAAATAGAAAGTAAAACTAGGGTGGGGATGATACCCACAAACTTTAGTACTGTAGTATAAAGTTAGCCTACTAAAGCTTACATTGATCACTTCTAATGATATACCCTGTTAGGAGCACTAAGGACTATTAGGTCCACCTTGTGAAAGGATTTACAAACAAACAATTAAGTATGCACTCGATAAAGAGATTTTAAAAAGATTGTTAGGTCTACCTTGTTAAAGGATTAGACTAATCCACCTATTAGGATGAAATAGAAGATGATCTCTGATTTGCAACTTGATTTGCTGAATGAGATTCCTTTATGTACTAATCACCTTGTTGTGATAGATATGACTTTGATGCTCCTTATACTATTATAGCGTTTGTAATTCATTCTTTTCTTTTTTCTTTGATTGCATTCACATTCACATATTCATCATACTCACTTGGATATGATACAATTTATTACATATATACCAATCCAACTATACAAATTGCAAAGTCAGCCACAATACAAGCTAACACAAATATGACAAAGTTGGCCCACATGAAGACACTCAGGTTTTGAAGACGAACTCAGTGAGGTTCTAATACTTGGCATCCATTGTCAATGCTCATCATCTTCATGCACTTGGTAGAAGTAGAAGCTCGGTCCATACTAATCACTTCCAAGTAGTCTTGAACTCAGTCTGCATTGGTGACTCGATGGATATTGTGAAACTCATCATATAAAATGAGTCTCTTGATTTAAATTGTATGACTCAATAAACACTATCACTTTGAGCTCAATATAAACTAGGTCTCTTGGTTAATGCTAAGTGGCTCAGTTAATACTTGACTCACATCACATTGACTACGAACTTGGTGAACACTACACAACTTGTCTTGCATTGGTAAACACTCGACATGTACTGAGATGCACAATTTACACTACTAGTCTTTACTATAATTGTGACTACTTGATAACCACTGAGATTTGTCCAAAGGACTTGGTAGCAATTGTAGAACTCAGCGACAATTGAAATACTTGGCAAACATTGATAGCTATACAAAAAGCTCGATAGCTATATACAATCTGAATAAGTGTGTGTCACTAATAACAAACTTGATTGATATGTCAACAATTTCCTTATTTGGCATTAGTGAAAAAAACACTAATTAGCCAAAACTGAATTCAAAAGTTTCATGAATACCTTTTATTCATCACCTTGTGATACTAGCTCAGTAGAGTATACTATTTTTGAGATTTTTAAAATTTATTTTGTAAGGGATATATCTGTACATGGTAAGGTTCTTTCATACAATATACTATACATCTTCTTTCTATATACAACATATATCTTTGTACATATTTGACTCCCCCATTGATTTTTCAACTTATTGCATGTTCTCCCCCATAACATAAGTCTTTCTCCATACATATATCTTTCTCCCCCTTTTTGATATTAATGCCAAAGATTTATTCTATTTATTTACATAGTAACACCAAAATGAGATAAAAATTCTAAAAATACCTTGGGCATGATCACCATGGTGTTATCCCAATTGGCTTGCAAGACCTTACATGTGTGAAGTGCAATTTAGACTTTTGCTAACAATTCTATCATATGATCTGCAATGGAGAAGTTATTGTAATGGATGCGAGTTTCTCAATGTATATGTTTCTACAGTGCATTCATGATGGGGAGAATCATATTTTGTTTATTTATCAATGTGCATCTAATCCTTGCTTCTTCTCTAAGAAATTCTACTTGCATATCTGACAAAAATCTTATCTTTTGAAAATGTGTAGAGCTTGAAGTAGGGTCAAGTTACAGCTACTGAGCACTAGCTTTCAAATCTTCATCTATTTTGGATAATTTATCCTTTATTTCTTTAGTAAACTTAGAAACATCACATAGCTTTCCAAAAAGTGATGACACAATTGTATAGGATGATTCTAAATTGCCCAAAATTGTAGAAAGTTATACCTGATAAATGGTTATCTATTGAGCAATGTGCTCCAACACTTTATTATCAAACTTCTTCTCTTCTTTTTGCACTAGCTTATCTTGTCCCTCAGTATATTCATTAAATTTTTGTACTACCTCTACTAGCTAATACAAAATTGGCTAAGAAGAGTCAACCTTAATATCTATGGCCTTTGCCAAAATTTTCTTTGCATCTTCAATTATTTTAAGTTCCTTATCTCTCTCATATCTTAGTCTTTGCTATTTAGCCTTCTTTAGGAGTAGTTCACCAAATGATTTCATTTAGTCTAGAGTAAGCTTGGAAATGTCCCAATTTGGGATTACAATTTCCTCATCTAAATCAATTTCTTCATCTAGCTCTTTTCCTTTACTCAAAAATTTTGTGCTCAATTGAACCTTGGGCTCAACTGCCCTTACACTTATTGTTTTTGTAGTTAGAATAGAAACAATAGTAGACATGGTAAGACTAGTTTTAAAAACTGATACTATGCTTATTGAAGGAATATTTAGAGAAATACCTAAACAATCCAGAATTTATATGCTCAAAACTAAAGTAGTCAACTCAATTGATGAAGGAAGAGTCTATAGCTATTTAGATGAAGTGGAGGTCACTTCTACCAAGGATGTGCTAAGCTAAGTAGGAGCAAAGAGTGATTGGACATTTGGATTGGCACTGGTGGTCACAATCAAACTTGTTGGGCCTATCTCCACACTTGATGTTGTCATTGGTTTGCTTAGAGAGTGAGGAAGTGAGGCATTGACTACTGCAACTATCATAACTAGATCAATCTCCTCATCATCTTGCTTTGCTTCCTCAATAGCCTCTTGTCCTTGATCCTCTTCATCTTCTTCATTGTCAAAATGAGTTGCTTCTTCAATATTCTCTTCTTCATATTTCTCCTTATCTTCTCCATCATCATCTTTAACATCATCTAGAAAATCACTTGGTTTATGTAATAGATAGATATTCTTCCAAGTGTTTGTTGCATTCTTTAAAACATGCTAAATGTATCTAATCAAAACCATACAAGTATTAAACTTCAAAGTCTATTTTTCTTTATATTTTGTTAGTGACTCTTTTACCTCAACATCTAATATGCTCAGTATTAGCTGCCTCAAGGTTTGCCTGTATATGTCTTTGCCAGTTTGCATGGAAAAATCCCATCTTAGCTTTATCTTTTCCAACAAAATATTAGGGTAAAAGTACAAAGTTGTGTTACCTTTTAGGCCAACTTATTAGAACGACTAAATTTGAGCATTTCTATCTAAAATTAAATTTTTTTTAAACATATGATCTAGATAACTTCATTCTTTCTAAGTTATATATGGTCTCACACTTTTCTAATTGAAAATGTCTATTAAATTCATGTTTTATACTAGTTTCTATCCAATTACTAAATAAATAAAATTATTTAAGAAAAGTGGTGTTTCGATAACTCTTACTATTTTTTATGATAATTTTTTTAATAACATATAAACACAATTTTATAGAGATTAGAGTGAAGAATATTCTCATGTAGAGTTTATAGTCTTTTAATTAGATATAGTATATTGCAATTTAAAAAATTCTATAACCACATATTTTAACACTTGAAAAGATGTTGATTTTGATAAAGAAAAAAATATTAAATTATATCAGAAAAATCTAAAAATTATATAACATTCTAGAGGAGAGAGTCCTCTTCTAGAATGTATAAGTTATCTCCTGGTTAGAATAGATTTGTTGTGAAAAATATGGTAGGAGATGAAAACTCTAGTGATTTTAGGTGACTTGAAATTACAATCCATATAAAAGAGAAAATATAGGTCTAAATCCTATATTTATTAATTTTTTTTCTAGATATATATGCTACCTATAACATAGTCTAAGATCAAAGAGAACTAAGTTCATTTCCATATGGTTTTGTGGTGGGAACCAGACCCCTAATTTTTAGCATTTTTTAGCACCTAAAAACTTATCTATAAAATTAGGAAAATATATCAATTCTTATTCCAAATAATTAATAATAATTATAATCCTAAAATTCATCCATTTCTACACATTTCATTATTTTACTTCATTTCAAAATTCAAAATAATAATACCAATTTTATGTCATTGAAGGTGAATAATTACACTTTTGTTAGCCCTTTCCTTTACAAAAGGGTGACACAGGTTTGTGTTTTTACCCATTAGGGAATTGAGAAGTAAGTTGGTTTGGTGAGTATTTGCACTTACACATTTTGTTCATCACTAGGTCTTCAATCTACTTCTTTTGTTCCTCAGTCCTAGTATTATATTTTAATGCCTTAAAGTTGGTTATGCCTGCTCCTTCCTGAAGTTCTTTCAATCTATCTTGGAAGGTAGTTGGAGGTTTCTTGAATATAATATCTCCTCCTTCCTTGCTAGATTTCTTCCTTTAGGATCTCCTAGTGAAAATTGCAATGGATGGCTTTTGTGGCTTGGTGATAATCACCTTGCCTTTCTTCCTTAATGGCTCTTCTTCCTCTGATTCTACCTCGTCTTCTACTTCCACATTTTCTGCTTCCTTATCTTCACCTTTTACCTTAGTTAACAAAAGGGTAGAACTAGTTTTCAATTTTGCAATCCTCTTCTTTCCTTTGTTCACTATCTGAGGGAGCTTTATTTCAAGTTCAATCCTAGCTTTTGCTTCATCATATGTTCCAAAATATGTAGCCTTAGGATCAATTGGCTCATTTACAAGAGCTTCAATGATGTCTTTAGTTTCATCAATATTAATCTCATAATCAAGAGGTTTTGCCCACACAATTCTAGGCTTAACTGCCTAAATGTACACTTTGTCAAATACCACCATGAAAGTTACATCATCCTTATAATCTCCAACTAGTTTTTTGGAGATTCAGAACCTATTGTTCATTTTCTCTTTGAATGCATCAAAATAATTTTCCATAATACTATTATTATTTTCACCCATTCCAACAATAAACTCATTTATCCAATATAACACAGGCATATATTTTCTCCAAACAACAGTGCCTTTTGAAGGGAAGAATTTCTAAACATAAAATAATAGACAAGTTAACAAGGAACCAAAATTACATGGGTTATTCTTTGAAGTCCTTATGCTTTCCATATTTTTGTTGAACTATTTCAACAATATCTTGGCAAGGTCAAATGTTAAGTTATTCTTTACCACCTTCTATGCCAAGTCCACAACTTCACATGACACGCTATTCAACCTGCTAGAGCTATATATCTTGTGCGCAATAATGTGAATACCAAACTTCAATTCCATATCTAAAATATTGCTAATGTTCATTCCTCTGTTGTCACATTCTGCTAGGGTTTTCTTTTCAAGTTCAGCCTGACCTAGGGTTTTTGTCATTTTGGCCTTGGCTTGCATTGGGAGGCTAGTGATTTGATGAATAATCTTCTATCTGATCAATAATATTTTTTCCAACAACAACTGACCATTATGCACCTAACTTAGGCTAAACCTAATCCATTTAACTTGAAATTTGCAGAGCATGTGAGGGATGTGAGTTAACCCTTTGGTTTCCAAGTTTTTGTGCTTAGGTTTCAAAACTTCATTTACTCACAGTTGGACTAGGGCATCATCTATTTCCAACATACCAATCTCTTGAATAACACATTTGAAATGAGTGCAAATATTGTTGATTAGAAGTACCTTTGGAGGGATTTGAGATTGTGTTCCACTTTTTTCTAAGGTTTTAGTGATCATAGGAGTGAGCTTGAAATCTAGTGCTTTCCATTCCACTCCATGAACCAACATGTTAGATCCTCGCTTAACCTTGCTACTGTTGGATGCCATCTTCATTCAATATAGTTTAAGGGAATTTAAAAACTTTTGTTGAAAATTTGTTCAAATCACTTGGAAGCTCTGAAGATTGCACTTTCGCAATAGCACTCAAAATTTCATGATAAGAAATGACTTTGATTTCATGCCTTTTGTTAAAATTTCACCATAAATGCTTAGTACAAAAGGTAAATCTATTAGAGTAAATAATTATTTATTAATTATTATTTTTACTTAAGTTTACTTAGGTTAATGCATTTAGTTAATAGTTGTAGTCTAGGAGTTATTGACAACATAGAAGTTTGTTCCTATCTAGTCATACTTATCCTCTCACCTTGATTGAGGATATTCCACCTTTTTTGGACATATGCTTAGTTGTCAACATTATCTTCTAGCACTTTCCAGCTTGTTCTACAAGCTTCCTTGAGGTCTTTATATTCAGTCTCTCTCATTGTAAATTCACATCATTGACATAGCAATTTCATTTTCCTATTGTGAAATATTTTCTCTTGCTTTGTTGATTTTCTTCAATCTCTTGCTCCTTCAATTTCTCTTTAGCAAGCTATTTGCATGTAGGTGATCTTGGCGCACTATGAAGTTGGCATTCATCAACTTCTGCAAGATCAACTGACATCATGTTGACAGACTGTCATCCACTATGCTTGCATTGAACACTCAATGAAGTCTTTGTGACTCGGTAACCATAAGCATCTTTATCACTCCCAACCCTGCTTGGTAGAGTCTGTGACCCAACCTCACTCGGTAGAGAAGATAACTTGGTAGACACTTGTACTCGGTGATCCCTTTGTATCCTGAATATTGATTTGGATCATTTTTCTCTTTCATTCTAGAATTATTTTGGATGTCTTCTTTGATAGCATAGTTCCAGTTTCTCCTTTGAGAACCAAGTAGAAATGATAGGGTCACCTAATTCTTGAGTGACTTGATCATCATTACTTGGACTTGTATCCTCAGTAGACTTAGGAACCCATTTCTATCTCATCTATTTTTAGATGTTATCAACTTTTTCTTTTTTCTCATCTTCAATTCTACTAGTATTCGTGTAGTTCTTAGCAAAATGACCAAGTTCTATACAAATGAAACATTTTTTTAGTAGTGTCTTTTTTGCTCAAATGATGCTTTACATAATTTATTCCAATGTATTCAAATTCTCCACAATAATGACATCTACACCAAGTGTTGTAGTCCCAACCAAATATTGCTTTCACAATTTTCTCTGTTGGATTCAATACCTTGGTTTTGCATTTTGATGACTTGTGTCAATGTTTATTACATTTGTGACATTTTCCTTCAAATCTTGGTTTCTCTTTGCATTCATTAGCCTTATGAGCATGTTGATTACAATTGCAACATTTTCCATTAAATTTTTCTTTTCTATTGCTCCAACATTTGTTTGATGTTACTGAATGCCACCCCCATCAACAATAATAGGGACTCTATCATTTGGGGTGATAACTCAAATGGGATTTTCTTTGTTGCCTCAGGCTATTTCTCTTTATGGGTCAAAATGGAGAAGTCATTATGAACCAATGCCTGGATTTCTAGCCTCACTCCCAAAATTAATATCTTTTTCTAGTTGCTACTGCAAGACAAAATTCTTACCCTAGACAATTTAGCCAAGAAAGGCCAAATCATCCCCAATAGGTGCAGCCTTTGCAAATTTAACCTGGAATCGATAAATCACCTATTCATCCTCTACCCCTATTCTTCTAAGGTGTTGAATCTTCTGACTAGGGATCTTGGTTTTAGTTGGTTGCCCTCTGACAATATCCAAGACTTCTTCTGCTAGTGGAAAAGCCACCACTCTATTTTGAAAACTCAGCTTTTCAACTATTGGATTCTCCCACACTTTTGCTAGGGAATCTATGAAGAGCACAACAACCAAATTTTTAGAGACAGAGAGGCTCTTGAGTTCATAGTTGGAGAGAAAATTGAAGGTCTCACTATGGAGAACTTTTCCATTACAAAGGGAGGAAATATCAAGGAAGGATGGAATAGTAAAGCCAAGAAGAAAGACAGGGACAAGAGAAGATAGGAAGCAAGATGATCCTTCCCCCCTAAGGACTGGCACAAAGCCAACTTTGATGGGGCGGCTAAGGGGAATCTTGGACCAGCTAGAATTAGAGGCATCATTAGAAATAGTTTGGGAGGAGGAATTGTGGTTGCTTCTTTCCCTCTTGGTCACCAGACCAATCACTTTGCTAAAGCCAATATGGCCAGACAGATTGTTAAGCTAGCCTTGGCTTCCAAGATTGAGTGCCTATGTCTTGAGGTCGACTCCCTAAACATTATCAATTGTATCAAAGGACATGCCCTGCCCTCTTGGGCGATTGCTAACATCATTGAGGACCTTAGATCTAACTTGGGAAAGTTCAAAAGGACTTTCCTCAGCCACACTTACCGAGAAGCCAACTTGGTTGCTGACTGGTTCGCCATTGATGCCATTACCAAAAATGTGGTGATGACATGGAAGAACAGAGACAAAATCCTAGCAGTGGTGATTGAGTTCCTCCGACAAGATCAAATCTAGGATACTAATATCACCCCTATTTAATTATGGAAAGATACACCAAATTGCACGTCGGAAGGGGAGTAATTAGAAGTCATGCATAGCTCTTTTCAAGTCATAACCATGCATACAAATGGCACGCTTTGAGGGTTGGCATGAACAGAACCACCAAAAATTGTAATTACAATTTTGTTTTCAGCGTCCCAAGGAAAACTAAGCTCAGCATTTCTACTAGAGGAATAGGGTTTACAGAGACAAAGTTTTTCATGGTTGGGGAAAGGATCATAAGAGAGCCTTGGAGGAAATAAAGAAGTGGAAGGGGAAGAAGAAGGTTTGGCAAAAGCTTGAAAAATGATGTATAACCAAGTTCATGGAGAAGCTTCATGGCTTCAATGCTAGGGTTACCAAGGGGATGGTGGAAACATGGACCAATGGAAAAGTCAAAATTGATGGTGCCACCCACCAAATCACTAAGGGTTTGATTGTGTAGGTGACAAAAATCCCTCAGGTTCGCATAAACTTCTTCAGGGATAAAAAGATATCAGCCAATACTGTTAGCAAATTTGTCAAGGACGATGCTAAGAGTAACAAACTTATCAAGATTGACACTTACTACAAGATGGAATCCATCAAAAAATTATGGAGGTATGTTCTCAGGATTCTCATTGAGTATATCACTCTTGACTCCAGGTTCGATAGGATAAGAAAACACCATTTTGTGTTGCTAAACCACTTTAGGCATGATATTAAAATTTCCTTTCATTTCTTTCTTTTCACCTCCATGTCTAAGAATATTGAGGGTTTCAAGAGAAAACCCATCACTAATCCTGCCCTCCCTGAAGGCCTTCTCCTCTTGCTCTATGAGTTTCTGAAAGCTCAAACCAGGGGAAAATCACTTAGTGACCCGGGTAATGCTTTGGACGACACTTCTAGTTCGGACTTTGAGGATGTTCAAGTTGTTAAATCTAAGGATGGGGATTACTCCACCAAAGCCATCTCTATTAATCGCAACCCCCACTTTCCTAGTAGAAAGAGCCCTAGAGGTCTCATCCCCATTCTTCCGAAGCCTGAGCCCCAGGAGGAGAAAGAAGATAGTGAAGATGAAGAGGAGATTGAGACTGAGTTTTAGGATGAGGACAAGGCAAAGGGGAAGGAAACTATAAGGGATGAGGAAAAGGTGTGGGAGAGAGATAAGGAGGAAGTTACCCTTGATACCCTCAATGCTCCCTCAGATAACCCCAGAAAAAGAAAAGTGGACCAAGCCCTACTTCAGGAAGACCCCATCGCCTTGACCTCTGAGACCCCTAGTCCTATCTTTCCCTCTTCCCTACTTGAGGAGAAGACTATGGAAAAAAGTATGGAGGCGATAAGAAAGGATAGGGGCAGGGCTTGGAGGAATTTAAACATGGATACTGCTAGGTTGGGAATCATCAGAGAGGCAATGAACATCTAGGTGATGGAGGACCTTGATGGCAGAACCCATTATGATGAGCTTATCGATCCCACTCTACTGGTCTTGTCTGATAACATGTGGGAATCCAACTTCAACCTTCTGAACAATGAAAAGAATGACATGATAGATAAATTTTGATCTATCAAACGCTTGTTTTAGGAAATTGAGGCTCTTAAGGAAAAGAATGTCCAAGATTGCAGCTAGAGCCCACATAGAGCCCAAGAGAACACCAGAAGGATGATCGACCAGGATAAAAACCAAAAGCACTGTAGTGGCTAGGACTCCAGAAATGATCAGGAGGACAAATTTTCCCTGGTTGGACAAAAAGTCCAAAGGTTAGACAACATCATCCAAACTCTAACTAACCAAATTATGGACACTTTGCACACTTTGAATGAGAACATTGTCAACTTGGGGGATACTCTAATGAGAGTTGGCATTAGTGGGAACATGGGGAAGCTGAATAGCTAGAATATTGGCAAGAAAGAGGTTGATCTAAATGTTGCTAGGGACCACGTGGATCACTTGGACTAGGAGAAAGCCCAGAACATGAACCAGGAATGAGACTAGAAGGACAATGAAGTTGCAGAAACTCTGCAGGATTTGGATAAGGAGAACCATTAGGTTTGGGTTTCCTCATTGGACTGGCTATTGGATTTTTCCTCCTAACCTTAAGCCTTTTGTTTCTTTTTGGCTATTTGTTGTTGTTTCATGTTTGCTGGACTTTAATGTCTAAATTTTTATGCTATAAAACTTTCGGGTTTTCGGTCCCTGTAAAACCTATTTTTCTTAATCAAAAACATTTTTTTCATGTATGACCTATCTTACCATAGTGATTTCAAGTAGGTCTTTGGTTCTTTTGAGCTCCTTGCTTGGATGATTCTCCTTCTTTTGTATATCCAATTTCTACTTTTCTTTTTTGTCTATAAAGAATTTTCTCATTCAATTGATTCATGACTTCTTGTGATTTCACTATTCTTTCAATGATTTTCCTCTCAAAGTTTAGATGATTCTGTAATCTTTCATTGATTTGCCTTTCACAATTTAGATCATTTTGTAATCTTTCATTGATTTTCATTTCAAAATTAGATCATTTCTCATTCTTTCATTTTCAAATCTTAGGTCATGATTTTGCCATTTTCATTGGAGAGTTGATCAATAAGATCTACTTGATGAAGGGATTGGTTTTGAATTTCATTTTTACTTCCATCTATCTCTTCTTTTATCTTGTTTTTCTATTCCATGACTTCACATAACCTTACTACCTAAATTTCTTGCTCTCTTTTAATTTTTCTCACCCCTTCTTGTAGGGAACCATTCTTTTCTAGGAGTTCTTTGCTTTCTTCATGGGCTTCATCTAAATTTATTGAATCAAGGTCTTCAATTCTTTCTTCAATGTAGAGATGATCATTCATTTTAATTGCAAGTTGTTTTGTTATTTTAGGGATTGAGAGAGTTGCTCCTTTGCATTCTTGAGTTGGGCAATAGCCATTTCCAAATCTAGCTTCTCATTGTCAATAGCTTTGTCAAGTCTGAATATCTCCATGTCTTTGATCTTTTCTCAAGTTGTTAAGCTTTCTCCTGAGAACTAAAATGCTCTGATAGCAATTGTTGGAAATATTCAAGACTATGCTAAGTTACTGAGAGGGGAGGGGTGAATCAATAACTTCTAAAACTTCAAAAATTTCAACTCTTAATCCAACAATCCAATTAGCATTTAATCCATTACATATAATCTGATCTAGTTGCATGCATAAGAAACAAAAAACATGAAAGCATTCATAACATTGTGACACAAAGATTTGGTGACCCAAAAACCTTCCAAATAGAAAGTAAAACTGGGGTGGGGATGATCCCCTCAAACTTTAGTACTGTAGTATAAATTTAGCCTGTTAAAGCTTACATTGATCACTTCTGATGATCTACCTTGTGAAAGGATTTACAAACATACAATTAAGTATGCACTTGGTAAAGAGGTTTACAAATGATTGTTAGGTCTACCTTGTTAAAGGATTTGACTGATCCACCTATTATGATGAAACAGTAGATGATCTCTAATCTACAACTTGGTTTTTTGAATAAGATTCCTTTATTTACTAATCACCTTGTTGTGATAAATATGACTTTTTTGCTCCTTATACTATTGTAGCCTTTTTAATTTTCTCTTTTTACTTTTCTTTGATTGCATTCACATTCACATATTCATCATACTCACTTGGATATGATACAATTTATTACATATATACCAATCTAGTTATACAAATTGTAGAGTCAACTACAATACAAGTTAACACAAATATTACAAAGTCAACCTACATGAAGACACTTGGGCTTTGAAGACTAACTCAGTGAGGTTATGATACTCATCATCATCATGCACTTGGTATATGTAAAAGCTTAGTCCATACTAATCACTTTCAAGTAGTCTTGAACTCATTCTACAAGGATGACTCGGTACATACTATGAAACTCGTCATATAAACTGAGTCTCTTGATTTACATTGTATGACTTGGTAAAAACTATCACTCTGAGCTTAGTATAAACTGAGTCTCTTGGTTAACATTAAGTGGCTTAGTTAACACTAGACTCACATCACATACACTGTGAACTCAGTGAACACTGCATAGCTCATCTTGCACTAGTAAACTTGGCATGTACTAAGATGCACAGTTTAAAGTACTGGTCCTCACTATAACTGTGACTACTCAGTAACCACTAAGATTTGTCCAAAGGACTTGGTAGCAACTATAGAACTTGGTGACAACTAAAATACTTTTAAAACAATAATAGTTGTATAAAGAGCTCATAAGCTATATAGAATCTAAATAAGTGTGTGTCACTAATAACAAACTTGATTGATATGTCAATAGATGTATAGATCTATGATTGGAGGATTGCAATATCTAACTCACACAAGGTTGGATATATAAAAAGTAGAACTTAGAATTATTAAAAGATTTCAAGCTAATCCTAGAGAAGTACATTACGTAGTAGTTAAAAGGATATTTAGATACCTGAAAGAAACACCAGAATTTAGATTGTGGTATGATAGATCTAATGATTTCACTCTATATGCTTATACTAATGTTTATTGGCTAGGAAGTATGGATGATAGAAAGAGCACTAGTGGTTGAGCCTTCTTTCTTAGAGGAAGATTAGTTTCTTGGCTAAGAAAGAAGCAGGATTGTACATCACAAAGTACAATAGAAGTAGAATATGTTGGAGCAACAAACAATTGTAATTAAGTTATTTGGATGAAGCAGATGATGAAGGATATAATGATAGAATTAAGTAAACCTATTATCGTACATTGTGACAACACAAGCACATTAAACATGTCTAGGAATCTAGTATTACATTCTAAGACCAGGCACATTTCTATCAAGTATCACATGTTGAGAGAGAAAGTTGTAGAAAAGGAAATTAGATTGGAGTATGTGAGCACTAAATAGAAGATTGCAAATATTTTCACTAAGCCTCTTTCCAAAGAGACTTTTGAGTATTTGTGAGGTATGCTAGGGGTTATTCCCCTTCCTATATCAAAGTAGAAGGTGCAAGAGTGCATTAGCATAGTGTAATAGAGCACTATTGTTTTTCTAGACTAAATGTTGATACTTCTTATATAGAGTAGTATCTATGGTGGATAGAGTTATCTAGGACTCTTGTTGAATTTTTTTTTTTTGAACAGTGTCTATACACACTTCAGCTAGTACAAATCAATTTTTGTTGTGTTTTTTGGTTGCTGAAACCTTTAACATTGATGTTAATGGGGGAGAATTTTAGCATGAAAAAAAAGTTGGAAAAAAGAAAGGATAAGTACAAAATGGAAAGATAGTTTGATGTAAGTACATTGAGGTATGTCAATGGGGGAGAATGATTGATGAAGAGGATTTGAAATGAAGATTAATAGTTTGTAACTGTTGGTATTCTTGGAACTAGATGTTTTACATCTATGTTGACATCAATGCCAAATTGGAAGATTGTTGCAAATATGAGTGTTGATGATATTCTATAGGTTAGTATTGTAGATACATGGATAGATCATTATCATGATGTTATGTTACATTCATGAATGAGTGTGTCATTACTGTCAAGATAGTAGTCTTTTGTGGTATCTGATAGAAATACAACATAAAGATCAAGTTGGTACAAATGGATAGTTGAGTATTTTCATTAAGTGAGGCTATGGGAGATACTTCTAAGTATCTTTTATATTTAGTTAATGTTGGGTGAAGAAGTGTTAAGTCTAGAAGAAGTTATGTAAGTTTTGTGAACATTGTTCTGAGATAGAGTTTATAGAGGCATGATTTGATAAACTTGTTCTATCTCTTAGAAAAAAATTTATTCTAAGAATCAAGGTTAAGGACATGGAGAAGAAATTTTGATGATGACATGGCTATGCTTGCTCATCATAATATTGTATGTACAAAAAGTTATTCAAGTTGCAAGGTGAAAGATTAATGTGGTCCTATAATAATGATGTAAGGAAGGATAGGTAAAACTAGGGCCAATAGCACACCCAACTCTCCAAATTAACAGCCAAAGTAGGAAGAGAAAATGCTTTCATTGACTCTTCAAATATTTAGCATACATGCCTAGCTATAAGGCCTTATGGGTTACAGCCAAATACAAATACATTCATGATTTAAGATCCAGCTTCAAATTCACATTTTTTCAGTTTTGCTCTCCAATCATCTCTTAAAACTATCCTAGCTCTAAGCCCAAACACTCTATTTATACTAGCTTAAATGGCTTACAAATCATTCTAAAACATAGAGAAGCAACAACTTGATGCTCAGCAAATGTTAATAGAAAATAAACCTAACATTAAATTCTCAAAGAGCCACAAATCAGCCTGCATTACCAATTAAATTTCTAGAAATCAATATCTCCTAGCTCAGACTAAATTAGAACTTGTACTTCAAACTATGGGTATTATTTTAGGTCCTCTACAACCTTTTAAGTGTGAAAAGGTTGATTGACCAAGGAAAAGTGCACATACAACCTGAAAGTTGAGCACAAAAAATTGTCATGTAGAACTACAAGAAATTGATACCCTGGGAGAATTTCCATATCTCCCAACTTATAAGGAGATAGAACTTGTGCCTTGGACCATAGATAGTACTCTAGGCCCTCTTTAATCCCTAAAGTGTGCATCTCTCATTCATTATAGAAAATTAGTTACATAGTTAGCAATAGGAACCCAAAAACTAGAAACCACAGTTTCAACAGCAAGATAAAAAATGAAAATATGCAAGATAGCAGTGCAACCTAGGATGCTCTTGTATCAGACAACTAGGGTTGCAATAAATGATTTTGTTGAATAATTGAGATGTCACAACCTTACTTGAATCCAACTCAGATTCAAAAATCCACGAAGCATCTTCCATAGGTCTATTCTTCCACTCCACCAGATATTCATAATTATCTTTTCCTCTTGTGCTCTTACCAATTCTTTGATCCAATATCTCTTCAACTTCTTCAATCTACTTCTTAGGATAGTCCTCTGATACAATAACTTCATCATCTAACTCATAATACTTGTATAAATTAGCAACATTGAATATAAGAGATATATCCATGTCATCAAGTAACTCAATTTCACAAGTGTTTCCACTGTCAAACTTCTTCAAGATCTTACAAGGTCCAAACTTCTTCATCTTCAACTTACTATATGTTCTAGCAGGAAATCTTCCTTTATTCAAATGAATCATCACCTCATCACCAACTTGAAAATTATGATGTATTTTAGACTAATCAACATTCTCCCTATACTTTTGATTACTTTGTTTTATCCTCAACTTCACTTCCTCATGTAAAGACTCCATAAAATTAGTAAATTCTTCTCTTGCAACAGTTCTCTTTTCTTCACTAGCAATATATCTCAAATTTGATACCCCTTTAGGCTTCATTCCATTAAGAATTTCAAAAGATGTCTTCCTTGTGCTCCTATTCATAGAATTATTATATGCAAATTCAGCTTGTGCCAACACTATCTCCCAATTACTTGGCTTCTTCCCAACTAAACATATTAGCAAATTACCCAAGGTTCTATTTACAACCTCTGTCTATCCATCTATATGTGGATGGAATGTAGAACTAAACTTCAACTCAGTACCCATCTTCTTCCAAAAATTCTTCCAAAAATAACCAACAAACTTACTATCTCTATCAGAAATAATACTTCATGGTAATCCATGCAATCTCACAATCTCTTTAAAAAAAATTCAAAAACATGCTCAACATTTGATGTCTTCTTACATGGTATGAAATGATCCATCTTAGAAAATCTATCCACTACAAAAAATAAAGAATCATACCCCTTCACTATTTTAGTTAGCCCAAGAACAAAATCCATACTGATGTCACTTGATGTTTTATTAGGAACAATAATAGGTGTATAAAAACTAGTATTTTGACTCACTCCTTTTGCAACTTGACAAAATCCATAACTCTTTACAAATTTTTAAACATCCTTATGCATTTGTGGCCAATAATACTTCTCTTTCAGTAAACTCAGTGTCTTATCAATTCCAAAATGTCCAGTCAATCCACTACTATGCTTTTCCTTAATTAGATTCAACCTCATAGAACTTCTAGGAATACACAATTGAATACCTTTAAACATACCTTCTTGAATGAAATATTCATCATACTTATGTGATTGGTCAACTTTGGTTCTTTGCACTCTCTTCGTGCACTAGAAAAATTAGGATCAACATCATACAACTCTTTCATTTCTTCAAAACCAAGAAATTCAATCTTCATTTTAGTCATCAAAGAATGTCTTCTACTCAATGCATCAACAACTCTGTTAGTAACTCCACTCTTGTGCTTAATTATAAATGTAAAACTCTACAAATAGTCAACCCACTTCATATGTCTCTAATTCAATTTATGTTGACTACCCAAGTATTGTAAAGCTTTATGATCAGTATGCAACAAAAACTCCTTAGGAATCAAATAATATCTCCACTTCTTCAAAGCTTGAATAATAGCATAAAATTCTTGATTATACACAGAATAATTCCTTTTAGCATCATTCAAATTTTCACTAAAGAAAGTAACAAGTTTACCTTTTTGAATTAATATAGCTCCTATTGCATTGCCACTTGCATCACATTCAACTTGAAATACTTTGTTGAAATCAGCCAAAGCCAATACTAGTAATTTAGCAAACTTTTGTTTCAAAGTCTCAAAACTCTTATCAGCTCCATGTGTGTCACTAGAATTTCTTTTTATTTCCTCTCATTGTCTCAGTCATAGCATTAAAAACAACACTAAAATTATTTATAAACTTTACGTAAAAACTAGCCAAACTATGAAATGATCTTACCACACCCACATTCTCAAGTGTAGGTCATTCTAAAATTGCTTTAACATTCTCTAGATCCATCTTCAATCCATCAATTGAAATCACAAATCCCAAATACACAATCTCCTCTTGCATAAAAGAACACTTTTTCAAATTGATCAGCATTTTTTCCTCTTTCAACCTCTGCAATACTTGTCTAATATGCTCAAGATGTTCTTACTTAGTCTTACTAAATATTAGAATGTCATCCAAATAAAAAATCACAAACTTACCCAAAAATCTTTCCAGAACTTCATTCATCAACCTCATGAAATTACTAGGTGCATTAGTCAAACAAAAAGGCATAACCAACCATTTATACAAACCATCTTTTGTCTTGAAAGCAGTCTTCCATTCATCACATTCTCTATTTCTAAATTGATGATAGCCATTCTTCAAATAAATCTTGGTAAAATAATTTTCTTCACTCAAACAATCCATTATTTCACTATGATCTTATTAATAGCTCTAGAATTAGTACACATTCTCCATTCTCCATTCCTTTTAGGTGCTAATACAGTAGGTACAACACATGGACTCAAACTTTCTCTGATCAAGCCTTTCTACAACAACTCATGCACTTTTCTATTAAGTTCTTGATTCTTTGTAGGTGTCAATATATATGGTGCTTTGTTTGGAAAACTAGCTCCAAGAATAAAATCCATACAATGACTTATACTTCTTATTGGAGATAGACCATTAGGAATATCATCAGCAACAATATCTTTATACTCATTTAGCAATTCTACAATTTCTACTATCGCTCTATCATTACCAACTTCTGCTACTTGGTCATTACTAACAAAACTTGATCCTCTAGGAACTATAGAAAAACAAACTTGATTCTACTTTACTTCCTTTTCAAATTGATTTCCATTAACCATGCAAACTTTTATTGTAGTGCAACTAACCTCATCTGGACTTTCAATCAAAGGCAGCAATATTTGTTTCTTCCCATTTATCCAAAGAGTATATTGACTCAATCTTCCATCATGTACAACATATCTATCATATTTCCAAGGTATACCCAACAAAATATGACAACAATCCATAGACATAATATCACACAACACTTCATCAAAGTAGTGTCCAATCTTGAACTTCACAACACATTGTTCACTTACCAATATCTTATGCTTATCTTTGATCCATAAAACATGATAGGGTTTGCGATGTTTCAACCTCTACAACTGCAACTTTGTAACCATCTCTTCTAATGCCAAATCTATTGAACTTCCACTATCAATGATTAACTTGCAACATTTTCCATCCATCTTACATATGGTCTTGAAAAGTCTTCTTCTAAGGACCACGATTTCTCATCACTTCCTTTACTACATAAGGTTATTCTCACCATCAAATTTTCTCTAGCCTTAGGTCCACTTAGTGAACTTTCAATGTCTCCTTGAATCACAACATTTCTATTATTCTATTTGCTTTTAGAAGATCTACATTCAAAAGATCTAAGCCCTTCTTTGCTACATCTAAAAAAATTACCATAGAAACCACCTCTAGGATAAGAATTACCTCTTCCTCGGTAAGATCTAGTACGTCCTTGGTATGAACTACCACATTTCCACTTGGTCTTGTCTTTGTCATCATTATGAACTACCACCTTTCCACTTGGTCTTGTCTTTGTCATCATTCTTCCATTTAGTTTTTCCTTTATCATGTATAGAATTGTTAGATCTACCACCTTCTCCATAAGATCTACCTCTAGCTCTCTAGAATCTACCACCTCTACCTCTTTGTCTTTTTTCTTGCTTCTTTATCAAGATTTCCTCATCTTTCAAGGCATATTGATATGCTTCTTCCACACTTTCCAACTTCACAAAACTTATTTCATCTAGAATTATAGATCTCAATCCATTTACGTACCTTGCAATTTTCTCAACATCATCATCTACATGTCTAGATCTGATGTCCAATCTATAGAATTCCTCGGTATACTCTTTCATAGTCATGTCCTTTTAACTCAAATTTTGCATCTTTCTCAACAAACTAACTTGGTAATCAGTAGGAAGGAATTTGTTCTTTACCTTGTTCACCATCTTCAGCCAGGTTCTAATCTTCTCCTTTCCTCTCCTTTGTCTATCAATTTTCAAATGCTCCCACTAGAGTGAAACATGACCTTTCAACCTAGTAACTGCAATCTTCACTTTCTTATTATCAAAAGTGTTTTCATACTCAAAGAACTTCTCCATATCTAATATCCAATATAACATAGCATTGGTATTGAATTTTCCATCATAATGAACAACTTCTACAATAGGATTTGAATTTTCCCTAGGTACTACTCTCAATAATCTTTCCACATCTTGATCTTCTTCAACTTCTAGATTATGGTTTGGTGTTGCTACTTCATCATCACTTATATCATTGAGATGTACTCCTCTCCTCTAGGCTATCTCCATAGCATCTAATCTAGCTATAATTTGTCTCAGTTGATCCAATATAGCATTATTAGCATTTTCTCTACCATGAACCATCTTTACAAATTAGGTTCCTACAAGATCGTAACCCTCTGCAAGTTATAGGTCAAATCTATAGATCTGCAACCCTACAACCAATATTCAAAATAGGGTTCTACATGATCCAATCTCCACAAGGATGAACCTCAAGCTCTAATACCACCTAATGCAAGAAAGGATAGGGAAAACTAGGGCCAATGGCATGCCCAACTCTCTGAATCACCCTACAAGAGTTAATACAGCAAAAATCTAACACATAGAATTAACAACCAAAGGAGGAAGAGCAAAAAATTTCATTAATTCTTCAAATATTCAACATAAATGCCTAGTTATAAGGATTTCTAGGTTATGGCCAGATACAAACACATTCATGATGTAAGATCCATCTTCCAATTCATACTTTTTAGTTCTACTCTCTAATCATCTCTTAAAATTTTCCTAGCTCTAAGCCTAAACACTCTCTTTATACTGATGCAGAGCCACACCTTGGAAAACTCAGGAGGAATCAGTCACTCAACTGAGTTGCTTCAAGGGGCATCTACAACCTTCAGGATCACACACTAAAATTAGATTCAATAAACAAAACTTTGAAAATAAAATCTCCCAAAATATCTTCTTGCTGCCTTCGGATAGACCCGCACTCAGACATGAATAACTTTCGAACCAGAAAAGATTTAGTCAATCCAACCTTTGAGATTTGGTGTAACTAGGTTTCAAAAAACATATAAAAATTTGAGAGAAATCCAACAGTTCAAACTTGAGATATTGACCACGCATCAGAGTACATTTTTCTGCAAAACATTGCTTCTTGTTGTCTCTAGATAGACCTGCACTCAGACATGAATAACTTTTGAACCAGATCAAAAATCTTCAATCGCCTTGGTGAAGATGGGTGAAATTAGGCCTATAACAACATATCTAAATCTCATCAAAATAAAATAGTTCATTTGGGAGATATTACCCATGCACTGAGACTCATTTTCTGCAAACATACCGAATTCGACCCAAAACTAAAACTTGTCTTTTTTTTCTTTTTCTTGTGTATGGAATTCAAAATTTAACAATCTACTTATTACATTCTTCCCTCTCTTCCTCTCTAAAAATTGACTTCCTATATAAGGAATATGAAATGTCCCTATCCAAGAATAGGAGACTGTTTCAAAAATTAAGAATATTCCTGCTACCAACTATCTGTCATTTTTCAGGATATGATTGGATTCTTAAATCATTGCACACTACTAACTCCACTAAAACAAACACACATGGTAGTAAGTGGCTATATTTGGAGAGTTTATCATTTCACTCCTCCATTTATTCCACCACATCATAGGACATTATTACAACATTTAAATTTCAAACACACACAAAATGTAAAACATTACTTATCATATTTTTCGCTCTGCTACTGCAGCATATACTAGCCAAAATGGCTTATAGATCATTCTAGAACATAGATAAGCCACAAGTTGGCTCTTAGAAAATATTAAATGAAAATAAACCTAATATTAAATTCTTGAAGAGCCACAAGTTAGCCTGCATTAGGAATTAAATGTCAAGAAATTGATGTTTGAGCAAAATCAGGATATCTCCTAGCTCTAATTGAATTAGAACTTATGCTTCAAACTGTGGGTATTAGTTTAGGTCCTCTATAACCCATTAAGTATGAATAGGCTGATTCACCAAGGAAAATTGCACATCCAACTTGAAAGTCAAGCATAGAAAATTGTCGCACATGACTGCCAGAAATTGATACTCCAGGAGAATCGCCATATCCCCCAATTTATAAGGAGTTAGAACTTACACCTTGGATCATAGACATTAATCTAGGCCCTCTTCAATCTTTGAAGTGAATAGCCACTCATTCATTATGAAAAATTAGTAACATGGTCTACAATAGGGACCAAGAAACCATAAAGCACAGTTTCAGCAGAACACAGTTTCAATAGCAAGATAAAAACTGAAAACATGCAAGATAGCAGTGCAACCTAGGATGCTCCTACATCAAATAATTAATTGAGAAGGTGTAATAGCCAACTCAAAGATATTTTTTATGGATTTGGTATATAAAGGAAGGACATTTTTCCTTTATCATGGAAATCAAAGAGAAGTGATTGTAAGTAGCATGAAGAGTAGAGCAAAAGTGAAGGAAACTTCATTGCCAAGGTTTTATTGTGTGATCCAAGATTTTTGACATAGTCTTCAAGGTTTGACAGTGATTGGTCCAGTTGACAAGATAGAGGAAGGAAGATAAAGTTCAATATACATAATTATTCTACAAGGAATAGTTGAGAGATCATTTGGACAGTTAGTTCAATGGTCTTGCCCTAGAAATTATGTTGACAGTGGGTCCTTCTATCTTCTACAACTCCTAACAGGGTTGGCACAACTCCTAATAGGTTTGAAATCTTATGACAAGGATTCAAAGTTTCTTAACAAGGACTCTTTGTACTAAATATTATAATAGACTCCTAACACGGTCCATCCTCTAACAAGAAATAGTTATATTAGACATCATCTTATTGGCATCATTCCCACCAGGGTTTTCCCTCTAATCAAGAGTTTCCCTAGATAACATATCTAGTGTAATTGTCTTTGTTCATCCTGTTATGGTTGTTGTTTACTTTGGTTGAATGGTTAGGATTGTTTAAGATTGATGAATGTTTTAATTATTTGATAATTGATTCACCCCCCCTTAGTTCGCTTGGTTATTGTCTCTAACAATGACATCTATGATCTCCCTCTTCAAATTAATGCCAAATAAGGTCTTGTGCATTTTTCTCTTGTTTGAGAAAGGAGTCTAAAACCATGTCCTATGCATGTCTTCCCTTCTAAGAATTTTTTTTTATTAAACATTGATGTGTATGAGCTGAAGTCAATATCACAATTCTCTTTCATGGGAATGTTAAACATAGACTGCATTAGGGATTTGTTGACTAAAACAAGGATAGATTTATTGGGGCAAAAAATTCTTTTTTTTTGGGTCATAATTTTGGTTACATTCCCTCACAAGCTCTAGTGCATGCACTACCATTGGAAAACTAGTTGCTTCGACCAATTTGCTCTCTTTTAAGTTTTGAGTGATTGGGTGAATGGGATGAGAATATAGTCTTCTATGGAGATCACCCAAATCATAAAATTTGAATGACATATATGTTAACTCTTTCAATTCACTCTTCATGCCTCTTAGCTTATCATAACTCACAACTCTTATTCTCATTAGCTATGATTTCCCAAGATGCAGTTCTCAATAAATAGTTATTTTAACAATTCTTGGGGAAATAAATTTCAAGCAACTATGATTAAATAGGTATAGGAATCTAAACATTGGTGCCACACAAATAATATTAAGTTTGGCCAATGATTGTAATGACAAGATTTGCATTTGGTTCCATAGTCAACAACTATTTAAACTTTCCATTTTATTACACATAAAAAATCATAACCCTAGAAACCTTGTTACTTTTCTTAAAGTAAATTCATGTTACTTAAAAATTACTTACCGAAATGAGCACTTTAGTTTTGTGGAAAGTTCCTTGTTTTGGTTCTAAATTTGGATCATAGATATATTTGATAACTTAACATATGAAGGGTAGAGAGAGAGAAACTCAACTTTTCCATAAGCCCACTTTCCTTTGATTTAGAATCATAGCATAGGGAATGATCCTTTAATAGTTTATGCACTTGATTCTTTTACTTTCTGCCCTAAGCATTGCACATTCTCTTTCCTTTATGTTAGGGTCACATTTTCACAACTAACCTTTTTGAAAGTATCTTTTGAGTATGTTTAAATAATATTCACACTTTAAAGTGAATTTTATTTCTTTCTTTTAAAGCCTTAAGAGAATTGGCCTTTTTGAGTACCTAGGGACAGAAAACCCCTCTCTAAGAAACATTTTCTAGAATGAAGAAAACTCAGCAACACTTTCTCTTTAATCTCAATCTAATGGTTGTGAGGTTAGATCTTAAGCATTCCTTACTGATTATGAGCACAAAATATTTCATTCAACCTCATGCTCACATTGTTTGTACATAATGACTTAGATTTGGCATAATTCATTGAAGCTTCAGAAGCAAAACAAAATACCTTTTCTTCCATTTGTGTACAATGGAAAATTTATAGACCCGCTCTTCCTCATTAAAGTAAATTTTACCTTTGCAACATGAATGGGGATTTTCTTGGCTTCAATTTTTAGCTTCATGGGTCTTTCCATTACAACATAATCATGTGCATTTCTTGTTATTCATTGCCATGATTTTGCTCTTTGAGAACACACTTAATAAAGTTCACCAAATTGGGAAAACTAGCTTGAATTCTCAAAATCTATAGGAAATAGGATGTTGGGCCAAAATAGTATATGTTGAAACATAGAAAACTTACTTCTCATTAGGAGGAAACCCAAACACATCCCAACTAGACCTAGATCACCTAGACCCTAAAATGTATGTGTAAAATAGAAAACCTGGGTGAAAAAAATAGGTGAAGGTAATGCAAGGGAGCCTTGGAAAAATAAGAAGTGAGATACTCAAGAAAGATGAGAAGTAAGTAACCTAAAGGATACTTAGACCTCAACTTTAGTTAGAAACCAATTAAATACCAATTGGTTGAACTGGACAAGGGAAGAACACAAATTTAGCAATAGTTAGCTTTGACTGGGGACTTAGGCATTTGAAGGGGCCCAAAATCTCTGGTTTTGCACAACCAAAATGGTAAACTATGGTGGTTAAACTAAGATACACAAACAAAAAAATAAAAACTAACATAGTAAAGAATGAAAACAAAGCAAGAAAATATGCAAAAGTAAACCTACCTAGACTAACACTAACTGCAAGTGCTACCTTCTTTTAAGTATGAACTTGATACAACTATAGATCCTAGCCATTATAGGAAAATGGCAAAATATCTCTAGAGGGATATGCTACAATGAAAGAATTATTTTGGTTTTCTTCCATAATCTTGAAAGGGCCTTTCCAAAGGGAGTCAAACTTATGGTGCATAACTTTGGTTTCAAGCCTTTTATCCCACAATAGGACCAAATCACCCCCAATAAATGTCCTTGGTCTAGCTTTGTTGTCAAAGAATGAATTTATGCACCTCTAATGCTCAGTAATGTGATCAACCAGTCTCTTACATTCTTCTTCTAGCTCAATTAGGTACATGATGCACTTTTCCAAGCTATTTAACTGGGTCCTTGGTCACTTGCTATAGTCTACATATGGATAATTCTAATGGAAGTAGAAGGCTTGCATTAACTCCATATACTAGCTTGAATGGAGAAATCTTGATGGCCTTCTTTAGCACCACTTTATCTACCCAAAGAGCTTTATGCAATCTTTTGTGTCAGTCCCTCTGATTCTACTAAACCAATTTCTTCATCAAATCGATCAAGTTCTTATTACTTGATTCTTTTTTACCATTACCTTGAGGGAATAAATGTAACAAATTACTGATGTATATGTTGTTTTCATAGTAGAAATCTATTATCTTAGTAGAAGATAAGTAAGTAGCATTATCCATGAAAATATTTAATGGAAACCCAAATATTACCAAGATTTTTTCTTTAATGAACTCACAGACAATTTCAAAAGTAGTTTTCTTGGTAGGTTTGGCTTCCACCCATTTGATGAAATATTTTGTAGTAGTGATAATGTACAAGTGACTAGAAAAATAAGGAGGATTGATTGGTCCAATAAAATCAATTCCCCATTGTTGAAATGGGCTTTCTATTACAACTAGCTTGAGGGATAGAGCATCTAGTTGAGGCTTTCTAAAAAATGGCCTACATTTTTTGCTCTTGGCCTACATTTTTTGAACATGTTAGGCCAGTAGTAGCATTGACTCAAAATCTTGTATGTTGTGATTGTGGATGAGAAATTCCCATCACGGGCCTCATTGTGGAAAGTATGAAGAAATATTTCTCGTCAGGGCTTATCCATGCATCTTAAGAAGGTTCCATCAATTTTTGTCTTGTATAGTTAGTCATCATATATGACATAATTAGTTGACTTAAGCTTGAGGTATCTTTTTTTCTTGTATGCCATTCCATCAGGGTAATCTTCATAAGAGAGGAAATAGGCAATTTTTGAGAACTAGGGGTCTTGGAGGCTAACCATTAGTGCTCTTGAGGATTCCTCTTCCTGACTTGAGTCATAATTTTTTGCAATCATCTTGCACAAGCCATTTCTTCACACTAACATTTTTGGCTTCACCTCAATATCATACTCTTGTAATTTTTCTATCCATGCACCTCTAGTGTTACATCTTATTTCTTTCTGGGTTAATATTCTCTTGACAACCAAACTAGGTACATATTAAATAGAATGAGAGTGTAAGATATAGAACCTAAAATTCTAAAGTGCTCTTACCACTACATAAGCATTCTTTTCCACTTGAGAGTATCTCAATTCATGTTCCTTGAGAGGAGTACTAATGAAAGCAATTGTTGCTTAGATGGCTTCCTTATTTTCTTGCATGAGTATTGCAGATAGCCCATGGGTTGAGGCATAAAAATATAGTATGAACTCCCTAGTGTAATGTGGGTGGACCAAAATGGGAAATTTGGCTATGGTGTCCTTTCTTCTAGAGTCATTCTATTTGAATCTTTATCTTCCCTTCATCATGTCAACTATACATTTGGTGATTTCAAAAAAATTAGGATCAAAGTGCCTAATAAAGTTCACCTGTCCAAATAATGACTTGACTCTAGACTTGCTTCCTAAAAAATTCATATGTTGTATGAAATTAATACATTCTAGTTTAATCTCGATGCCTTCTTGAGATACTATATAACATAAAAATTTCCATTTGATAACACGAAAAATAAACTTCTTTGGATTGAGTGAAATCCCATGCTCCCTACATCTTCTCAACACTTTATCTAGGTCTCTTAAGTGATTCTCTCTTTTCTTGGAGAAGACTATCAGATCATCTAGGTATATGATGATAATCTTATCCTTATGATTAGAAAAGGAGGATTTCATGGCCCTTTGAAAGGTAGCTCCAACATTAATGAGTCCAAAGGGCATCCTATTATATAAAAAAACATTTCCAAGGGGTGGTGAAAATTATATTGAACTAATATTCTAGGTCTACCTCAATTTGGTTGAAACACAAAAATCCATCTAATGTGGACATAATTTCAAAGCTAGCCACTATTTGTAGTAGATTATCCATATTGGGGAAGGTGTAGTTGTCCTTCAGAGATACTTGACTCAAATTTTTGAAATCCACACAAATTCTAATCTCCCTATTCTTTTTCTAGACATAGACAATATTGGCTATCCATGTCAAATGGTGTATGGCATAGATGATTCTTGATTCCAACATCTTGTGAACTTCTCTAAAGATGGAATCTAAGATCATGTGGTTATAATTATGCTACTTCTATCTAAAGGGAGTGACTTTGGCTTTGAGGGGGATTTTGTGCTTAAATTCATGATTTCTAAAGGTCTTTAGGTCCTCATATCCCAAAGCAAATACATCTTGGTACTTTGAAAGAAATCCCTTAGCCTTAGCCCTTTCTTTATTTGAGTGGTTGCTACCAATATTAACCATTTTAGTTTTATATTTAGTACCAATCTTCATTCCTTCAAATTCTCTAGAAGTGCCATCTTTCCTACCTTTTTCCCTTCTAATAAATGCATCATGTCTATCTAACAAATTTTCAAGGGAAATTAGATGTCTAGGTATCTTATTACCTTTGATTTTCTCAGCTCCAACCTCCAACTCTTTTTTTTTTTCAGGGGAGAAATCTTTCTAGGCATTTTTCTCCCTTTAAAGTATTGATCACTAAAAGGTTTGGACCCTTCTAGGAAAGACTAGATCTGCTTATCATTTTTGAAGACTTGTCATGTCTCAACATTGTCAGGAATATTGGATCTGAATGAGACTTCAACTTTGAACTGATTGTTTATGAAATATAGATAAAGAAGTAGAAAAAAGGATAAGGAAGCTAAATTTTTTTCCCTTGGATTATGCTCCCTTTGAACAACTTGTATCAAGAAGGTGTCTAGGTCCTCAATATCGTCCCAAACCCTATTTCTATAATTGTTGAGCCTTGCATTCTTCATAGTGTATAGAGCTCAGACTCGCTTCACTACAAGCTTCATATCTCCTTGAGATCTCAAGACCTTCACACCTCTCTACTTTACAATAGTGATTGCTAAAAACAAGGCTTCATACTCTGATATATTTTTGGTGTTCTTGAATTGTAGCTTGTATGCAAGCTGTGTAACCTCTCCATCTAGGGAAACAAGCACCATGCCTGGCTCTTGATCTAGAAGTAGCATAACTTCCATCAAACTCCACGTTCCAAATATTCTAGTCACTAAAAATATTTCATTATAAATCTAAGTCATAGGAATCAAAGAACAACATGTAATTTCCAAATTCCATTTACCCGTATAGGATTTGTGCCTTAGGTTCATCAAACTTTGAGACATTGAATTTGGCTTTTTCCTCAGGTTTCAACTTGATCTTCTTTTTATCCATGGGGATTATGACATGAGACCAATCCATTTTGATTTCCCCTCCCATGTCCCTACAAAAGCTTCTACTTAAAAGCATATTGTAGCTAGCTGAAATATTGGCTCCTATGATAGTCAACTTCATCCTCTTTGTAGGGTGCAAGACTAATATTACTTGTGAATTTTCACTTGTCCTAAGAGGGGGACCTATTTTGCATCCATAGCATAGAAATATCCAAACATCATGGTTAGAGTCAAGCCTAGGGCATGGGCAATAGTATAGGCATGACATTATTAGAGACTCCAAAATCAATTATGCAGTTACTAAGCTTATGACCATTTACATATAAAGATACGTAAAATGGATCAGTTTTTTGACTAGGGAAGGTAGCCAAGATTGGTACTTCTTCCTCTTTGAAGAGAAAAGGAAAGACAAGTTCTTCATTAGCTATTGAGCCATTATGCAATTGGTGTTGGTCATTTCTAATGGTAGAATTGACATTAGGCTAAGTTTTACAATAGGCATCACCTTTACAATAGTCTACTAACTTCTATAGCTCAGGAAGGTGGGTATTGAGATAATCAAGGGGAGACACCTAGATATATGCATCTTTACAATATTTTATTATGTCAAATGAGGAATGAGGTTTACTATTTGGCTCAAAATTTGTTTGTTCTTTCCTCTAGGATGAGGAAGTGGATGCTCCAACTGTAGTTGGAGAAGAACTAGTGGCTATGTTCCAAGTAGGAATAAAGTTCATTGGGTTCTTCTCTCTCTATCTTCTTGCATCCATGATCATTTTTATTCCATCCAAGGTGGAAAAATAGTCACCTCCAACCTTTTAATCCTATTTTTACTCCAAGAAAAAAGTACCAGAGTCACCATGGGGAGAAAAATCATCTTCACTTTCAGGGTACTCAATTGTTAGCTCATTACTAGTAGTGAGCTTCTTGTATCTATTCATTTTTGGGTAGGTATCACCATTGTGATATGCTCTTACATGAAATATGCACATATGTTTCTTCTTTTCAGGTGCTTCAATAGAAAGCTTTTGCTGAGAAGATAGAAATTACAGTGGTTTTCCTTCATGTTGCCTTTGCAGATTGTCTTGATATGGTTGTTGGAATCAAGAAACAATCTTCCCCATTTTCAATTTCATGGAAATCATTTCATTTGATAGCTTCTAAAACATTGCTTCAGTATTATTCATTGTACTAGTGGAAAAGATTGTGCAAGCTCCACTTTGAATATCTCTTTTCCATTTCCTAAATACTATCAAATCATCTTCCAACTATATTGCCAAGGTCTAAGAAGCTTGAAGATTAGCCACATGTAGTCATCTAATTTGTAAACTGATGTCAGGGGGCATGGAGCTAATGAATAAAATTTTCTAATTATCTATTGTAGGTCTACTCTTAGTAGGGATCCTATTGATCAAGTTGTTAAACTTTACAATAAACTCTCTCATAGGAACATTGGGTTCTTTCTTTATTTGGGTGAGTTGATTCAACAATGTGTGTTCATCTTATGTTCTTTTGTAGCATGCTTCAAATTGATTTTGCATCTCATCCTTGGTCATGATACATCCCATTGGGAGATGTTGAAATGAGTCAGCTATGTTCTCAACTAAGGTCTCCACAAACATCCTTGCTACTACATCTTCATGTTGAGGACAAACAATACTGTGTGTAACAAAAAAGTTGTGATGTGCTCATAAAAAAAAACCTTCCCATCACCATTAAATTGGGGAAAATTATTTCAAGAAGCTCTAGGTAAATCATTGTTAGCTACAAGCCAAAGGGCTAATAGCATTACCTTACCCCAGGGAACAACCGTTGAAGCAGGAAGGATTACTAGTATGGGCTAAAAAGTGATAGTAGTAGGGGCAACTACTCTATGAGTAGTGAGGGTGTTGCACAATGATAGGAGCTGAGTGTGGAAAATAGGAGGAGAAGAATGACTGCATATCTTGGAAATAGGATGAGGTGGTGGAAAAGGAGCTCAACAAATTCCTTGAAACATTAGATCCAATGAGAAAACTCTTCCTCCTTTTAGAGGATATTCCAATATTAGGAAATCAACTTTCTATAATTCTTCAGACACTGGGTCAACTTTCCCTTTGCGATGAACACTTTGGGTATATTTAGTATCTAGGGTGAACTTTCTTATTTCACAATGGGCATGCTTTTCTTAATCTTCCTTCTCATAAAACTCCCTCCCAATATTCAAAATTGGCCTCTTCTCTTTTGAGGGAAAAGCTTACTCTTCTATATTGGTCAAGGGACTTTTAAATTTTCTAGGAAATGGTATTCAACTAATTTATTATGTCGTCTTGTCCATCTGGGAAGCTAAGGTTAGGTTGCACTACTAGGAATTGTCTCTCATGAGTGAACAATATTTCTCCTTATGATTTTTTATGCATGAATCAAAAAATTGAGTGTGACAGAGATAAGATCTAAGTTATTTGGTAATGCTATGGATAGACTTACTAAGAGAACTTAGGATATATGAGTTTCATTCCCCAATAGAATCACCAAAAACTATTGGTTAATAGCTTGTCTCCCTTATCCTTTTGGTTTATACATTAACTCTTAAACTTTCCAATGGCTTGTGGATGAAAAATAAATTAACAATAGAAAGGGTCAATGTAGTAATTTTTCAAAGATGACTAAATTGAAAGGTACAACTCCCTTTTAAATGAAATAATTTCAATGAATTTTATTTTTCAGATTTCTGGGGTATGCTCTTAGCCAAAGAGAAGAAGAGGTAAATACTAGATTGTTCAATAATTTAAACAACCTAGGAAAGTGAAAAAGGGGACCAATTCATGAAATACAATCTATTCAGATTTAAATGCAAGATATCGAAACATGCATGACTAACTATGACATCAAGAGAGTAGGAAGGATGGTAGAATGGGTCATTCTCGAATTATGAAGATAACTTATATTTTGACACTACCTAGATTGTTTATTTTTTAGCTACTCCATTATTCAGTTTCCAGTCCTCTCATGCAATGAAGTATACTACACACATGAACTACCACGTATAGCAAGAAAAACAAAAAAATGCTTATGCTAAAGAAAGTAAGGCATACAATTTATTGAATGAAGGAAATTAAAAAAATTAATTCACAATCACTTAATTTTCCACAACAACACATTCATTATAAATACTATATTGCAACTAAATGAATAAAAAAATTAAAAAT
Organism: Cupressus sempervirens; assembly: GCA_028749045.1. NCBI lineage: Eukaryota > Viridiplantae > Streptophyta > Pinopsida > Cupressales > Cupressaceae > Cupressus > Cupressus sempervirens. Next base: position 697,589,893 of record CM053788.1, read on the forward strand.
GGACTCAGAGTCACACACAATAGTCCCAGCTATAGAGGTTCACCCAGAAGTAACTTTGTTGATCTGATTAACTTTTCAAAAGGTTACATATATAGGCCTTCTCAAAATGGCCATTTACAATAGATTATTGTATCACAAAGCATCTTTGAATACAATGAACTAAAAATAGGACATGATTGAATCATAGTCCATTACAAAGACTAACAAAAAGAAGAAGAGAGAGAATGACAAATTTCTAGATGGGTATTAGAACATCATGCCTTCTTAGGAGTAGTCACTTTGGCTCTGTAGGCTTTCATTGCATCACCTAGTTTGTCTAGTTCCTCAACATATGGAATGATAATATTGTTAGCTTGAATCATCTAGTAGTCATGCATCTTGAAGTCAATTCATCAATTTTTGCAACCTTCAACTAGAGCTTCTTCACTACCCTCCTTATGACTAAGTTTTTTGATGAGAGTTCTTGAATCTTTGACATTTGGAAGTTAAGTGGATAAATAAATTCATTAAAAAATACCAAGAACTTTGACTTCATTCTCTCAACATCAACAAGTTTATCATTAGCAGACACATAGGACTCTATATGTAGTATTTTAAGATTTTCAAATAATTTCTTAATGACCTTTTGCACCAAGTCATGTACATCCTTGAGCTTATTTTTAGACCTCATAGAGCTTTCTACAATGGGCTCTATAGATTGTTTCTAGTGAAAAAAAATTGCATTTCCTATCTTGATGATCCCATGAGAGATGGCAACATTGGTCTTCACATCGATGATTTCTTGTAATAGGGTCATCTACTTTATCAAGCTATCAATTTCCTTTTGTATGGTGATCTAATGGTTTGAAGTAGCTTCCCTCAACTTGTCAATGTCAAACAAAAAAGCTCCCAAGTTTTCAATTAACGGGGGACCTTAAGCCTTCATTTGATCTACCCATGTTTGGCCAATATTCCCAAAAATGCCTCTCTTGTTGCAGCTTTAGGAGTAGATTCTTATTCTCCTCTATATTTAGGTCAAATTCACTAGATGAGGTGCTCTCAAATGCAAATCTACTAAATTCCATCAACTCTCTGTTTGAGGCCTTTAGCACCTCCTTCTCCACTCTCAACTCCTCTAGCATATCTTCGATCCTCTCATTGGTGGACTTCGATATGTTCACCACTGAGTCATGAACATGCATACCAAGCTCAAGCATTCTAATCTGGAAGTTAGGCATAGATAGCTCATGGAATTTTCCATCATGTTGTGGTTCTAAAATCTCTACCAACATGTGGCCAATAGAGGGATCAATGGCCAATGATGCAATTGATTTCTACTTCTTTGTCTTCTTGGAGGGTGGTTAAGAAGAAGTGGCTTATTTGATCAAATTTTTTCATGGAGCAGCTTCTTTATATCTTCTCTTCTTTCTATCAATGGTCTCCTTGAGCCATGACTCTATAGATAGTACATTGATAGAAGATTGCAAGGTAGTAGGATCGAACAAATTCCTAGGTAGTAGGGGAGTTTTCTTACTCTAGGAAGAAGTAGGGAAGGAAACAACCTTAATCACTAAGAGGGCCAAGGTATCCCCTTGCTTTGATGCATCTTTTCCATTTATAGTGTTTGTTTCATTATCTAGGTTGATGACTTGAATAGGGGAGGAAAGCTTGGCCACTGACGTCTATTTTTCTTTCTCCTTCTCCTAGTCACCTACTTTCTCTCCAAAAATTCCAATATTAGGAAAAAAGCCACCTCTATTGGGAGGAGTGATTGGCACATTTTTTTTTGAAGGTTGGTCTCCTCTTTGACTAATAGATTGAGCTAGTCCTATAAAAGTTGAAGTAGTAGTTGCAGAAGTGGATGCTGCAATTGACTAGGTAGTTCCAAAAGATATTCCACCTGTAGAAATACTATTCCCCATCCTCCTCTTCCTAGATTGGGTCCAATTTTCCCATTTGTATGTTATCTTGATTATTCTATACATGAGGACCTCTATGGTGTCTATGATAGGACATACAGGTGGGCTAGATACACTAGGAGTGCCTTTGTTCTTCGAATAAGATGAGGATTACATGTAGGCATCATCATCTACAAGGTCAAAAACATTAATAGAATAATTATATAGCTTAATTTTATCAATAGTTAAGTAGGACCAAAAGAATTCATTAGTCTAGTATTCATTAAGACATCAAGCCCAAAAATCTTCAATAATTAAGATGTGTCTATAAGCATATCTTAGATTTAACTAGTCCCTTATGAAGTTCACATGATCATATTAAGACCTAAGTACCTCATAATCAACCAATTTGATTGTTCTCTAGAAACTCTTCACTAGATTGTGAGCATCAAATCTAGAAGCACAGGAATAGGGTCCAACTGCTATGGGGAAGGAAATCCCAACTATTTTTTTCATGTTTGAATATAAGGTGTTCACTTCAAGAATTTGTCAACATAATTTGACTAGAACCACATTGTCCTCTGGGTACCTAGGTAGTCTCTTGGGAAAACCATCAAAGGAACCCATTTATAGGTAAGAGAAGCTCGTAAATTAGATGAATGAGCATCCAAACTAACAAATAGCTGAAATTTCCTCTAGTGAAAATCTCCTCTTAGGGAATCCTTGAAATTCCTGGCATAACCTCATTATGAAGGCATCATTTACTACCACATACTCCATGAAGCTTCTTTGTAGTTGCAAATGGGAGTAGAACTCATATACCTTCATGCACTAATCATAATTTTGGATGCTAGGAAGGTTAGGCCATAAGTGGTGAGTAGCCAAGGCATAAATTAGATTGGAGGATATGTAAAAGTGTTTATGTCCTTTGGTCAAATTCATCCATGAGGCAAGCTCATCATAGATAATCAGTGCCTAGTTAATTTGTATGCCTTCAACACATATAGTTTGTGCCAGGAAGAAATGGTGCTCGATGAACTCAAGAACCTCCACTTTTCCCTTTAGTTTGAGAAGTGGTGAAAGGATATCTATGATCTTCCTCTTTAAATTAGTGTTGAACATGGTCTTGGACATTTTGGTCTTCTTTGAGCGAGAAATCTAAAACGATGTCCTCTGCATGTCTTCCCTTCTGAAGGTTGTTTTTTGTTAAACATTGACATAGATGAACCAAAGTCAATATCACAATATTCCTCTTTTATCAGAATGATGAACAAAGGCTACATTAGGGATGTGTTGATTGAAATCAGGATATATTGATCAAGAAACAAAATCTTCTTGGTTTTTGGGTCGTATCTCTTGATGCATTCCTACACAAGCTCTAGTGCATGTACTACCATTGGAAAACTATTGCTTCTTCCAATCTACTATCTTTTAACTTTTGATTGATCAAGCAATTTTTTTGAGAATATAGTCTTCTATAGAGATCATCCAAATTGTAAAATTTGAATGACGTATATGTTAGCTATTTCAATTCACTCTCTACTCATATTAACCTATCATAACCTACAACTCTTATTACCATTAGCTATGATTGCACAAGATGAAGTTCTAAATAAATAGTCATTTAAAAAATGCTTGGGGAAAAAAATTTCAAGAAATTCTAATGAAATAGGTATAGGAATCCAAAATTTTGCACCACACGAAAAAATTTATGTTTGGCCAATGATTATAACAGCAAGATTTGCATTTAATTCCATAATCAATAGTTATTTATACATTCCATTTTATTGGACATAGAAACTCATAACCTTGGAAATATTATTACTTTATTCTATGACTTAACATATCTGGGGGAGAGACAAAAACTCAATGTTTCCATAAGCCCTTTTTTTTTAAATTTAAAATCATAGCACAGGGAATGATCCTTCAACAACTTACACCATTGGTTCTTTCACCTTCCACCCTAAGCATTGAACACTTCCTTTCCTTTATGTCGGGGTCACATCTTCACCATTGACTTTTCTAGAAAAATATTTTGAGTATTTTCAAAGAATATTTGCACTTTAAAATGACTTGTCTTTCTTTCTTTTAAATCCTTTGGAGAAGTGGCCTTTTTCATTACCTTAGGATGAAAAACCCCTCTCTGAGCAACATTTCCCATAATGAAGAAAACTTGATAAAATGTTTCCTTTAGTCTTGATCTAATTGCTATGAGGTTAGATCTCAAGCATCCCTTATTGTTCATGAGCCCAAAATAGTTCATTCAATGTCATGATCAAACTATTTGTACATAACAACTTAGATTCGACATAAGTCATTGAAACTTCGAAAGAAGAATGAAACACCTTCGCTTCCATTTGTACACAGTGGAAAAGTCATAGACCCATTGTTCCTCATGAAAGTAGATTTAACATCTACAACATGTATGGTATTTTTCCTAGGTTCAATTTTTGACTTTATGGGTCTTTCCATTAAGATATAATCATGTACAATGCTTGCTAATCATTTCCATGGCTTCAATCTTCAGAAATACACTTGATGAAGTTTGCCAAATGGGAAAGTAGCTCAAATGCTTAAAATCAATAGGTACTAGGATGTTGGGGAAAAATAGAAAATATTGAAACATAGAAAACTTAATTCTCATCAAGAAGACATCCAAATACATCCCAACGACACCTAACTCACATAGACCCCAAAATGAATTTGAAAAACAAAAAACCCAAATAGAAGAAATAGGTAAAGGTAATACAAGGGAGCCCTAGAAAACATTAGAAGCGAGATACTTAGGAAAGATGAGTAGTAAGTAACCTAAAGGATACTTAGACTTTAACTTTACATAGAAACCCATTAAATACCAATCACTTGAACTTGACCAAGGAAGAACTAAAGTTTGGCAACATAATCATAGAAACATGATTGAGGCCTATATCCCTAGAAAACCAAGCACAAGATACACTCATTGTATGGGACTTTAATCTCAAAAAGCCTTTTCATTTTAGTGGATCAAATAGGTTTCTTTACATGATCCCACTTCAGTCATTCTCATGAGATTTTAACCAGAAAGGAAAGATCATTAAAGGTAATTTAAGAAATGAAATGGAAATACAATTCAGGAGCTTGGATTTTTATTTATTTATTAAGAAAGATCTTAATATATGATTCATGATATTTTCTAGCAAGCACATCAAATAAGTTGTTCATTCCACATTCGTGCTCTGCAAATTATAAATCAATCACCTCAAGGTTTATAATTTTTGAAAAATGGAGAAGAGTGTAATCCCCTAAATTCTTGACAAGTCACTAAGAACCCACCTAACTTATCTATATACCTAGAAAATTATTTAATGAGGACAAGTATTTTTGTTTGGCTAATTTTGAAAAAGTGACTTTCAAGCACAAATTTGTGAGTATTTTGAGCTTATTTGCATTTGAGAAGGCATCTTGCAACCAAAAATAATTATAGAAATTTGAAGAAATGTTCGAGCTAGGATTCTTTATCAAGCAAATTCTTAGCCCAAACAACCTACATAAACTAGCTAGGTTTGTAAAATTAATCAATTAGAGATCAAAAAAGACAAGTTTAGTGCTTAGAAAAAAAAAAACCAAGTTGACATGTTGAATTTCTCAATTAGATTTATAAATATATATATATATATATATATATTTATATCTACCTTTTATGTAAAAAAAAATTAGTTTACTTCAATATATATTCTCTTACTTTTATATTAATAAACTTTTAAAATGATCAATGTCTTCAATTTTATGTCACCTTAATATATAAGAAATTCAAGGAAAATGGTTTAATAGTGGCACTAATGTCTGATATAATTGGATTTTTATGTAAATGTATATAATTATTATTGTAAAAAATGTATTCGATGTATGTCTTGATATTCCTATTATATATCCTCTCATTGGAGTGTGATCCTATCTACTACACCCTTTGGCCATACACATAGCATAATAAATTTGGGACTTATTTAAAATGAGCTATCTTTAACTAATCAAGCATGAACATGATTGATGTGGATGTGAGTGACAAGACACAAGATCATAAGTGATTGGTCAATGCAATTAATAAACCCACAAGATTAATAAAGGCAATGCACATTAAAATTATAAGAACATTTTACCACCATCAGCTAGGACATTAATGCTTGAACAAAACTAAGTCATGTCTATAAAGGACACATGAGCAATAGGTTCAATTAAAGTACATGCCTAGCGATCACTTGAATGAAAATATGAATGGGCATGCCTAAAATTAACAATTATATATGAGAAAATATATAAATAATTTTTTTTTAATTTATAACTATCATATATATATAATCAAGGTGTTATCCTTTAAGTTCAAATCTTATGCTTTATCTGATAGAAACTATAAAACACCAACATTCCCTCTTAGCTAGGGATGATAACACAAAGAAATATCACTTCAATGTGATATAGAAATTTTATAGATATTTCATATGATATCTCAAATATTTCCACTTATTTGATATTGAAATGTCCCTTTTCTGATTTTTTTTGATATTTCCAACCTCTAATCAGATTTTCAAGATCAAACAACTAATATCACAAAGATCCACCAAATTTTTCAAGAAACCCCAAATCGGGTATGCCAGAAATTGTGCCAAAAGCTTCACAGCTTCACCTATTATTAATAAATCTGAAAGTGGAAATGTTTACAGAAATTTCAGCAGCATAACAGCCTAAAAAATGAAATTTCCAGATCCATATATCCTTTACACAATAGTTCTCAAGTGTAGAACAAAAACTATGCTCATCGGGCTCCCGAAATTAACACAAAAATGCCCGAAAACACCACAAAAACACTAATAATCTATCTCAAAAGTTTAATCACGTCACAATACATATATTCAGCTCTATTTTAACACCTTAAAGTTTGAAATACAGCAGCAACCCAAACTGATATGAAATACTCAACTGGAAACACCAAACTCATACAAAAAACACACCCGAAAACCCACAAATCTGTACTGTTCAGCACAAAGGCAAACTCTGTATGAGCATGCACATGGAATGGCTTCAAACTCCCATCCTTAGCCTTCCTAGAAACTTGCAAACTCCCATTCTTGGGTCTCCCTGGAAACCTGCAAACTCCCGTTCTTGGGTCTCCTTCTCCACAGGTTTGGCAGCCTCTAAAGAATAACAAAGAATGAGCAAAAATCAAGTTCTCCAATGAGCCCAAAATGCCTCAAAAACCCCTTAAAAGAAGGCATAACCATAACTCACATCCAAGAGAGGTTAATGAAACATATTTTAATAATAATTTTCATGTATTAGTCCAACGGTTTCCAAAGATTAACCCCATTTTTCTGAAACTTCACTTTCTTGGGCATGCCTGCCTTAGCAAAGATTTTTTTTTTATTTAAATTATTTGAAAAGGGTACATGATAGATATCGCATTTGATCTCATATGCATTGGTATTTTAGAAAATCAACATGTGATATTCACAAAGTACCCAAAAAAGATTTGATATCATATCTAATATCAAGAGTATTGGCCTCCTAGAATATCAATGATATTCACCAAGTACTTAAATAAGTTTTGATATCACATCTAATATCAAGAGTATTGGCCTCCCAAAATATCAATGAAACTCACCAATTACTCAAGAGGTTTTGATATCACATCTGATATCAAGAGTATTGTTCTCCTAGAATATCAACGATATTCACCAATTTACTCAGAGTAATGGCTTCCTAGAATGTTGAGATGAGTGACATTCACCATATACTCAATTTTGTTAGATCTCATAAACATAGATAATATTGTACAATAATTTGATATTCTAGGACTCCATCATAGAAATTTTAACAAGCTTATTTTATATTTCAATTAATATATTAAAAAAATCCCTCTTAATCCAATACTTCACATAGGTTATGGATATTTTGAAGGTTCTTTAGAATGGATAATTCTTTGGATCTACATTAAAATTACTAACTTTGGAAAAATTGGCTTGATGTTTCAGTCTATCAAGGCATTTGAATATTAAGTGACCATAGTTATCACATTTAAAGCATTGCATTTTCAAGTAATCCACATGTCTTCTTTTCCTTTCGAATCTAGGTTTCTTAGTTTTTATCAACTTTGATTGTGAGAGCCTCAATATCACCTCCAATAGTAATATTACCTTGAGATATTAATATGCCATCCTCTTGTATGTAGTCATCTTTTAGTCAAGCAAGTTTAGGAAGCCTTGATTGAGCACATACCCCTTGTCTAAAATATTTCCACAATGGTGGTAGTCCCTTTAGAGATATCATGGTTAATTCTTTTTCATCATAAATTTGGCCAATTTTGGAGAGTTTTATTTCTTAGTTCTATTATCCTCATGAAATATAAAGCAATGGATTCTCCTTTGTTCATTTTAATGTTGGAGAGATCATCTTTCAAGGTTATAATTCTTGTTGTATTGTTTATCTCAAACATTTCTTCAAGAATTGAAAGCATTTTGTTTGATCTATCTAATTCAAAGATAGTAGGAAGTAGATGATCCCTAACACCATCCACAATTAATTTTGTAGCTACAGTGTTATCTTTTCCCCATTTATTTAATTCTTCATTCCCTTTTTGTTTGTCATATTTTTCAATGAATTTCTTGACATCATTATCTTCTAAGGTTAACTTAATTCATAATTTCCATGTTGCATATTTTGAATCACCTTCAAGTCTATCCTCGACCTTGATACTACTCACCATTTGGATAAATAAGCAATACTTGAATATTTTAGTACATAGAATAAAGATAAATCTAACTTGGATCATCTTTTAGACCTGCTCTGATACCATGTTGAATTTATCAATTAGATTTATATTTAAGTAAATATATTTCAATTTCCTTCAATATATATTCTCTTACTATTATATTAATAAACTTTGAAAATGATAAATGTCTCTGATTTTCTACCACCTTAATATATAAGTGCTTCAAGGAAATTGGTTTGATAGTGGCACAAATATATGATATAATTGGACTACTATTAAAATGTATATAATTATTATTGTCAAAAATTTATTTGATGTATCTCTTGATATTCATATATTATATCCTATCATTGGGGTGTGACCCTATCCACTACAACCTTTTGCCATACACATAACATAATAAGTTTGGGACTTGATTACAATGAGTCGTCCTTAACTAATCAATCCTAAATATCAATCTTCCCTAATGTGCTTGCCATCTTTGCAATCTTGCAACACAAAAATGAAAAACCTCTACACAAGCTCCCACTCAAACCTTGATTAGCTCAAAAAACCCTATAGCAAACAAATAGAACCAAAACTAGCTAGGCTCTGATACCACTTGTAAGGAAGCAAAGGTGCACAAAATTACTTCCTGCACTAATCTTTGAGAGGCTGATTATAAAAATTTGACTAACTAGTACAAATATCTCAAAAAATGCATAATAACATAATCAAAATAACAATGAATACATCACTCAATGATTAACATGGGAAAACCCTTCCAAGAGAAAAATGCCACCCTCCAAAACTTGCACAATGTATTCTCAAATCTAGAAGATTACAATACACTTCCAATGCATGGTCTTATAGGAGCACATCACCATAACTCAAACTCAAATTAAAAATTAAAGAGACTCCTTCTAGCACCAATCTTGCAAACTAAACTTGATGATCCAAACATCTCTCAAAGCCCTCCTTTTATAGTGATTTGCCACTTGAAAACCATTTCTGATTTTACAAAACCATGGGCCAAAACTATGGACAAAATAACCATGCCACATGTTACCCACTTGTAATTTGTAATTCCAAGAATGCCATTTTCGTCCATAATTTTGTCCTCTAGTTTAGACCCCCATAAAATTCATCTAATGAGTTGTTTACACTCTAAAAATACCCCTTCTACATTGTTCTAGTTACTAGACACATTTTTAACAAATCATACACCTTTTTCCAACTCATAAACATATGGAATGTTAGAGTAAATAATTAATTATTTATTCTATTACTTAAGCTTACTTAGGTCATGCATTTATTTAATACTTTTGTATTTAATGCATGTAGTGGTTAGTTGTTGACAACTCAGGAGTCTGCTCCTTTTTTAGCATATTCCACTTTTTGTGGATATGTGCTGAGTTGTCATTTTTGTCCTCTACCTCCTTCCAGCTTGTTCTACAAGTTTCCATGAGCTCTTTATATTCGGGCTCCCTCTTTGTATTTTAAACATAACAATAATAACATAAGCCATTTCTTATTGTAAATACATTTCTTATTGTGTTTTCATTTTTGGCTCTCATGTCTGTTTAGGGTTTTGCCCTTGCTCCATGCTCTTCCCCTTCTTGGCTTCTCTTTGACAGGTACTCACATGCAGGTGATCTTGGCGTCTTTGGAGTTGGCTTTCCTCAACTCCAACATGGTATCAGAGCCTTCCTGCTGCTGCTTCGTTGAAGAAATTTTGAAGCCGTGATTTGAAGTCACAAACCCTAGTTTGTTTGTGCAATTTTTCTTCAAATCAGGGGATCAACAAATTTTTGGAGCACTTTCAGCCAAAACGGACATCACCATTGGATCCGAAAGGCCATTTGCAGTCAGAAATTTGTCCATTTTGGACACCGTTGGTCTGGGAGCCAAAAAAATTTATCCAACAGGGGCGTATGGCCCCCTACACGCAGTACGAGGCATCAAAATCAAAAAAATTGCAAAAAAAATACACTGTGGCATTTTTAAAGCCACAGCGGTTACTTAACCACAACGGAGCTGCTAGCGGTCACCGCTGACGACCACCGCTAGCAGTTACCGCTGGTGGTCCACCAGCGGCTCCGCCGGCGGCCACCGCCGCAGCTCTGCCCCGCGGCGGCCCTCCACCCTCCTGCCGCTCGGCCGCCACTCCACCGGTGGTGGAGGGATTTTTTTGGAGTTTTTTGTTTTTTTATTATTTTTTTATTAAAAAAAAATAATTTTTTGCATTTTCAGAGGCCCTGGAGGTTTTTTCTCCGTAACTTGAGCATACGGGCGTATTTTTTCAATTTGAAAAATGTACCGGAAAGCTGGTTCCGAGATGGAGATGCTGGTATAGGCATTTTTTGGTTTTGATGCATTTTTATTGCCTATTTTTTTGGTCAAAGTCTAAAGTCCTTTTTTGACTTCGACATGCATATCTTTTGCGTCCCATGTTAGTTTTTTGAAAACTTTATATTTCTGGAAAGTTGGTTCTATGTACTTTTTAGAAAAGTAGTCATTTTTCTTCATTTTTGGCCTCTGATCCTTTTATCATAGTTTTGGCATTTTTGCTCTATGGTGGATATTTTGAGTGTTTTAGGCCCGAGGATCATTTTCCTGGCATGGTTTGCTTTATTTTTGGCTATACTTTCTTTTGGTTCAACCCTTTTTCAGTTCTGATCATAATAGCTATCATTTTGAAGCACTTTTTTGTTTTGCACTGAGACAAACTGTCACTTTTGCATTCCAGGAGTCATGAACGTTTCTTTGAGTCAGTTGTACTTGCACTATTTCATAAAGCACCATAGGGGGGATTATTGTTTGCTATTTTAGGCATTCTCCCTTTGTCAAGTGAGTGTCCCTTCCATGACATTAGCCCCATGTAGAGTCAGTTAGACCGTTTCTTTATCTGTGTCTGTACCTCTTTCCCTCTCTCCTCGTTCTTGGTTCGTTTGCAGGAGATTTGGCTCACCTTCTTAGTTGCCTATCATCACACCCCGTCTGCATTAAGGGGGGGTTATGCTATGTTCTAATGCATCCATGGTTTGATGGTTCGATAGTGTGAACTATGTATTCAGTGGTTGATCCTATGTACAAGGCGATTGCAGTGGCTGGCTACCTATGCATTTCGGTGAGATGGATCATCTACCATATAGACTTGCTCAGTTCGTGCCTTCTTCTTCCATGGAGGTTCCTTTAGATTAGTAGTTTGGCAGATTTGCGACTTCTTCATGCTTCAGTGATGCTGCTTCTTCATGATCATTCCTTGTTCCTATTTTAGGGGATAATTTCCCTAGTTAGAGACTTCTTCAGCTCTTCACTGGGTTCTTACCTCTTTTTGGGGGAGGGTTTTTCCCATGTCATTTTCTCTCTTTCCCTACTTATAGAGGTTGCATCTCTTCTTGCATTGTACATGGGTACCTAACATGGCCTCATTGCCGGGACCCATTATGCATTCATCTTAGTTTTGTGAGCTTAAGGCATTTCCCTAAGTTGCACTTAAGGGGGGGTGTTAGAGTAAATAATTAATTGTTTATTCTATTGCTTAAGCTTACTTAGGTCGTGCATTTATTTAATACTTTTGTATTTAATGCATGTAGTGGTTAGTTGTTGAAAACTCGAGAGTCTACTCCTTTTTTAGCATATTCCACTTTTGGTGGATATGTGCTAAGTTGTCATTTTTGTCCTCTACCTCCTTCCAGCTTGTTCTACAAGCTTCCATGAGCTCTTTATATTTGGGCTCCCTCTTTGTATTTTAAACATAACAATAATAACATAAGCCATTTCTTATTGTAAATACATTTCTTATTGTGTTTGCATTTTTGGCTCTCATGTCCGTTTAGGGTTTTGCCCTTGCTCCATGCTCTTCCCCTTCTTGGCTTCTCTTTGACAGGTTCTTGCATGCAGGTGATCTTGGCATCTTCAGAGTTGGCTTTCTTCAACTCCAACATGGAAAACTACCACAAATAAATTCTAGAATTTTCTAAAAATTTTCTAGAGTTTTCCAGAAAAAGAGCTTGCAAGGTTGAGACAGAATTCTCAAAATTCTCCTACTTGTCAAACACCTTGTAAGAGTCAAGGGTTCCACAATTTCATGGACTTAATTGCTAGGGGTTGAGAGGTCCATAGACTTTGAACACCATCTAAACTTCTTTGTGCTCATGGGCTTAGCTAAAGCATCGACAAAATTCACCAAAGTCTCTACCTTCTCCAACGTCACCTTCTCGTGCTCAAACATATCTCTCACGAAATGATATTGTACATCAATGTGCTTGGTCCTAGCATGAAATGTTGGGTTCTTCATTTGGTAGATTGAACTCTGACTATCACTATAAATTATCACTATACCCTATTTGAATTCTATATCTAAACACACTCTTAAGCTAGATAGCTTCCTTGTAGGCATGAGTAGTTGCCATATACTCTACCTTTGTAGTGGACAAAGTGACCACAACTTATCACTTGCTCCTCCAATTGATTGCACCACCAAATAATGTAAACACATATGCACTAGTAGGTCTTCTACTATCAACATCATTGGCCCATTCTGAATCTACATAGCCCCAAATATCTAGGCAATGCTCATTTTCTATTCCATGAAAACATATAGTGTACTTTGAGGTACCCCGTAAGTATCTAAAAACTCTTTTTATTGTATCCTAATGTGCTCTTCCTAGATTAGACATATAACAGGAAATTACTCCCACTACTTGGGCAATGTCTACTCTTATACAAACCATAGCATACATCAAACTTACAATAGCACTCTGATATGGTACTTGACTCATCTTTTCCATCTCGAATGGGCATGAAGGACACTATGAGCTAGAAATCTTTTTTCCCATAGTAACAAGAACACTCAATGGTTTGGAATCCTACATATTGAATCTTCTTAGAATAATAAAAACATACTTACTCTATCCTATACAAAGCTTTCTATTTTTCCTATCTCTTATAATCTCCATTCCCAGAATGTACCTTGCTACACAAAAATATTTCATTTCAAACTTTGCTAAGAGCTGAGATTTAAATTCTGCAATCAAAAATTTTCCTTTTCCAATAAACAACATGTCATCAACATATAAGGTAATAACCAAGAAATAATCACCATCAAACTTGTAGTATGTACAATGATTAGATTTGGATCAAACAAATCCAAAACTCAATACATATGTATCAAAATTCTGGTACCACATCCTAAGACTTTGTTTTAGACCATACAAAGATTTCTTCAGTTTATAGACCAAATGAATTTTACCTTTCACCACAAAGTGCTCTGGCTGTGTCATATAAATTTCTTCCTCCAAATCTCCATGAAGGAAAGTTGTCTTCACATGCATCTACTCAACTTCTAGATCATAAGCTACTGCAATAGAAAGTAAAAATTGAATGGATGCCATTTTTTCTATAGGAGAAATAATTTCACCATAATTAATTCCTACAATCTGGGAGTAACCTTTTTCAACCAATCATGCTTTATACTTCTTAATGCTTCCATCTGAACCCATCTTCCTTTTGAACACCCATTTACATCCAATAGGTTTCCCTCCTTTAGGCAATGGTACAAGGTCCCATGTGTCATTCATCTTAAGAGTTGCCATCTCTTCTTCCATGGCTATCTTCCAGGACTCTAAATCATGCATACCAAGAGCCTCTTCTACAAATTTTGGTTCATCTATATTAGCATTCAAAGAAAATATACACCTCCAATCATCAAGAGAATATCCATACCTTTTTTATGCTTTCCTTTGTCTACTAGACCTTTGAACAAGATCTAGTTTAGGTTTAGGTTTAGGTTCATGATCAGGTTCTCCCTCTTCCTCTAATGATTCAAAAGTTGTAGAGATCTCTTCAATAACTTTTCCTTCTAAGGGCCTCAATTAAACTTTCTTAGGTGTAGCAAGAAGTTGAATCACATCTTTCTTTTCTTTTATCTATTATGGATGCACTATAATAGAAGAAGACTTAATTTCTCTAAAAATAGCACTTCTAGAGTAAAATACACTTTTTTGAAATAGGATCCCAAAGCTTGTATCCTTTCATACCATAACTATATTCGATGAAGATACATTTGACAACTTTTTTGTCCAATTTTGTTTGCTTCTCCTTTGGCACATGAGAATATGCCTCACAACCAAAAACTCTTAGATGTCTAAGTGAAGGCTTGTGGCCTGACCATGCTTCTATTGGTGTCTTATCAACAAGAGCTGATGTAGGAGACCTATTTATAAGTTAGTAGGCAATGGCTGCAGCTTTGAATTAAAATTTTTGTTCTAGTCTAGCTCGACTCAACATACTCCTAGCATTCTCCATTAAGGTAATGTTCGTTCTTTCTACAACTCTATTCTATTGTGGAGAATACAGAGTTGTCTTCTCTCTTTTAATACAACAATCCTTACAAATTGTGTTAAAAGCATTAGAGAAATATTCACCACCATTATTAGTTCTCAAATTTTTTATCTTCTTTCCAGTATACAACTCAACCATTACTTTAAATTCTTTCAAATAACTGAAAACTTCAGCTTTACTCCTAAGCAAATAAACCCCATGTCCTTCTACTAAAATCATCAATGAAAGAAACATAATAAACTAATCTACCAATATAAGGAACATCAATTAGACCAAATACATTTGAATAGATTAGATCCAAAATACATGAGGATTATGAGAACTTGAGTAAAATTTAACACAATTTTCTTTACCATAGATACAATGCTCACAATAATCAAAATCAAAATTGCAGTCATTTAACCCATCAAAAATGTTTTTATTCTTTAAGGTTTGTAGACCTTTCTCACCTATGTGGCCAAGTCTCTAGTGCCATAACATAGTCTTCTCTATAGGTAACATTGAATTGGTAGATAGAGCACCCTTTGGTACCCAAAAACCACGACCATCTATTGAAAGAGAAATGCTCTCCTTCTCCAACAAATTAGTCCTCTTCATAGTCTTATCAAAAGTACTATTGCACTCAACCATGCATGCATAAATATGATACAATGTACCAAATCTACTTCCTCTTGTTATTACCATAGCACCTCTAACCATTTTCACACCTACTTCAGAAAACTATACATGTACACCTGCATCTATTAGTTTACTAACAAATAACAAGTTCCTCACTAGTCTTCAGATATGCAAGACACCATCAAAACTTCCTATTCTACCATCAAAAAATTTCACATGAATACTTCCACAACCAATAATATCAAGAACTAAGTTATCACCCAAATACACCTTACCACCATCAAACTTTTCATATTTAATAAACCAATTTCTATTAGGAGTCATGTGAAAAGATGCAGTTCAGTGTATCAACCATGTATTGTCACCTACATGAGTGGCCAAGGCTATAATGAGAGCATCTCCATCTTCCTTCTCAAACTTAGAATTAGAATCTTGCTTCTTCTTTGTTTTCTTTTCCTCTTTGTAGTCCTTTGAAAAGTATCCAAGTTTGCCACAATCACAGTAGATTGCCTTTGACTTACCACAAGATTTTGATCTCCCTTATTCTTGGACTTAGAACAGCCATGTTGCTTCTTGTTCTTGCCTCTTTCCTTTTACATTCAAAGAGACATTCATTCTCATCTCTTCGAAAAGTAGAGAACCAACAATGTACTCCATCTTCAAGACAATTGAAGTGCTCCCTATGGCCATGACAAGGTTGTCCCATGAGTATGGAAATGAACATAGCAATATTTGACACCTTTCTTCTTCATCCATTGACACCCCAACTGAGATCAACTAAGTCACCAACATATTAAAACTTTCAAGATGCTCAGAAATCTGTGCAGCTTCTTTCATTCTCAAGTAATACAACTTCTTTCTCAATAAAATCTTGTTCACAAGTGATTTCGGTTAATAGATCTCACTTAGCTTCTTCCAAAGCTTCTTTATGGTAGGTTCTTCATGGATATTAATCAATATAGAGTTTGCAA
The DNA here is from genome assembly GCA_028749045.1 of Cupressus sempervirens. NCBI lineage: Eukaryota > Viridiplantae > Streptophyta > Pinopsida > Cupressales > Cupressaceae > Cupressus > Cupressus sempervirens. The sequence goes on from CM053788.1 coordinate 697,606,428, forward strand.
GGAACAATCTAATGAAACCTTTAGCATTTCTATCTATCACATCATATTGTGTAGCTTAAGTTGGATCTATAGGCCTCGACTTCTTCTCATCAACTACATCGCATAGATCTTCCATCATTAGCTTCCACTTTTCATAGCTTGTTCTAGAAAACTTCTCTACATCAATCACCCCTTATGTGCTTGCCATACTTGTAATCCTGCAACACAAAAATGAAAATCCTGTACACAAGCTCCCACTCAAACCTTGATTAGCTCAAGAAACCTTGTACCCAACAAATAGAGCCAAAATTGGCTAGGCTTTGATACCACTTGTATGGAAGAAAATGTGTGTGGAATTGCTTCCTACACTAATCTTTAAGAGGATGATTATGAAAACTCAACTAACTATTGTAGAGATCTAAAGAAATGCATAATAACATAATCAAACTAATAATAAAAACATAACACAATGATTACTATGGCAAAACCCTTCTGGAAGAAAAACCCCACCCTCCAAAACTTGCACAATGTGTTCTCAAATTTGGAAGATTTCAATACACTTACAATGCAATTTCTTATAGGAGTGCATCACCACAAGTCAAACTCAAACTTATACTTAGAGAGACCCCTTCTAGCACCAATCTTGCAAACTAAACTTGATGATCCAAATGCCTCCTCAACACCTCATTTTATAATGATTTGCCACATGGAAACTATTTGTGGTTGTACAAAACCATGAGCCAAAACCATGGGCAAAATAACCATGTCACATGTTACCCACTTGTAATTCATAACTCCAAGAATGCCGTTTTCATCCATAATTTTGTCCTCTAGTTTAGACCCCCATAAAATTCATAGAATGAGTTGTTTACACTCTAAAAATAGCCTTTCTACATTGTTCTAGAGACTAGACACATTTTTAACAACTCATACACCTTTTTCCAACTCATAAACATGTGGGAAACTACCACAAACAAATTCTAGAATTTTCTAAAAGAATTCTAGAGTTTTTCAAAGAAAGAGCTTGCAAGGTTGAGACACAATTCTACACACACACACACACACACACACACACATCCTTTTATTTAAATTTGTTTCAATTTAATTCAATATATATTCTCTTACTATTATATTAATAAACTTTGAAAATGATAAATGTCTTTGATTTTCTACCACCTTAATATACAAGGAAATTGGTTCAATAGTGGCACTAATGTATGATATAATTGGACTACTATTAAAATGTATATAATTATTATTGTCAAAAATGTATTCAATATATCTCTTGATATTTGTATAATATATCCTATCATTGGGGTGTGACCCTATCCACTATACCCTTTGGCCATATACATAACATAATAAGTTTGAGACTTGATTATAATGAGCCTTCCTTAACTAATCAAGCCTAAACATGATTGGTGTGGATGTGAGTGACAAGACATAGGAGTGGACGCAAGTGGTCAATGCAAGTAATAAACCTGCAAGATTAATAAAGGCAATGCACATTAAAAATGATAAGAATGTTTTACTACCATTGCCTATGACATTAATGCTTGAATAATACTGAGTCAATTCTATAAAGGAATAATGAGCAATAGGTTCAATTAAAGTACATGCCTATAGATCACTTCAATGAAAATATAAATGAGCATTGCCTAAAATAATAGCTATATATGAGAAAATATATAAATAAAGAATTCTTGATTTATAACTATCATATATTAGAGTCTTATATATATTATAATAATAATAATTAATCAAGGAGTTAACATTTAAGTTCAAATCTCATGTTTTATCTAATAGAAGCTATAAAAAATTAACATGACCAAATCACAAAAACAACTCTCCAAATTTATGACGTGATAAAATATAGATATCCAAAATCTACAATAATATCATACAATAAAACCTAGTAAATGAGATTGTAAAACTTTAAAAGTTTTCAATCATACAATATTTCTCACTAAGAAAAAAGATACAATTCACTTCACCATTTAGCATCATACAACATGATCCATTAGAAAAATTGACAAAAAAAATTAGACCATAATATTGTCTAATAGGTTATGCATAATTGTACAAAATTTGTTAGTCTTAATTATTTTTGAAAAATGAAAAAAAATGAGAATAAAAACTAATTTGAGCCCCATGGTGGGCACCAAAAATGTGTTTGTGAAATGTGGTAGAGAACCTAAAGCACAAAAAAATTAATAAATTCTTACATAAATGGGTTATTAGCATAAGAATCAATAAAATTAATAAAGAAATCTTAATTAGAAACTATTTTTCACTTCCTGGTTAAGCTGAGCTTGGTCTATGAGTTTTTTTCTCAAATTGAGCATGGAGATCAATGACCCGACTACCTTAAAATGAGAGATTTAAAGGGTATGATAAAAACATGCATTCTCTACTCAAAATCCTAATAATATTATGCATACTAAAATTAGGAAATAATGAATCTATGATGTAAAATAAATAGGATTTATGCTAAGAATGTAAACTAATACCCAAGTTGTTATTCATAGTAAAACCCTATATGGTTATCTAATATCATGAGCTTAGGGTATGCTTGGTGTTATAGGGATCTCATCGGAATTGGATGATTCAAGGATGCACTCTTGGTCAAGGGTTGAGATTCACCCTTTCTTGATCAATGTGAGGTAATCCATGTGATTATCATTCAATTGGTCAAATTTATGTTTTCTTTATTATTAGAGAATGGGACAAATTAGCAATTTTATCTTTTAATTTTATTTTCAATTAGAAGTGTGTGCACATGTATTTGAATGGTTTCTCTGAATTGAAATGCTAGGGTCTTTATATAAATAGTTTTATTTATTGATTCAACAACCTTCTTTTTCTTTGACTAATTAATTTAATTAATTATATGTATATGCAACTTGTTCATTTAATTATGTACATAATTAGGTCTAACATAATGTTTGGGTTGATTATTGAAGATGAAGGGGTCTTAGTATACTAAACTAGTTTTTAGATGATTATAATAAGATGGTCTAAAATCTCATAAAATTTGACTAAGAATTTCTTTATGTTTGACATGTGTAGGAAAGTAATAGATGCCAAATCACATTTTCACTCAATCTTCTTTTATTTGTGTTTTTTGAGAAGGATGTACACATACCTGGTTAATGAAGGAATGATGATGAGGATCAATATTCCATGTAATTGCACAACCAACACAACAAGGATATTTTCTTTCACCTTTTGAAAATGGGTAGCTAATCATTCCCTATTATTGCCTCTAATTCCTCAATGTCCATTAGATTTTGATTAGGAAATACAGTCATAAAAATTTCATGGACACTACTAGCACATGAATAAAATTTAGTTTATTGAGGGAATGGATGCAATCATAATAGAAGCAAATATATCGTACTCAAATTCATGGCATTATTCATGCCCCTTCATGTGTCCCTTCATATGCCCCTTCACAAGCACTATGTTAGAAAGGTAGATAAAAGCTCTGCATACATAAACCTTGTGTCATCAATAAATTCACTTCATGCATTGCATAGGTTTCAAAACCCCTCACCAAGGCTCATGAATAAAATTTCAACTTTCTACATTTTTGTGTTGTATAACCAATCTATAATTATGAACAAATAAAATATCTTTAAATTGTACAAATGTAAAAAGCTTTACACATCTTGTGCTTTTCTGCTACTGTATGATAATGTAATAGAATGGAAAATTGCGTAATTTATTTTTCTTTTCCTATTTTAAGTCTCTTTGCTTCATAAAATGGGTAAACATATTGTTCTTCCCATAATATTAGAAAATACACAAATTGTGCAAGAAAAATGGCTCTTTCAATGCTCTCAAAATTCTTAGTAGTGTTTATTGAGGTAGCTGCTATTAGGACATGTGATTTTGTAGACTTTTTGAAATATGATAAATCCTTCTATTGAAAATAGTAAGATAAATGTTTATTTTTATTTTTTATTTTCATTTATTTTACTAAGCATAAGAAGTAAATTATATTTTTAGAAGGGATTTCTATATTTTGTGGGTTGTCCAAAGTTTAGACGATTATTGTGATCTTTTTGTTAATGTTTTGCTAAATATTATTCTGTATTTATTGTTTCCTTTAGCATATTTGTGTACAATGTTTTTTTGGTTTTACTTTTTCTAAACATTTGCAAATAATTTATTTTATTTCAGTTATTTTTAATAATATATATTTTGTAATTTGTAAAAATTTTAATAATTATTTACTTAAATGTGTATAAATTATATTAATTTAGTATTTTTTTTATTTTTTTTGTGTACACCATTAATATGCAAACTATTTCACTTTCTAGAAAATCATACAACCTATCTCTTATGATCTGCATAGACAAAAGCAAATGACTTCTATTTTGATTTATATTATCTATTTATTTTCCACAATTCATAAAGTATTGTAAGTGTTTTTGGATGTAATTGTGTATGAATTTTTTTATTAATATTTTGAATCACACTTTGTGATCTACCATTAGCATGTAAGAGGCTAAGGAGAGAGAAAATGAGTTATCGCAAACCTAAAATCAATAAGAAAGAGGAGAGGAAAAGAGAGTTTGCACAAGCCCAAAAAAAAAAAACTTCTACAATATTAAAATGTTCTAAAATTATAAAAGGAAAGAAAAACTAAAAAAATGAGGATTAGACATTAAGATAAAAAGAACAAGAACTAAATATTCAAAAAGAGACAAAAATAAAAAACACAAAACTAAATGGAATAAAGAATAAAGAACAAATGAACAAAACACCTTTGTTAATGATTTATACATAAATGAGTAGAAAACAAATATATGTATATATGTATGTATGTATGCATATGTATATATACATACATATATATATATATACATATATACACACACACACACACATATATATATACACACACATATATAGATATGTATATATATATGTATCTATATATATGTATGTATATATATATATGTGTATATATATGTGTGTGTGTATATATATATGTATATATATATGTATGTATATATATATATACATACATATATATATATAGATATATATATACATACATATCCATACATATATATACATACATACATACATACATACATACATACATATATATATATATATATATATATATATTTATATATATATATATATATATATATATATACATACATACATATATATACATACTTATATATATATATATATATATATATATATATACATATATATACATATATATATATATACATATATATATATATATATATATAGACACGTGAATTTTTTTTAAATTTTTTTTGTTCATTTTAAAATGAATTAAAACAAAAATCATGTGTCTATATATATATAAGAGAATAAATGAAGATTTTTTTCAAAAAAAAAAGAAAAAAATAAATATATTAATAGAAAATAAAATAAAAATAAAAATAAGAAAGAAAGTTTAAAAATATAAGAAAATACATTTATATAATGTGAAAAAATCTTAAATGAAAAATTCACCCATAAATAGATTCAAAAACACCAAACAATAAGAGCCATTTCAGAGCTAGAGTCTCTACCTATTGTTTAAGGAAAAGAGACTTAGATATGTATTTTACAATTAGTTGTATGAAGTTTGATCTTAGCCTAGCACTAGATATCAAGAGTGTCAATTATGAGTAATATCTAGTCAACCAAAGCCAAGATCTATTCAATCAAAGCCAACTTCTTCTATAGCATAACCTAGCTCACAAGAATATTCTAGCACTTATTCATAGTGGGAAATCTATCTCAAGGACATCATAATCCTCCAATACAGAGATGAGACATGGTCTACTATTCATCTATTGTTTAAAGAATTGTTGACAAGATAATAAAATTTTGTTAACAAACAAAACGGTAAAATAGATGAAGTTAACAAACAAAATGGTGAAATGGATGAAGAAGAAATTTCTTAAAAAGTAGATGAAGTATGTGCAAAAATGTAATGAGGAAATTTAATTAGAGAATGAGCATTAACCATCTAAGATAAATTAAAGAATATAAGATAATTCCAAAAAATATTAGAGATTTTTGTAATTATTTTATAATTAAAAAATATAAGAGTACTTAAAATATTGAAAAGTTTTTTAAGACGTGTCCTCGAAGGAGGGTGTGTAGAAGTTGACCTTTTCATTGATCTCAAAGAAACTATTGACATTCAAGTTAGGGATCACACCTTCACCCATAAAGTGTTTTACTTGAAGTTGTCAAACACCTACTATTGGTGTTAATCAATCAAGCATAAGATCAAGGATTTCCCATTGGTTGTGCCTCACAAGTCCGCTTCTCAAAATAATTTGTAGGCAAAGCGTGTTGAGAATGGTAAAAAATATATGAGTGGACAAATGTTGTTTCCAAGGGTAATACTTCCTTTCTAACAAAATAACCAACATCTTCCTCATCTCATCCTTCATTAGGGATTGTTTCAAACACTTTTATTGTTACACCAATCATTTTAAGTGGTGCCACCACCCATTTCCAACCTTTCTTAGGGAATTGGGTATTTGTGGGTGTCTCTTGACTTTCATGGGTTCACACTCTACAAGTAGCTTCTATCATTGTTTCTCAACCTTTGTGATAGTATCATACCCTTGATAGCCATGGAGATGACCTATATGATGGTTCTAAGAAGCGGTGAATCATCTCTAGCAAATATTCTTCACCCACCTTCACCACTAGTTCCTTCTTGCACAATAGTTACTTCTCTATTGGGGATGAGGATGACATGCAAGAGTTGTTATCATGAATTTTATCTCATGAAATGTGCAAGTTTTCATAGACATCCCTTGCAAAATTTATGTGTATGGAACCAAATGATGGCTTAGTATCCCACACATTTTGTGTATCCAAGAAGTTAAAATTTTAGAGTTTTTGCTCAATGTTTCTTGTCATATTATGTAGCCAAACATCACTATTGTTTCTTCCCAACATGAGGCTAGTCGAGATGGTGTGGTTACTCTTCTCTCCCATAATTTTATTTTCTTAGTTATTTCTCATGGTTCTTACCCCATGCAAGGGATTGTGTGATTTTTTTTATCTTTCTTTAATCATTCCTTTGGTATAGTTAATATTTATGCTTCGACTAATGTTGTTGAAAGATCATTGCTATAACATTGGATATCAAACCTTCTATCACATGCCACTTGGACTAGACGTGAGGAATTGAATATGGTTGAGTTGGCCTCTAAAAAAGAAGGGATTTTACCTTTTCAATGGACAATTGGGTAACGAGAAGCCTGGTACTACATGAGTTATAAATTAGACATTTTTATCCTAGTGCCCATTGTCACCTTTTTGGTGAGATTTTGCATACTTCATCAAATTTTAGAGCTAGATCTAACAAGATTTGTAAAAGGCTTGATCATGTGATGATATATGCACAATCTTTTTTCTCTTTTTCCAAGAAAGGTGAATTACATGTCATTCCTGTACAAGATGTGACTTTTTTAGACCATTATACCATTCTATTTACTATTCTAAAATGTAATTTTTCCTTAACATGTAACTTTTGAGTCACAATCTCACTATGGCTCATATTTTGAGTCTTTTGAATTTTGAACCTCAATCCCACACTGAAATTGGATGGATTCAATGGTGGAACATTGTCATCTCCTATATGACAAGATTTACCCACGTCTGCGGTTAACAAAATGCCTTGTACCACATGCTTTCCTATGACATCACTAATAAAGACTTGTGTGCAACTTTTAAGGCCCTAGCCTTGAATCAGTTTGATTCAAGTATGCAAATTTGGCTAGCCTATGTCTACCATTAGAAGTAGGTTTTTGAGAACTATACTTCTTGGGGCACTCAAATTAAGGCTTTTTTCCATTGGCTTGTAGTTTGATACCAAACTTCAAAAGAGTTATTTTAATCTCTCAAAGCTCATCACACCTTTGTAGGGATTGAAAAAATTGAGGAAAGTTAGCAAATTCTCTTTCACCTTCCTAACATTCTCTAAGATTTTTTTCTGTAATTATGAGAAGGTTTTCACTATGTAGGGCAATTCGACTAAAAGGGACCGAACCTTGAATGAATGCACTATTTTTACTTCAAATGAGCTTACAGTTGAGCAACATGATTTTTGTGAGAAAATTCTCACCCTCAATGGCCTCAAGGAATTTATCCTCTCTATGGAAGATGACAAGGTGCTTGGGTGTGATGACTTCCCTTGTGAATTTTACAAAGCTTTATTGGATTCCATTGGGTTGGATCTAAACAAAGTCTACCTTGAAGCTTTTTATTCTAAATTGTTTGGCAATATTATTAATAAAGAAAACATCAAATTCATACCTAACGCTAGTGATCCTAAGGATGCCTACTATAGACACCTAAAAACCTTTAGAAAATAAAGTATTTTTATTTTCTGAAAAAGTCCTGATGACATCATCATTTATTAATTAATTAATTAATTAATTAATTAATTAATTTTCATGCCATTAAATCCCTTTATCTTAATTAAAAATATTTAATTAAGGAATCGCTCCCAAAAATGTTTAAATCTTATTTAAACATTATTTCCTTATTTATTAATTATTTAATTAATAAATTGACAAAAATCCTAAAATAAATAAAAATTTTATTTTTTCCCCAAAAACTTGGCCAATTTCCTTATGACCAATAACCTCTTCCAAAATCTTCTAATCCTTCTTTAATTTTGATTAAAGGCTAATCCCATCATTTTCTACCCCTAATCCCAACTCAAAATATTTAATTAAGATTAAATATTAATCCTCATGTTTATTAAAAAAGTTTTAATAAATATCTCCTCAACCCAAACCCTTGAAATAAATAAAACTTTATTTATTTCTTAAAAATCTAATTTATCCTCATCCTAAGAAGTTCTAGACTCTTCTAGAAAGTCTTTATCCTCATCCTAGGAAATTCTAGACTATTCTAGAAAGTCTTTATCCTCATCCAAAGTCTAGACTCTTCTAGAAGATGTCTTTAAACCTAATCCTAATCCCCTCCTAACCTTGTCACATTCCCTAAACATGGGTTAAAACTTACTAACCCAAGCCAAAGTTAACAAATATCTCCTCCTTCACCCACCCTCATTAAATTCCATCCACTTACCATCAGTTCATCAAATTTCTGCATCAAGGCACTGAGGTAACCATCCATGCCGATCCAGAACCCTTTGCTTATTGCAATGCGGTTAAAGCTTCATATACAAACCATTGCCCTAGAATTGATATCGGCACATCCATCGCCAGCTCATCCCACACTTATAATGACCCAGAAACCATCCTTGCCTCTACGTTGTCTACCGTGAAGATCAATAACAAAGGTTGTGGAGAGTATAGTCTGTCAGATGCATTTGCTGTCGGGGCACTCCCAGTTGATCCACATGCTCATGGATGACCGACATATCACAAAGCTAAGGAGGTTCCACCTCCTCACTACAAACAGTTTGGCCCAACAACCTTTGTATCCTCAAAAATCCCTCTTCATGAGGAGCTCACTCCAGATATAAACAAATGGTTACATAAGGATGCACCTCAAAGAAATCAAGCACGCCTTGATCACTTTAGCCAAAAGTATCCCCAAGAACATAAGCTCATCACTGACAAATGGAACTATCAAGGTGGTGGTCTAGGACCAGAAGAAAGAGGCATGCAGTGCCCCATCGATGCACACAAGTGGGAATCGAAGTCAGGTCTTGGCTTTGGCATACCCACAATTGGGGGCACCAATGAGAACGGTCATGCTTTTTTAAACATTCATCGCAACCTTGTCGAAATCGAAGACATTCCTGAGGAAGTTGAAAAGAGAGCCTACGACGATATCCTAGACCAAATCTCCCTCGGAGACTCTGTTCTCCAAGAACTATCCATCCACCTCATTGACCTACCACTCGCCCATCCACAACTCATAGATTGGGACCAACCAAGTGTCATACACATCGATGAGTTCACATTAGAGGAGGCACTTCTAAGATTCATGGGAGCTGAAACTCCTCACAAGAAAACAAAGCCAGATTCTGCCTATATCTACAAGCTAGATCCCAAGGGGTATTTTGGAGAAAATCCCCAACCTAGTTCCAATACACCCAAAACTGGAACTAAGGTGAATCTAAGACTAGCTAAGGCAACGAAGAGAACCCCTCAGCAAGAAAATCTAGAAGAACATGAGGATTTAGCATTGCCTCCTCAAGATAATCGACCAGAGGTGTCTTCTATTCTAATTGAGGATACTCGAGAAGTCAACATTGGTTCATCAGAAATCCCCAAACTTGTTCACATTGCTGCATCCCTATCACAAGACCAAGTTGACCTCCTCTTTGAGGTCTTAAGAGAGAACATTGGCTGATTTGCATGGTCATATCAAGACATGCCAGGACTTGATCCAAAGCTTGTAGTTCATCATCTTGCAGTTGATCCAAAGATCAAGCCCATCAGACAAAAGCTTAGAAAAATGCACCCCAAGGTGGCATTATTGGTCAAAGTTGAATTAGAAAGAATGTTAGCTGCTAAGGTTATCTGACCTATCGACTACTCAGAGTGGATCTCCAACATGGTCCCTGTCACTAAACCTTCCGGTGATATCAGAATCTGCACTGATTTTAGAGATCTTAACAAAGCTTGTCCAAAAGATGATTTTCCCTTTCCCAACATAGATATGATTGTAGATCTTACAGCTGGACATGAAATTTTGTCCCTCATGGATGGATTTTCTGGGTATAATCAAATCAAGATTGCAGAAGAGGATCAGCATAAGACAGCATTCACTACCCCTTGGGGAACCTTTTGCTACAACATGATGCCTTTTGGCCTAAAGAATGCTGGGGCTACCTATCAAAGAGCTATGACAGCCATTTTTCATGATCTCATCCATAGCATTTTGGAGGATTATGTGGATGATATCTTGGTCAATTCTCATACCTTCATGGATCATCTTGCTGACCTAGAGAAAGTCTTTGATAGGTTAGCCAAATATCATCTCATGCTGAATTCCAAGAAATGTGTCTTTGGGGTCACATCTGGCAAGCTGCTAGGTTTCATAGTTTCTAAACGAGGTATAGAGATCGACCCCAAGAAGGTCAAGGCTATCTTAGACATGCCTCCTCCCCAGACACTGCGACAGCTTCACTCTCTTCAAGGAAAGCTCCAATCTGTTCTGCGCTTCATCTCCCAACTTGCAGATAAGTGTACACCATTTTCACATTTATTGAAGAAGGATGAGAACTTCAAGTGGGATCCTTTATGTCAGCGCAGCTTTGACCATCTCAAGCAGTATCTCATCAATCCCCCTATCTTGGTTCCACCAATTCCTGGTCATCCCCTAATTTTGTACATATCAGCAACACCTACTGCTCTAGGGGCACTTCTAGCACAGCTTGATGACTACAACAGAGAAAGAGCCATCTACTACATCAGTAGAACCCTAGTTGGTTATGAACTCAATTATACTCCTATGGAAAAATATTGTTTGGCAGTTGTTTTCTCAACTCAAAAGCTTCGCCATTACATGCTAAGTCATACCATCCAACTAGTCTCCAAGATTGACCCTCTCAAGTATATGCTCTCTAGAACAACACTTACAGGCCGTTTGGCCAAATGGGTTATGCTCCTTAGTGAATTTGACATCTAGTATGTGGATAGAAAGGCAATCAAAGGGCAAGCTATAGCATATCACCTAGCTGATGCACCTCTAATAGATGCTTATCCATTGATCACAGAATTTCCAGATGAGCATATCTGTCTAATTGAAGAACAACCCCCATGGAAACTTTATTTTGATGGCTCATACACATCTCATGGATTAGGGGCAGGAATATTGTTGGTCACACCTCAAGGAGATTACATTCCAAAAGCCTTCAAGCTACAATTCCCTAGCACCAAAAATATAGCTGAATATGAGGCCCTCATAGCAGGATTAAAGATAGCTGTAGAATGGAACATTGTTGAGCTACAAATCTTTGGCGATTCTCAGCTCATCATCAAGCAAGCCCTAAATGAATATCAAACCAAAGATGAAAAGCTATTACCCTACAAAGAGCTAGTTGATCAGCTAACCCAACATTTTACAAAGCTTTAGTTTACACAAGTGCCTCAAATATAGAACAAAGCAGTAGATGCTATGGCTACTATAGGCTCGCTCTTGGAAATTCCCCAAGCAGCTACACAATATGAGTTTTTAGTGGAGCAGCTCCTCACACCCGCCTATGCGAATGAGGATTCAAACCATGTTTGTATCTTGGTTGGTCCCCAATCCCCTTGGTACCATGAGATTCATGCTTACCTTAACGATGGTATCATATCCCCTCACCTCACACGTACCCAACCCCAGAACCTCATCCGAAAATCATCCTGCTATGTTATCATAGCCAATACCCTATATCGTCGAGGTTATCACGATACTCTCTCTTGATGTTTAGACCAAAATGAGGCCGCGATGGTGTTAAAGGAAGTACACTCTGGACTTTGCGGTGCCCACATGAGTGGTATTGTCCTAGCGCAAAAAATCCTTAGAGCAGGCTACTATTGGCCTACCATTGAAGAAGACTCCTGTGACTTTGTCAGAAAGTGTCTCCCATGTTAGCAGCATGTAAATCTTGTGCACGCTCTGGCACAGGATCTACAGCCTATTGCACCACCTTGGCCTTTCGCTTGTTGGGGCCTTGACCTAGTTGGAACTATCACACCCCTCTCATCTGATGGACATAAATGAATAATAACAGCTACAAACTATTTCACTAAATGGGTGGAAGCAGTCCCCCTAGTCTCAGCTATAGGAGTTCAGGTCTCCAAGTTCATCTTGTACCACATTGTTTGCCGCTTCGGCATCCCATCCACCATCTTCACCGACCACGGAGGTAACTTTGAAAATCTCAACATGGAAGAATTATGCACTTCCCTCCACATCCATCACCGCTTTTCTAGCCCATATTTCCCACAAGGTAACGGCCAGGCAGAGGCAACTAACAAAACCCTCCTCAAAATTCTAAAGAAAGTTGTCAATGATTCCGGCCATGATTGGCACCTACAAATAAATCCAGCCCTATGGGCCTATCGAACTTCCTTTCGTACATCCACAGGCACAACTCCATACTCCCTAGTCTATGGTACCAAAGCGGTACTACCTATAGAGGTTGAACTTCCCTCCTTGCGCATATCTTTGCAAGGGAAAATATCAGATGAAGAATATAGAGTAGCTCGACTCACCCAGCTAGATCTCTTAGACGAGAATCGGCAACAAGCCTATGATCATCTCACAGTCTATCAAACTCGTCTCAAAAGAAATTTCAACAAGAAGGTGCTTCCATTACACTTTCAGCCAGGTGACATGGTCCTCAAAGAAAACATGAAAGTCCAAGTAGATCGAGAAAAGAAAGGCAAGTTTGAACCTACATGGCTTGGTCCTTATGTTGTCACTGCTTCCTTTGGCTCTGGAGCTTATCAGCTATCTACACCAGAAGGAGAACTCTTGAATGATCCTACTAACATCATTCATCTCAAGAAGTTCTATGCTTGAAGATCCTTGGTATACCTAGCTTTTGAAAAATACAAAAGAAAAAAATAGTAAAGAGAAATAAGCGTCCAATGGTGAAAACTTGGCAATTCAAGCACCTTGGATAGGTACCTTGGTGAAAACCTGGTAATTCAGGTGCCTTGTGTACTAAAGACTAATCCATTATCTATCACTATCCTATCCCTCGTCCATTTACCCACCATCCCATAAGACACACTTGCTTGTTCCCTTGGTGTTCTAACCAAATATCCAAAATCTGATGAAGCTTGTAAATACCTCTTGTACAGCTTGTAAATCTTGTACCAAAGCTTGTATTATACCTTGTAAATCTTGTACCATACCTTGTCTATCCGAATCTTGTCCAAGGTTTGTACCATATTCCAGCCTATAAATAATCCTGTATCCTAGCTTGTATACTATCACGTGCACACACAAAACCCCATTTTCACTTAAGCTTTTCGCAAACCATCTACCTATCCACCTATCACCTATTATAGACATCCCATCCTTCACAAACATTTCCATCTCACAAAAACCAAAACATGAAAAAACTTGTACATCCTCTTTAGCTTAGTACCATTGTATCTATCCAGCGTTCGTGTCAGTTCATCCTTGGTCAACATCTTGCACACATCGCACACTTTGGTTAGATATTCCAATGCATCCTTTAGCTAGATTTCCTATCACCAAAGTGTTATCTTTCTTAGTTTAGCTTGCCAGACGCATCACTCATCCAAATCCACTAGCTTAGGTGCTCTCTGATAGGTCCTTGCAGGATATAGCTTTCCTCATGTCTGATCTTGGTCCGTTAGTACCTCGTCCTACCCATCTCGTTGGCAAATGGTTCTCTTTTGGATTTTCACTTTCTTTTGATTTGGGATCTTCCCTTATGGGTCTTGAAGTATCTTTTCCAAGCAATCTCCTTGTTCCCTCCTCAAGGTTGCCACGATCTTCCATATCATGGTATGCTGTGAATGGGGCAATTAGAGCGTAAGGTCTTGATCAGGTCTTTCGTTTGTTTTTCTTTTCTACTTGTGGGTTCTCCAATGTCGTTTCCATGCTGCTTCCTTTAGGATTCATGTGTGATGTTGGGGCAATCCTTGCGTGTTTGTTTTGAGTTAGTTTGTCAATCCTCTGGACGGTTGGTGAAAAGGGCCTTGATGTTCTTGGTAACCTTGGCAATTAACCAATAGTCCTATAGCAAATCTAGTGCTCAACTACATGGTGGTACTTCTCTTTGAAGTATCCCCCCGCTCAAAAAGCTTCAATGGTTTTCCTTCATCTCCATTATCCCCTATCCATATCTAGCATCCGTCTCTCCTACCCCAGCTGATGCATCAGTATCTCTTTGAATCACTCATCACTCTTAGCTTTAGGGATCCACAATCCTAGTCTTAGGGATCCACCAATCCAAATCAACCCACCAAACCTCATCTTTCGAGATCCATAATCCTAGTCCTAGGGATCTCCGAAACCCATCTTCCGCCAATATAACTCTTTGAAATCCTATTGCATCAGCTTTATAATCCCCTCATCCATATCCCTATCCTGGATTCCTTTCTATAGCGCTCTGCTCCTTCATCCTGCACCTTCCCTAAGGTCTTAAGCTTGCTTCCTCTTATGCATCTGATTCTCCTTTATCATTCTCCCATAGTGAGAGTTTGAGCTAATTCAGCCCCTTCTCTTTGCCAATCTGAGTCTCCTTGCTCATCTCAAATTCTTGTACTTTTCAAGAAGCCATCGAGCCTCGCTTTCTCTCCTCGCTACCTTCTTGAGGGGGCATCTCACAGTCCATTCTCTCCTCTTCTGCTCTAGCCTTGGGCATCTTATTTTCTTATCTTTGATGACATGCCACTTGCGGCATCACATCAAAGAGGGGCAAAATGTAGACACCTAAAAACCTTTAGAAAATAAAGTATTTTTATTTTCTGAAAAAGTCCTGATGACATCATCATTTATTAATTAATTAATTATTTAATTAATTAATTAATTTTCATGCCATTAAATCCCTTTATCTTAATTAAAAATATTTAATTAAGGAATCCCTCCCAAAAATGTTTAAATCTTATTTAAACATTATTTCCTTATTTATTAATTATTTAATTAATAAATTGACAAAAATCCTAAAATAAATAAAAAATTTATTTTTTGCCCAAAAACTTGGCCAATTTCCTTATGACCAATAACCTCTTCCAAAATCTTCTAATCCTTCTTTAATTTCGATTAAAGGCTAATCCCATCATTTTCTACCCCTAATCCCAACTCAAAATATTTAATTAAGATTAAATATTAATCCTCATGTTTATTAAAAAAGTTTTAATAAATATCTCCTCAACCCAAACCCTTGAAATAAATAAAACTTTATTTATTTCTTAAAAATCTAATTTATCCTCATCCTAAGAAGTTCTAGACTCTTCTAGAAAGTCTTTATCCTCATCCTAGGAAATTCTAGACTATTCTAGAAAGTCTTTATCCTCATCCAAAGTCTAGACTCTTCTAGAAGATGTCTTTAAACCTAATCCTAATCCCCTCCTAACCTTGTCACATTCCCTAAACATGGGTTAAAACTTACTAACCCAAGCCAAAGTTAACAAATATCTCCTCCTTCACCCACCCTCATTAAATGCCATCCACTTGCCTATCCCTAAGCTAATCCTAAACCATCCTAATCCATCCTCTAATCATTTGCACAAGCCTAAGCAAGCTTAAAACCTTCCTAATCAAGTCCAAGTCAAATTTTCTCTCATCACCCTCAAAATATCTCAACCATAAAACTTTATGAAGTCCACTAGGTCATAAATGACTCTTACAAGCCCTTTTATTGCTCTTACAAGTCATTATGAGGGTCTTTATGAAGATTTTATCCCTTGAGCCTCCTTTGTTGACTCATCCTTCCCCTTTTCTCCATCCTCTCACCATGTGACATGTGTCACTCTTTGATTGGTTGTAAGGAAGCACAATCCATGTGCTCTCCTCTCATGCAATCTAAGCCCTCCATAAGCTTTTTCCCATCCTTGCATCTTAGCCCTCAAACCCTCAAGCCTCTTGCCTATAAATTGGATCCTTCCCCTTTGCAAAATAACACAATCCATGAAGTAAATTTATAATGCTATTTTGAGATCCAAATCCATACTAAAGCCATCTATCCACACCAAAAATCCACAATCATCCATTGAAGCCTTTGGAAGCATATTGAGCATACATCCTATCTTTTTAGACAAAGCTACTCAACAAGAGAGCTTCTCATTGAGAGAGCCCATTAATGGCTCATATTTTCAATTGAGAGCTCATCTTAGTCTATCTTGAAGTTTATGAATTTTGTTTAGTTTGTAGAAGCTTTATTTAAATTTGGTTTCTATTACCATACTAACATTGCTCATATACACCTACAACTGGAGGTCTATCACCTTATTGAATGTCTCCTACAAGATCAGTACTAAAGCCCTGGTTCTTAAAATTCACCATATTTTTTCATTGATTATGTGCCAAGAGTACACCAGTCTCATCAAATCCAGATACATGTTTGAAAAAATCATTTTTTTCTAGGAAGGTATGGAATGGGCCTATAGGTCTAGGTAATAAGATCTCTTTCTCAAAATTAGTTTTCCCAAGGCTTATGATCATATCAAATTGCCTTTCATTCTTGGTATGCTTCAAGCCTTAGGATTTGGGCTAGTTTTTCTCCAATCTATGGAGATGCTCTTTAGGGATGCTTTCGCTTGCATCACCACCAAAAGTAGGTAATCTATGGTCTTTGGTCTGTTCAGGTCCATCTGCCAATGATGTCCTATGGATTTGACTTTTTATGTTCTCATGATAGAAAGGTTTGGATATATTTTTGCCAATACCATTTCCTCTAGTTATATTAGGGGTATTTCCCTATCCTAGTCTCCTACTCTTCTTGTCAATGAACACTTTACAAATGAATCCTTCCTAACTCTAAATGAGGAAGAGGAATATGTCTCCAATTCCCTCCAATGTCTCGATACCTTTTCCCTGGCTTCTAGGTCTATCATCCAATGACACAAACTTTATGCTACAAGTAGTGATTTCTTCCTGCTCTACCTTGGCTTGCACAATATCTATGTAAATGGACTCAACACAGAGAAATATTTCACTTTTTAGTTATTCCCTTTTTCTTTCAACCTTTAGTCATTGATCTTTGGAATATTGTCCTTATCAAGATTTTAAAAGAAGTTGGATTATTGGCACACCTAGCTTCTTTCTGTGGCTAGAAAATTCCAAATCTATTTAAGGTTTTGGCTGCCACTCATGTTTATTATTATTCTTGTTGGGCTCCTTCCAAAGCCTCTTACTTAAATTTGGAGAAACTTCTCACAGATTTTATCTAGGCTTTGGGATCTAAGCATCATGGATTTCATAGAGTTGCTTAAGAATATTCTTTTTTCCCAAGGAGTTGGAGATCTTGGCCTCATTTCCACTAAAAATAAGGTATTACTTTATGTGATAAATGGGTCATCTGAGCCATTAATGGAGATAAATCCTAGAAAAATCCTTCTCAAACATTGTATTTCCTCTAGATACCAACTTAATAGACCCTCTTGGAAGGGAATAATGTTTCAAACCCTTCTCATCACACCAAAACCAATATAAGTCTAAAGCTCTTTTGCTATCAAAAGCATCTGGAGAGATTCAAAATCCATCAAGAAATGGCTTTGTTGGGATGGTGATGGTTTTAGAGATGGGTTCTTTATCAACCAACACAATCTTTGGTGGTCACCCTCATTTTCTATTCAAGGTGTGCCTCTTGCCAAGATTCAAGGTGCTAGTGTTAAGAGATTGTTGAAAGCATGAATACTGATGATATTCCTATTGGATAATATTGTAGATATGTTACTATGATGATATGGTACATTCATGACTGAGTTTTTCATTAATGTCAACATAGCAATTTTTTGTGGTATCTAATAGAAGAATTGCAGAAAGATCAAGTTGGTATAGATGACTAGTTGAGCATTTTAACTATCCAAGTTTATGGGATATACTTCTGAGTATCTAGTCTGTGTAGTTAACATTGAAAGAAGAAATGACAAGTTTGGAAGAAGTTATGTAAGTTTTGGTGATGTCTATTCTAATATAGAGTTTATAGAGGCATGTTATGGTAAACTTATTATATCTCTTAATAGAGCTATTACTCTGAGAATCAAGGTTGAGGATGTGAAGAAGACATGTTGGTGATAATGTGGCTAAGTTAGCTCATCATAATATTGCTTTTACGGAAAGTTATTCAAGTTGCAAGGAAAAATATTAATGTTATCACTAAATGTAGCATGTTCTTAATGTGGTCCTATAATGATTAACTGAGAAAGTCTAATAGTGAACTCAGGGAATTATATTATGGACTTGGTATAAAGGAAGGACATTTTCCTTTATCATGAAGTATGGTATTATATGATTTTGACTGATGATAAGAAATAGTAAGATTGAAATGAAAAGTTTAGTAGAGTAGGGAAAAAGTGAATGAAACTTCATTGCTAAGCTTTTGTAGAGTGATCAAAGGTTTGATATTTAGATCTAAGGTTTGTGACCTAGTCTACAAGGTCTGATAGTGATGGGTTTAGTTGAAAAAACAAAGGAAACAAGAAAATTATAGTAAATTGTATGTTTGAGTAGTAAGCTCTTCTTGTAGTTGAAATTGCATGTTTGGGTAGTGGGCTCATCTTGCATACATTGTACTACAACTCTTAACAAGGTTGGCACAAATCCTAACAAGGTTGGAATCTCCTAAAAGGGATTCAAAGTCTCCTAATAGGGACTCATATGTACTAAATGTTGTAATAGACTCCTAATAGGGCCCATCCTCTAACAAGAAATATTTATATTAGTACATCATCTTGTGGGCATCATTGCCATCAGAGTTTTCCCTCTGATCAAGGGTTTCCCTAGTCAAAAAATCTAGTGCAATTGTTTATGTGCATCTTTGAATGATTGTGTTTTACTTTGGTTGAATGGTTAAGTTGTTGAATGAAGATAAATGGTTTAATTGTTGGATAATTGATTCACCGCCTCCCCCCCATCCCCTCTTAGTTATCTTGATGGACTATTATTTCTAACAATTAGTATCAGAGCATTAGGTCCTTGAAGATAAATTTTAACAATTTTGGGAGATCCATGGTGAACATGTTGAGGAATGATGTTCCTACATCTAAAAAAAAAAATTGACACTTGAATGATGGGAATTCTTGGCAAGTTATTAGATTTTTGTAAAGAATGGAGTATTGAGTTTTCAGGTCTAGAATTCTTTTGTTGTATACAAGTGAATAGAGGTATATGCATAGATAGATCTAGATCCAAAGAGGTCATAAAGATAAAAGAAGGTATTGATCTACTTACAAAGAGAGAACCACAAGGTATGAAAATTTTTTTTTTTTGGACATG
The DNA here is from genome assembly GCA_028749045.1 of Cupressus sempervirens. Classification (NCBI taxonomy): domain Eukaryota; kingdom Viridiplantae; phylum Streptophyta; class Pinopsida; order Cupressales; family Cupressaceae; genus Cupressus; species Cupressus sempervirens. The sequence goes on from CM053788.1 coordinate 697,626,309, forward strand.
TAATAAATTTGGTCATTTTTTTAGTAGATGTCCTAAGAGATTAAGGGAAACAAGAAAGAATATACTTTCTAATAAAGTTGAAGAATTTAGAGCATGTATGGAAAGATACGTGAAAGACTATGTTAATGAGTCTAGATTGGTTAATCAAGAACAAATATCAGAAAAGAAAGATTTGGTAACTATTATGGAAAGTGCAAATGTGAGAATTTATGAGAAATTCAAGATACAAGAGAGAATAATTAATTGCAATTTAGATGATAATGTTGTTACTAAGCCAAGGAATGATGAAGTATTTCTTCAGACTAACAATGATTTATAGAATAAAGGAGATTCAAGGTAGGAACAAAGCTCAAAAAATTTAGTAGAGCCAAGAGTTGGGATAGCAACTCCTACTTTAGAAAAGAATATGATAAATAATCATCCATCCAAGTAGATCGTCAAAAGAAAAGATAAAGTTGTGATGACAAGAAGCAGAGTCAATGTTGAACTATGTGTGATATCTCAAGTTCAACCCAAGAATGTAGATGAAGCATGTAAAGATTATTATTGAAAACAAGCTATGAAAGAGGAATTGGATTAGATAGTAAAAAATGAGGACATGGGAATTTGTCCCCAGACCAGCAGACAAGAATCTGATAGGAACCAAATGGGTATTTAGAAAAAAGATGAATGAACTAGGTGAAGTTGTAAGAAACAAAGAAAGATTGGTATGTAAAGGTTAATCACAACAAGAAGGAATAGATTATGATGAGACCTATGTTCCAGTGGCTAGAACAAAAGCAGTAAGATTATTCTTAGCCAATGAATCATAAAAGAAATTCATACTATATTAGATGGATGTCAAGTTAGCATTTTTGAATGGAGAACTTGAAGAAGAAGTGTACATAGAGTAGGTTGAAGGTTATCCTTTGATAGATGATAAGGACATAGTATGCAAACTAAAGAAAGCATTGTATGGCTTGAAGAAAGCACCAAGAACCTGGTATGCAAGGTTGGACAAGCATTTGACAAAGCTGGATATAACAAAGGTATGGAAAATAGTAATCTATATTGGAAGGAACTAATGATGGTTTGATGATTTTGGTAATATTTGTTGATGATATCATATTTGGAGAAAATGATGAAGAAAGTAAGATGTTTGTAGAACAAATGAAAAAAGAATTTGTGATGAGTATGATAAGAGAAACAAAATATTTTCTAGAATTGTAGATTGTACAAAATAAAGAAGGAAACTTTATTTCTTAGATTAAGTACTTGAAGGATTTACTAAAAAGTTTTGGTTTGGAAGCATGCAAACCCATTAGAACACCTATAGTAATTGGACACAAGTTATCTACAAAGGATGAGATAGCTACTATTGAGTAGAAAAAGTATAGATCTATGATCAAAGGATTGCAATATCTAACTCACACAAGGCTAGATATAGAAAATGCAGCTAGAATTATTGCAAGATTCCAAGTTGATCCTAGAGAAGAACAATATGTAAGAGTCAAAAGGATATTTAGATATCTGAAAGGAACATATGATTTTGGATTATGTTATGATAGATCTAATGATTTTACTCTAAGTGCTTATATTGATACTAATTGGGCAGGTAGTATAGATGATAGAAAAACACCAATGTTGGATCCTTCTTTCTTGGAGGAAGATTGGTTTCTTGGCTAAGTAGGAAGTAGGATTGTACATCACAAAGTATAGTGGAAATAGAATATGTTGCAATGGAAAAACAATTTCAATAAAGTTGTTTAGATGAAGCACATGATGAAGTATATAAGGATAGAAATCAATGAACCTATTGTCATACATTGTGACAAGAAAGACAAGATAAATATGTCTAGGAATCTAGTGTTGCATTTGAGAACTAAACACATTTCTATTAAATATCACATGTTGAGATAGAAAGTTGTAGAAAAGGAAATTAGGTTGGAGTATGTGAGCACTAAAGAGCATATTGTAGATATATTCACTAAGCCTCTTCCCAAAGAGACATTTGAGTATTTGCAAGGTATGCTAAGGGTTATGTCCCTTCCTACACTAGAGTAGAAGATGCAAGAGTACATTGATCCAGTATAACAAAGAACCATTATTGTCTAGAATAAATTTTGATGCATCCTATATAGGGGAATGTCTATAATGGAAAAACTCATCTAGGACTCTTGTTGGATGGTTGTTTTGAATAGTGTCTTTGGACACTTGAGCTAGTAAGAATTGGTTATTGTAGAGTTTGATATAGTGAAGTTGGTTGTTGAAACCTTTGACATTGATATCAATGGGGGAGAAGTTCAACATGAAAAATAGCATGTACATCATGATAGTTGTGGAAGTTTGACATGAATATAGTATGTTAAAAAAAGTACAACATGGATTGACAGTTTGATAGAAAGCACATTGAGGTATATCAATGGGGGAGAATGATTGATGAAGAGGATTTGAAAAGAAGATGAAAAGTCTTTTGTTGGTATTCTTGGAACTAGATGTTTTTCATCTATGTTTCCATCAATGCCAAAGAGGGAAATTATTGAGAGATTGTTGAAAGAATGAATGTTGATGATATTCCTATGGCAGAGTATTTTAGATATGTTACTACGATGATATGTTACATTCATGAGTGAGTTTGTTGTTGATGTCAACATAGTAGTTTTTTGTGGTATCTAACACAAGAACAACAAAAAGATCAAATTGTTATGGATGGCTAGTTTAGTATTCTAACTATCTAAGGTTATAGGAGATATTTCTAAGTATCTAGCATATGTAGTTAAAATTATATGAAGAAATGATAAGTCTAGATTAAATTATGTAAGTTTTGGTGATGTCTGTTCTGACATAGAGTTTATATAGGCATGTTCTAGTAAACTTGTTATGTCTCTTACGAGAATTGTTATTCTAAGAATCAAGGTTTAGGATGTGAAGAAGACATGTTGGTGATGACATGGCTAAGTTTTCTTGTCATAATATCATGTGTATGGAAAGTTATTCAAGTTACAATTCAGAAGATTAATGTTATTGCTAAATGTAATGTGTTCTTAATGTGGTACTATAATGATTAATTCAGAAGGTCTAATAGTGAACTCAGGAAATTATATTATGGACTTGGTATAAAGGATGGGCATTTTCCATTATCATGAAGTATGGAATGATATGTTTTTTATTGATGATAAGTAGTAGTAAGAGCAGAATGCAAAGTTGACTAGAGTAGAGTAGAAGTGAAGGAAGCTTCATTGTTGAGGTTTTGTAGAGTGATCTGAGGTTTGATATTTGGATCTAATGTTCATGACCTAGTCTAAAAGGTCTAATAGTGATTGGTATGGTTGAAAGAACAAAGGAAATAAAAACATAATAGTAAATTGCATGTTTTAGTAGTGAGCACTTCTTGTAGTTGAAATTGCATATTTGGGCAGTGGGCTCATCTTGCATACATTGTACTACAACTCCTAATAGAGTTGACATAGTTGCAAACAGTGTTAGAATCTCCTAACAAGGATTCAAAGTCTCCTAATAGGTACTCATATGTAGTAAATGTTGTAATAGACTCCTAACAAGGTCCATCCTCTAATAAGGAATATTTATATTAGTACATCATCTTGTGGGCATCATTCCCACAAGGATTTTCCCTTTGATCAAGGTTTTCCCTACTCAACAAATCTTGTGTAATTGTTTATGTGCATCTTTGTATGGTTGATGTTTACTTTGTTTGAATGGTTAAGTTTGTTTAATGAAGATAAATGGTTTAATTGTTGGATAACTAATTCAACCCCCCGCCCCCCAAGTTATCTTGATGTACTATTGTTTCTAATAGCCAATATCTTGCATTCTTCTTAATGTGGCATCAAAACTTCCAAAGATCTTATTTCTAGAGTTACTATGAGCCCTAGATTGTGGGAAAATTTGTAGGTCCATATTTTTCTAACTTGACTAGATTGTCATACTTTTGAATTACTTGTCTTTTTATTGCCACCCCATATGCTTCACAAGTTGGGTGTCTAGCCCAAAAAACTATTGTAGAAGTACTAGAAATGGTATATGTGTACTCCTCTTATCAATTACAAGCCCAAGATGGGATAGATTTGGCTAGTGCCTCATTTGTTTATGGCTAATACTCTCAACCAGCTTTGGCACCTATAGTCTTCATAGCAAAATTGGAGATAGAAGTTTAATACTATTTGGAATGTCATCACTATGTCAAAGATAACACACTTTACCTAGTCATCCTTTTCCAAGGACCACCTTTGGGTCCTTAATTCAAGCACTTGGGTATTTGTGATCTATGTTTTTTTTTTTTGGGCAACCAAAATCTTTCCTTTACAACTTTTGGTTATATCATAGAGCTCAACACTATTGTCTCTAGATTCATAATTTTTCCAAGCCTTTTAGGTTAGAGCCATTTTCTTCTCATATGATTCTACTGGGGGATTCCTCCAAAATCCCTTTCAAGTATACCTATATTTGGCATGCTTTTAGAATGGAGATTATTTTCATTCTATGTAAGGATATGAATGTTCTTCTATTCACTCACAACTTTCTAGCTATTAATATATCAATGTACACTAAATCTTACATTTGTAATAGTGTAATGATAAAAATTCAAGTACAAGCCAACAAGGTGCCTCTTGAGGTGACACATCTATAGGAACTACTTAATCATTGGGATAATGCACCTTGTACAGTTGCTCAAGTACTATCAGATTGTGCTTCTATATATCAGACTTCACTTCACAGTTGTTGGAGGGTCATATGTAGCTCATCAGACCACTACTCATAGACACCTCATTCCTAGGCTTCTTGTCACTCTCCTAGTAGTAGTTGGGATGACTTCCATCACCACTCCACCTCTCCATGGAGAGGTTATGGATGGTTCTCGATTTCTCCTCCTGTTGCATCTAGTACTTCTAATTGGCCTTCCTCTAGTAGAGATCCAAAGTGGTCATTCCCCTGCTTGGACCTATCAAGTTTGCCTCCTAGGGTGGGAGAAGAAGATAAAGAGAAAGAAGTTGCTAATTATGGGTGGGATATTCCTAATCCATCCACCAACCTTGTTGATGTATGGGATTTTAATGATCAACACGATCCACCTCCCTCGACTTTATCCACGTCCCTTGACTGGCAATGCTTTAGCTACTCAAGCCTATTTTATATGTGGTTTTATTATAGATGATAGATTTCCATCTTTTTGTGTGAACTTTTGAGGGCGATCTTTGTATCCCCCAACCCCTTATTTGTAAATATGTAACTTTAATATTTAATTTATAGAGAGCAACCTATTGATCAAAAAAATTTAACATCATAATTTTAAAAATGAACATGATGAAGGATGAGAAATAATATGATTAAATTTTAGAATAACTTGATTTTATTGTTAATTTATAAGTTTTTAGAATTATAATATAAATAATTATAAATATTTAATAAATTTCAAAGAATATTTTTTAAAGAAATTAAATTTATCATTTCTACATAAAATGAATTCAACTAACTCTTGAATAATTTTAAATCAATACAATAATATCTTAACAAATATAAAATAAAATATAAAAACAAAGTTTTCAAATCTAATCAATTGATGATTGCAAATCAAGAACTAAATAGGAAAGACATTGAGATTAAAACTTTGGAAATACATAATACCTTACCATAGAATGAAGTGAAGTTGAGAAGGAAAATCTTAACAAACCTAGCGAAGCCATCAATACATTGAAAAGCTTATGGAAAAACTAAAGCCAAAGAATGAAACTATCAGTTTGGGCTATTCCACAAGTAAAAAAGGAGAATCTTTTAAGAGTGGTGAAAATAGAAAATGTAAGGGAAAGAACATCAAGCCCAATTGTCATCACTATGGAAAATTGGGTCATAAAATAAATGTTTGCTAGAGCAACACTGGAAATCAAAACCCTAAGAATAAATTCAAGAGATACTATCATAATTTCAAGAGGAAAGTACATCAGACACATGAATGTAGGACCAAGACCACCAACACTTAGAGATTTGAAGGATTTTGTTACAACTATCAAAAGTATAGACACAAGGTCATGAGGGCACCTGAGACAAAATGAACACAAAAAGAAAAGGAGAATATTGTTATAAGAAATTTTATGCTATTACATTCAATGAAATGAAAATAGACTCAAAAACATGTCCTATGGGCTTACAATGTTATCAAATTCTAGAGAAAAACCCCTCTCACAGTATCTTCTCCAAACTCTACCAAAAATTTTGTTTACAATACCGTAAATAACCTTAAGTAACCAAAATTAGGTTTTGGGTTAGGAATAAATTTTAGAATATGCCATTTGGCATCCACAACCAAAGCAAAAGGTTCTAGAAGACACATCAAAAGTAAGTGTAAAATTAGAAGAATCAAGAAAGGGTGGTCCAACTTCTGGAAGGCATAACTTTCAATTTGGGACTTTTATTGATGAACCATTTACATTTTATGAAAGCTCTCCAAGCACTCTATAGCCTTATAGATGAGCATATATTTTATCCCATTTTTTTGGTCCCATACAGTGCCATTTACTACCTCAAATCTGACTTTGAAGCACTCTTAGCGAGTCTCCAGGAAACTTAAAATTGCAATAACTTCCAAACCGTAAAGTCTTTTGACCTAATTCTTTTTCTAGAATGCTTTAAATTATAAGTAAAATCATCCATCCAACTTAAACCCTCTAACTCATCATAGTTATGCCTCATTTACAAAATAACCTATTTTTTGCACTGGCACATATCTTGAGGTTCTAAAAAACACTAACCCGAAAAACCTATAGTGGAACTATGAGAGTTGGAATTTTTATTTAGCCTAAATGGGTATGCAAAAATACCAACATATTAAAATAAAACTAATGCTAAGAATATTTTTAGGTGATATAGGATTGCCCTTACACCATTGGATGCTCCTGCATTACACACCTAGGGTAAATTGAAAAGTGCCCCTATTACTTTATAGCTGACAGAGGAAAACCCAAATGGGAAACCTCCATTGTGGATATCCAAGTTGAATCTTCCACTAGTCTTCCATTCCACTTTGCCAAGTATTCCTCATATTGCATGTTTCTAGTACTCCAACCCATACAACTATCTAGAATTTATTCAATCTCTTCCTTCTCAAAAGTAGGAATTGGACATGGCTCTAGCATCAATTCTTCCTCTGCACCATCATGCACCATCATTATGATATTTTTTTAATTCTACAATATTGACAATAGGAGAAATGTGAATTCCCTCTAACAACTCCACTTCATAGGCATTTCTTGAATCACGTTTCTTAAAAAAATTTCATTGACCAAATTTCTTCATCTTCAACTTAGTGTAGGTGCCCACTAGAAATTGTTCCTTCCTCAAGTATACCATAACTAGAACCCCAACTTAGAACTCCTTATGTTTCCTCTTTTTATCTTCTCTAGCCTTATATTGTAGGTTCATCTTGGTAATACTTGTGTGTACCTCCTCTTGTAGACTCTTAACATATTCAACAAAGTCTACTACCCTAGCACTAGTCCTCTGTCCTTGCTCCATCTTCCTCAGCTCTGGTCTGGTCCTTGGACTACTCCCATAAATAGTTTGGAATGGTGATCTACCAGTTCTCCTATTCACAATTCTAAGGAAACTTTGCTTGTGGTAGAATCAAATCCCATCCCTTAGGCTTATCTATTACTAAACACCTTAGCAAATTGCCCAGACTTCTATTCACTATCTATGTTTGTCCATTAGTCTATGGATGATGTGCAAAACTAAACTTCAATTCTATCTTCAACTTCTTCCATAAAGTCCTCCAGAAATACTCAACAAATTTAGTATCTCTATCACAAATAATACTTTTTGGGAGACCATGTAGCCTCACCACCTCTCTGAAAACTAAATCTACAATATGCACTGCATTTGAGTATTGTGGCATGGAATGAAATGTGCCATATTAGAGAGCCTATCAACCATCACAAATATTGAGTCATTACCCCTTTGTGTCCTTGGCAATCCAAGAATAGAATCCATACTTATGTCCTCCCATGGCTTTGATACAATAGGCAATGGCAGATGGAGTCCAATATTTTGACTGAATCCCTTGGCTATTTGACATACTTGACAACTCTACACAAACTTCTTACCATCTTGTGGTAATTGAGACCAAAAATAATGTTCACTAATAATGGAAATGGTCTTATCTTGACCAAAGTATCCTACCGTCCCTCTACTATGTTTCTCCTTGATCAAGTTCTCTCTCATAGAACTCCTTGGAATATACAATTGACTTCCTTTGAATAACATAGCATCCTAGATCATGTAATCTAGCCACCTAGTCCTATCTAAAGTAATAGGTTCTCTATAATCCTTCCAAGCCTCTACAAAGTTAGGATCCTTAGGGTATAGATTCTTGACATCATCAAACCCAACCATTTCAAGGAGCATTTCTGTCAGCAATAACTTTCTCTAACTTAATGCATTTGCAACCCTATTAGACCTTTTTCTTCTATATTTCAATATAAATGTATAGCTTTGCATGAACTCTAGCCATTTCAAATGTCTCTGATATAATTTACCTTGGCTATTGAGGTACAACAATGCCTAATGATCAGTATACAAGACAAATTCTTTTGGCAACAAATAATGCCTCCATTTCTTTAAGGCCTAAACTATTGCATAGAACTCTTGATAATAAATTGAAAACTTATTCTTTGCATCATTCAAATTTTCACTAAAATAGGAAATATGGTTACCTTCATGGCTCAATACAACCCCAATAGCACTGCCACTAGCATCACAATCCACCTAGAACACTTTTTTAAAATCAGTAAGTTCTGACACAAGTTGCTCTATCACCTTCTTCTTCAAAAACTCAAAACTCCCTGTAGCTCCTACAATCCACTTGAACTCTTTTCTATCCCCTCTCATAGTTTTAGTTAGGGGTGCAAATATACTACTGAAATTGCTAATGAACTTCCTATAAAAACTAGCCAAACTATGGAATGACCTCACCTCAGTGATAGACCCTAGAGTAGTCCACTCCAAGATGACCTTTACCTTCTCTATGTCCATTTTGAGACCTTCAACTGATACAACAGACCCCAAATAGACTAACTTCTTTTGACAAAGCTACACTTCTTCAAATTAATCAACAATTTCTCTTCCCTCAACCTTTAAAGAAAACTATAAATGTAAAACAATTTTTCATCTAGAGATTTAGTGAAAATAAAAATATTATCCAAATAGAAAATAACAAATTTTATCAAAAAATTATTTAGTACTTCATTCATAAGCCGCATGAAGGTGCTTGGTGTATTGGTTAGTCCAAAGGGCATGACTAACCACTCATATAGACCCTCTTCAGTCTTGAATGTAGTCTTCCACTCATCTCCCTCTCATATCTATATCTGGTGATAACCACTCTTGATATCAATCTTTGTGAAGTACTAAGCTCTACTAAAGTGGTCCATAAGATCATCCATCCTTGGCAAAGGAAACCTATACTTGATGGTTATTTTATTTATAGTCTGAGAGTCTATACACATTATCCACTCTCTATCCTTCTTTAGTGTCAGTACTATAGGTACTACACATGGACTTAGGCTCTCTTGAATCAAACCTTTCCTCAACAACTAATGAACTTTTCTATTTAGTTCTTCAGTCTCAGTAGGAGTCATCCTATGAGTAGCCTTGTTAGGAAAACTGGCTCCAGGGACTAAATCTATTTGATGACTAATTTTCCTTACTATTGAGAACTCTTCTGGAATATTATCAAATATGATATCTCCATTCTCACTTAATAGACCCAAAACTTCAACTAGAACCTCAATACTATCTTCCTTATCCTTTCTAGGAATTAAAGCATAACACATATGTTGATGTTTCATGACATCCAAAAATTGTCTTCCATCAACAAGACATATCCTAGCAATACTACATACCTTTTCACCTCCTTTATCAAGGGTTTCAACTTGTGGAAAACTCCATCCTTCGTCAAAGAGTATATATTTGCATGGCCATCATGTATAGCACACCTATCAAACTACCATGGCCTTCCAACAAATAAATGATAGACATCCATCAAGATGATGTTGTAGAGAACCTTGTCATGATAACTCCCAATCTTGGACTTTACCAAACATTGTTCACTAACCAAGATCTTATGATCATCCTGCACCTAGGCAATCTAACAGGGATGGGGGTGTTTCTCCCTCTTGAGCTTTGACTTTGATACCATCTCCTCTTACACCAAGTTTTCAATAATTCCACCATCAACAATCATATCACAATATTTACCCTCACACTTGCACCTGGTATAAAACAAAATCCTCCTTTTTTTAGGTCCAGTTTCTCCACTTAGCAAGACCATTTTATTTACCAAAACCTCCCCTCTTTCTGCATCCTTTGAATGTGATGACTTTGCATCATCATCCACATAAGAAACCCTTGATTGACCATTAGCTCTCCTATCCATCCTTCCTTAGTGTGAGGGAATTCATAGGCACGATGACCTTCTTCATTGCAATGAAAATAGGTAGCATAGAAGCCTCCTCTTCCCAAACCTTGTCCATGTCCTCTACCTCTTCCTCTTTGGTATCTAAAGTTTTGATCATGGAAGTGGTTGAAACCCTCATTCCTCGAGTTTCGATTGGTACCCACATCTTCAATTTTATTCTAATCCAAATTTTTGCCTCCAAATGACCTACAACTACCCTTTCCTCCTTGGTCATGCCCTATTTTCCTTCCATCAAACATTTTTTTATCTTCTTCGCAACTCACAAGGAAAACTATTATGCCACTTCAATGCTGGTCACTCTAACTAAGCTTAAATCCTCTTAAATGCTAGGTCTTAAGCCATTAAGGTATCAGACAACCTTCTCCTTATTTTCTTCCATATGTCCCATCCTAATTAGGACTTGGTAAAACTTCTTTGTATATTCCTGGATAATTTTTCCTTCTTTCTTTAACCCTTGCATCTTCTTGAACAAATCAAGCTCATAGTGAACATGAATGAATTGCTTCTTTAGTTTGTCCACCATGTGATCCCATCTTTTAATTTTCTCCTTCCCTCTTCTATTCCTTTCTAAATAAATCTCTTGACACTAGATTTTGGCAAGGCCTTTTAGTCTAGAATTTGTAAACTTAACCCTATTAGGGTCCTCTATATCCTACTACTCAAAATATTCGTCTAGCTCATTGACCTAGTTGATCAAATCATCTGAGTTTAGATTTCCTAAAAACATGACAACCACAAGTTTAGGCCTTTTTCCTAGCTTGGAAATGGCCTTAAAAAGATTCTCCTCCACTTGGTTAAGGACTTCTCCATCTCCTTCCCCTTCCTATGCAACATTTCCTTCTTCATTTTCCTCCTCACTTTCATCCCTTACAGCAAGATTCAGCCCTCTACGAATCTCCTCTTGCAATGCCTAAACTTGTCTCTAGAGGGCTCTAACCCTAGGGGGACAACTCTGGCTCTTCCACCATGCTCTTTGCATGGAAGAATCTTCTCACTATTACAAAACCCATGACCGCATAGTCCTGGTGCAAACTGCCTCACAGTCGGTGCTCTATTTATTCACTCAAGAATTCCTGCTCTAATACCACTTGTTGAGGGCACAACCCAAGACAAAATGAACACAACAAGAAAATGAGAATATTATTATTATAAATGATATTCTATTACATTTAGTATAGTTAAAAAAGGCTCAACAACATGCCCTATGGTCTTACAATGTTATTAGATTCTCGAGAAAAACCCTTCTCATAGTACCTCCTCCAAACTCTACCAAAAATTATGTTTACAATGCAAGAAATGACCTTAAGTAAAATAAATTAGGTTTATGGTTATAAATACATTTTAGAATATGACATTTGGTATCCACCACCAAAATAGAAGGTTCTAGAAGACATGTCAAAAGTCGGTGTAAAATTAGAAGAATCCAAAAATGGTAGTTTAACTTCCAAGAGGCATAGCTTTTAATCTGGAACTCCAATTGACAAATTGTTTACATTTTCAAAAATATCTCCAATTTCCCTATAGTCCTATGAATGAGATTATCTCATACCCCATTTTTAGACCCATACAATAGTGTTTACTACCTCAAATCTAACTTTGAAGCACTCTTAGGGAAAAAGGTACATCACAATGGAAAATCTTATGATTGGGATTATTACACAAGGTACAGTTGTCACTATTGCAAAGAATATGGTCACATTCCTAAAAATTGAATGATAACACATTTAAGAGGTAATTAAAATAGATGGTTAAAGGAGATTGTATTCTTTAGTTATCTTAAGACTAGTCATGTCAGCAGAAATTATCCAACTCAATCACTTGCACTGAGCAATGAAGGTAGCAAAGGAAAAGGAAAGGTTCATGCTAAAAATGTGAAGATGCACATGAACAAGACATGGAAAAATAAGGAATATTGCAACACATCAAATTAAAATGAGGTCACTTCATCCAATGGGTCAATTGATCACATCACCCCCAACTTGGTAATCAAAGGTATATGTGGAATTGACATTTGAAAAGTTATATTATGCATTAGTTCCAAATATCTAAGAATTGTAAATATTATATTACCATGAATTAAGATGTAAGGAAGTGATTAGAACCAAGAGAAAATATATCATTTTGTTATTTTATATGTTCCTATAGAGCATGAAAGAAATTGTAGTTATGGTCAAGAAATGTAGATATGGTAATATGAGTTGAGCTCATTGTGTTATCCAAGCATGTTGAAAATCCTATGATAGATGAGCTTCAGCTATGTAAGCACTTAGAAATTAATGCCAAATTTGAAGGGTTATATAGTCAATTATTGACTTATTTTCACCTACCAGAGTTTCAAGAGCATGAAGAGCATGAAGAGAAATTGCAAAAGGTGATTCTAGTGTTTGCAAAGAGCATGCAGAGTGATGAAAAGGAGGTTATTGAGAAGAACATAGGTTCCATGTAGAACAAGTGAGGGATATCAACTGATATAATTTTAGAGTTCTTAGTAGCCTTTATAGTTAGAGTGATAGCTTATGAATTCTTTTAGTCAAGCTAACTAAATAGTGTTTCCTACATGGCAGTTGACCTCAGCTACAAGATTGTAAAGAGAGACCATTCTTATGACCTAGCCGAGTTGCAAGTTGAAGAATTTACAAAAAAAATTGAAAGCCATTAGGAAGGCCAAATGTACATATTATAAGTTTAGATCATTAATTGTTTTCATATTTTTCTATTTGCAAAATATATTTCCCACTTTTGGTACAATAGCTTTGAAGAACAATAGGTCAATTACACATGAAATAGGAAAGTCGATTGAGAAACTTGAGACAATTGTGAGTCAGTAATGACTAGCTATTTTGAAGGTTTTAAGAAATCCACGAAGTAAATATTGAGGATGCCTATATCATTAGTAGAACAACATTACAATGTTGTGTGTTTCCTAGTTGATGTAGATTACACATATGCACAAGATACAATACCCAAGGTCAAATTGTCAAATCCTTTGCCATATGAAATTAATGTGGATGAAGCCTTTGTAGTCACCACAACTCTAATAGCCAAAAAAATTAACAAGGATGTTGTCAAAACTATGACGAGGCTACAACAAGAATAACCATAAATTTACAAACTACATCGGTGATAAGAAAAAAGAACAAGGTAGTGAAAAATATCAAAGAGAAGTTTGATGAAGGTGTTGAGGAAGAAAAAGAAAAAAAAGAAGATGAAGAAGAAGATTCACAAGATCAAGAACCTTTGTGTTGGAAATAGAATGGAAAAGTAAACTCTAAGGGGGGGGGGGGGGAGGGTGAATCAAAACTTACAACTTTATTCTTTAAAATTATTCACGACACATTCATCTCACAATATATGCATGTAAACTAAGATACTACGTTAAGCATAAACATTAATAGCCTGAATGTAAATAAATATTCACACATATGACACAAGATATGATTACCTAGAAACCCTCTAATGGGAAGGTAAAACTAGGGTGGGGATGACACCCATAAATCTTCACTACTATAGTTGTAAAGTGTATCCAATTAAGGTTACAATGTCTGATCATAAATTATTATCTACCCTGTTAAAGGTATGCCTTGTTAAAGGCTTACAAAGATTGTTAGGTCTTACCCTATTAAAGGATTTCAACACCCTATTAGATGTGTACTAGGTAAGAGGACTTCAACTCACAATTAATTAAGTACCCTATTAAAGAATTTATTTCATCCTCTTAGGACTACTTTGTTAGGAGATTTAATTGATTCACTTGTTAAAATGTCTTAGTAATGATCCTTCAGTTAGCACTCTAGTACTTGATGTCAGATCACCTCTTTTCATGTATCCTTGATCCTTCTTTGATCATATGTGTCTCTTCTATCCTCTAATTCCTTTATTCTATTCTCCAATAACTAATTTTACAATTCATGTCTCTTGATCACAAATCCTTAGTCACACCTTGATACTCTATTTGCATGCACAATCTTCACTCTCTTCTCCTCTCCTTAACATATTCAATATTAGGGTTTACCCTCCTTATTAAGATCTTTATGACTTAGGGTTAGGTATGAGTCAATGATTATGATTTACCCATATAGCTGCTTAATTTGTCTCCTTTTTTGATTGGTTGCATGCATTGCATAGGGATCATCAATTAAGATTCATTCTTATCATCTAGGATCTCAAAATATATCCTTAGGTCAACTCTAAAATGGTTTATATAGGAGTTTGTGCTATTACAAACAACTATGCCAAAACTATATAACTCGGCACTTAAAGTCCTTGATCTTGTACATCAACTACAACTTTAATGTTGGAACTCAACATCTGAATGAATAAGCATCCTTTGATTACTTGGCTCTTGAATCACTCGGCATCATCTATCTTCTTGACACTTGAGTGACTTGGCATAACTATTTACTCATAATACAATAAAAATCTTACTTGGTATGTACTATTTGACATGTTATGCTTGGCATGTGTTACTTATTCAAAATGAACTAACTCGTAAATGACTATAGTTTATAGGCACTCATATGTCAAAATCAATTTGAGATTAACAATCTCCCCCTTTGACATGAGTGGAAAAAATACTTGGTCATGCATGTATATCCTTAACTTGTAAGCATAACTTAGATAATCACTAACTTCACTGGGTATATATATACAAAATTTCAATTTTTTAAAATTTTCTAGAACATGACTTTATAGTCATACCTCAAAATCTTATAACTCCCCTTGAGTTGATTAATCTATCCTGAATCTTGAATCAATAATCCTTCAATACTCCTGCTAAATAAATTTGCATATGTTGTACTTTATTTCTATCTTTGACTCCTCCTTTGTTTGGTCTCCCCCAAAACTATATCTTTTCATTTTTTTTCTTTTCATCTTTTGGAGTCAATCTCACTTGAAAACTTATTTTCCTCCCCCATTCTTATTACAAAATCTTATTACTCCCCCTTTTTGACAGTTATGTCAAAGGGTTATACATGAATAATGTGTTTATCCAAAAAATATTTATGGATCTCAAGTATTAGCTTCAAAGTTGCATCCTAGTTTTCACAAGCTACCTCTAATGATTTGACTTGAATGGACAACTTGGCAGCAAGATGAACTAAGCCTTCTAGTGTAGAAAGATTGGGAAATTTCTTCATTAATTTCTTAGAAAAGGATATCTCTTTTTGAATCATTTCCATATGTGGGTTTAACATGGGGAACTCATCAAATTCCTAAAGTGACTCTGAATTGGAGAATTAGGTAGTGTAATACATGTTATCTTCATGTTTGCCTCCAAATTTTCCATATGGTGCTGCACTTCTTGTGTGGAGAGAGTTGTATCACACAATTTGGTGTAAAGTGAGAAAATATTCTCTAAGATTTTCTTTACACATTTAATCTTGGTTGCTAATTCAACCTAAGTGCAATAGCACTAGCTATATTTTCATTTACCTTTCCCTGGAATTTTCTCTCAGACCATTCAAGGAGTATGACATTTGAATCTAGGTTTTCATCATTAATGTGTTCTACAATGGTGACCAACTACTCCATGATAGGCTTATCTTCTTTATGTGCTAGTAGGCTGAATGCATCAAGAAAGATATCCTTGATGTCTTAAAATTCTTGATACTACCTATTCTCCCATTTGAGCAGTTCTTTATTCTTTCTCCATGCAAGTGCATCTTGCAATATGCCCATTTGTTCAATTGTGATTTTTTCAAGGTAAAACTTTGGTAAAACAATCTCTTCATCCAAGTTGACATCACCAAATCATGTAACCTCACCTACCTTGGATGTACTAGGCCTTGATGATTACAATGGTGTAGCTTCTACACTCAACCTTTGAGGTTCTTGACTTGGAGGAGGAGGAGCTGCTAGTAAAGTAATCTTTGTTTGTATTACCAATTGCACCTTAGGCTTTATAGTCAAGTTTTATTCTTTAGTCTTCTTCTCTTCTTTCTCTTCAATCTTAATTGCATGTTGAACTTGTGTTGTAGGTGCAAAAGTATCTATCTATCATGTTTGAACTTGTGCTATATCCTATGTTTGAGTAGTAACTTCTTGTACTGAAAAACATTGCATCATTTTGTTGATGTTGGCCATGGTTGTTTCTCTCCTTTGATACACTACAATGGGTAATGTAGGTTGTATCATAGTAAATTGATGGGTTCTTGATATATCTAGAGTTTCTACCTTTGCAAATGTCTTGTTTACCTCCTTAAGTTCATCTACACTCACTAGTATAGGATTACTACATAATTTTGCCTTGGTGGTGGTGTCTAGTAGTATTTTCTTCATGTATGCCTTTCTTTAGGAGATTGATTTTCTAAGTCATAGAGTCAAAAATATCCTTGATTTGTATGATTTCAATCACATGTGGTGGATTAGCACTTGGAATTTGTATATCTAGTATACTCTATTCTAGTTGTTGCTCATCTTTAGTTGTTGCTTGTGTTTTTTCCTAATCCTTAGTGCCTTCCTCATGTCCATCCTTCTTAGTATCATCTTTAGTAACCTTAGTTACTGCTTGCTCATCTTTATCTTCTCCTAACTCAATAAGTGTCTTCTCATCTACTTTAGATGTTCTCAACCCATAGATTACATTCAGAATTTGGGTACTTTATTGAACAACATCCTCAATTTAATTTTGCTAAATGTGAAATGCATGGTACTTAGGAGAAAATTTCCCTGCATACTTCTTTATGGCTATAGTCATCTCAGATTTACCTAAATCTAGCATCACTCTTACAAGTGTAGTCTCTTGAATATTCCACTCTATCGTGAGACTATATTTCCATCTTTTCTCAACTCTATCATATAAGATCTTTGGTGGAGAGTTGGAAATTTCTATTGGAGTCATTTTAAATGTTTCCATAATGGCATATACAAACTCTTCTACTTTATCCATTTCAAGTTTTCCAAGCTTATCAAATTCAATGTGTATAAATCCACATAAATCTACATTATTCTTTATATTCTCACATAGATTATCTAAGTTTGAAGAGAGACTATGACTTGCCACTTTAAATTGGCTTTTATGAATAGATTTTGTCCTCTCATCATTAGATTTTTCTGGAGCTATGTATTTTCTCCTTTGCTTCTTCTTAGTCTCATCAACCTATGTGACTTTCTTGGATTTGGCTTCTTTTGGCTTGGCCACTTCTTGAACTTTCTTAGTAGTAGCTTTTGTGCTAGTTTGAGTAGCTAGAATTGCAATCTTAGGTTTGGAAACCTTTTTTTTTGCTGACTGCTAGAGCTTTA
This sequence comes from Cupressus sempervirens, assembly GCA_028749045.1. NCBI lineage: Eukaryota > Viridiplantae > Streptophyta > Pinopsida > Cupressales > Cupressaceae > Cupressus > Cupressus sempervirens. Next base: position 697,644,016 of record CM053788.1, read on the forward strand.
GCCTTTCTTTTCTTTTTTGTGTCTATAGGTGCTTCAGTGGCTTCTTCTCCCTCAAAACCTTCTTCAAGCTTAGCTTCTTCTTCTCCTTGATCTTCTCCTTTACCTTGTGTTAAGGATGATGGAGCTTGGGTTGGCATATCTTCTTCTTCATCATCATCTTCATCTTCATCATCTTCCTCTACCCCTTCACCAAAATTTCCTTTCAATTTCTTGACAATCTTTTTCTTCTTTCTTATCACTAATGCTATCTTTAGATCCATAGTTATTTTTGATTTGGAAACATCATAGTTTCCAAAGGAAGTAGCCTTATTATCTATTTCTTCTACAAGAAAAGCTATGATTGCTACAGATGGCTCTTCTACATCGATTTCAAATCCTAAGGGTCTCAACCATCTAACCCTTGGTATTGCAGCCTGAACATATGTGAAATAGTGTCAACTATTAAGGAAACATCATCAAAATATTTCTCAACTTGTGACATTAGTATCCTATGTCTTTTTTTCATTTACTTCTTAAAGTCCTCAATAGCTAGCCATTATAGACTAAAAGTTCTCTCTTATTTTCTCAATAAATTATCCTATTTGTACTGCAATAGATTTCTTTTTTTTCCATGAAAATTTTCCAAATGAAGGAAATGTGTTCCACACATAGAAAAATATACATACAAGTATTGATCCAAACATGCATTGTACAGTCTTACTCTTCCTTATGGCTCCAAAAATTTTTAAAAGTTGTTGCAACTGTAACTTGGAAAGGTCATAAGTATGATCCTTCTTCACTATCTTGTATCCCTCATCAATAGCAATATAAGGTACATTGTTCTATCTACTTGATTGAAAGAACTTATGTGTAATAATCCTTATTGAAAAACCAATTATGGGATCTGTGATATTATCAATTGTCATCCCTCTTTTGTTCCACACTGCTCCTATGTTCTTTTTAATAACTTCCTTTGCATCACTCCTCATGGTTTTAGGTCAGTCTAGGATTGGATACCCTATTACCCTTTGAAGAATCTTCTTGGTTATCTTGATGGGTCCATCCTCTAACCATACTAAATTATCATGTATTCTACATAAGACAATCTTAATCAACTCAGTTTTGAAAACATTCAAAAAGTTTAGCGCATGAGTTGACCCTTTTCCTTTTTCTATCTTTTATTCTTCCTTCAATGTTCCATTTTCACATAATTTTTAATATAGGTCTTTGATTTCCATATCACCAATACTTCCCACCTTACATGTGTAATAACATCTTACATCTTGAATCACTAAAACTTTAGGTGGAATCATGGACAATGTACCACACAGGTCTTGTTTATATGTAATGATAGGGATTGACTTGAAATTTGGTTGTCTTATCTTATTAAAAATTAGTTAAACATTCAAAATCTCTTTTCCTTCCTTAACCTTAGCAGCTAAAGAACTAGAAGCCATATTTATCACCTAGGGTTTATAGAAATTCAAACAATGTAGCTTGGCACAAGATAAATACCTTCACAAATTTGATGAACTATGTCGAACGAAAATTGAATTCACTCTTCAGATGCTTGGATCAATCCATCTAATTTTCCTTTAGATATTTGTGTTCTTCTCCAAATTAGAATGATGTCAAATGAGTCAAAAATTAATTAAATATAGACTTCAAAACTTCACAATTAATGTTCAATGCTTACACAGTTGTAAGCTCATCTTGAATAGAACTTTCAACTCACTCAGTTTATGTGAAGTTTACTTCTTACTCAAAAACCACTATGAGCTTAGTCAACACTGTCACCTATGATAGCTTTAAATCAACTATATTTCACTCGATAGCTTAAGTGAAACTTTTCATGCTTGCCAGTAACATGAAAATTCACAAAACTTAAAGATTTCTTCTAGATTCTAAACAACACTTTGCATCCTTCTTCATGCAAATATAATATCTTCAAAATTAAATACTTAGAACTGATGTATGATATATCATTTGAATATTGTCCCACACATACCTCCAAATTGCTTAATTGAAGGTGGTGTGATCACTTGACCCATTGGGTGAAGTGATCCCGTCTAATCTTTATGTGCTACAATCTTCCTTTCTCTTCCATGTCGTATTCATTTCATATCTAACATTCTCAAAATTTTCCTTTCCTTTTCCTTTTTTGAACTCACTATTTGGTTCTATTTTCCTTGTAGTGAAAATCTTGTTTATGTGACTAGTCTTCAAGCAACCAAAACATATAGTTTGACTCAACCATCTTTTGTAATCACTTCTAAAGTGTGTTCTTATACAAATTTTAGGAGCATGTCCATACTCTTGACAATAGTGATAGCTATACCTAGTATTTTAATGCCAATTATAAGAGTTTTCATTGGGCTTTACCTTTGTCTAATTGTTTGATGACCACTTGGGATTGGATTTGCACTTATATGGTTTATGTCCATACTTCTAGTTATAGCAGTATCCCTCAAATCTATGTGTGCTCAAGGTCTTGCTTGCACATTCATGTGCCTAATGTCCTTTCTTGTTGCATTTGTGGTAGTGACCCATGAACTTATGCTTAGGATTCTAATTTTTAGTCTTGCTCTTGCAAACATTAGTAGTATGTCCTGATTTTCCACAATTATGACAAGTAGTTTTGGAGTTATTGCCTTGGTTTCTTCTTTCCTCACCACATGATGATTCTCCTTCATCAGTGCTTGTGTATCCTAATCCAATAATATCATCATTAGATCTAAGGGATTTCATAAATTGCAAAAAATACTTGATGGCTTCACTTGGTTTGTTGAAACTTTTAGCAAACTCATTTTCCCTTCTTTGGTCATTACTCAACTATTCATTCTATAATTTTAGTTTTAAGATCTCAATGTATTTACTATTTAATTCATATTTGGAAATCATGACTTGATTCCTTTTCTCCAATTACATGTAAGCAATCATATTTACCTTTGATGACTTTTCTTCCAATCTATTGGTAAATATACTTTTGTCATCTTCAATCATGACTTTGTCTTCTATAGCTTTCTTCTTTTGTTCAATTACCTCACAGATTGATATGGCTTGTGATTCTTGTTCTATTTTTATATTTCTAACCTCTTTAGCTAGGATTCCATTCTTTTCCATTAGATCTACAATTGCTGCATCAAACTCACTTGTGTTACCTTTAGTGAATAGTTCAAGAGTGTCAATCTTTTGATGATGTGTGTCATTTTCCTCAATAGCTATATCTTTCCTCCTCTTTAATGAATGTTTGAGATTATATCTTGCTTCATTCAGCTAATGTAGGGAAAGGTTTATCTCAATCTTCTTGTTCTTAGTAGTCTTTCCCAACTTGTAGACTTTCATCTCCAAGATCTTTCCTCAAAGCTGCAAAGCTTTACTTTCTAGAGAAAACAACTCTAATACCAATTGTTGGAAATACAATGAGAAAAGTAAACACTAAGGGGGTGGGGGTAGGGAGGGTGAATTAGAACTTAAAACTTTATCCTTTAAAATCATTCACTGCACATTTATCTCACAATCTATGCATGTAAATTGAAATACCACATTAAGCATAAACATTCATAGGCTAAAAATAAATAAAACTAGGGTGGAGATGACACCCAAAAATCTTCACTAGTGCAGTTGTAAAGTGTGTCCAATTAAGGTTACAATGTTTGATCATAAAATATGATCTACCTTATTAAAGTTTTTCCCTGTTAAAGGCTTACAAAGACTGTTAGGTCTTACCCTTTTAATGGATTTCAACATCCTATTAGAAGTGTTCTTGGTAAGAGGAATTCAACTCAAAATGAAGTTAGCACACTATTAAAAGATTTATCTCAGCCTGTTAGGACTACTTTGTTAGGAGATTTAATTGATTCACCTGTTAAAATGTCTCACCAATGATTCTTCAATTAGCATTCTATTTCTTAATGCTAGATAACCTCTTTGCATGTATCCTTAATCCTTCATTGATTAGATGTATTTCTTATGTCCCCCTAACTCCTTTATTCTATTCTCCTCTAACTAGTTCTATAATTCATGTCTCTTGATCACAACTCCTTAGTCACACCTTGATACTCTTTTATCATGCACAAACTTCACTCTCTGGTTTTCTCCTTAACACATTCAGTATTAGGGATTATGCTCCTTATGAAGATCTTTGTGACTTAGGGTTAAGTATGAATCAACAATTGTGATTTAGCCATATTACTACTAAATCCCTCTCCTTTCTTGATTGGTTACATTTATTGCATAGGGATCATCAATTAAGATTCATTCTTATCATATAGGATCTCAAACTATATCCTTAGGTTAGCTCCAAAATGGTTTACATAGGAGTTTGTGCCAATACAAACAACTATGTCAATATTGCATAACTTAAAACTTTAAGTCCCTGATGGTTGGAATAAACTGCAACTTCAATGCTGGAACTCGATATCTAAATGACTCAGCATCATGTGATTACGCATCTCCTAAATCACTTGGTATCATTTATCTACTTGTCACTTGAGTGAGTCAACACTAACCATTTACTTGAGATAGACCAAAAATATTAATCTATATGCACTATTTAACATGTTATGTTCAAAATGTGTTACTTATTCGACATGAACTAACTTGTAATTTTTTTGGAAATATTCAAGCCTAAGCTAAGTTACTAAGAGGGGAGGGGTGAATCAGTAACTTCTAAAAATTTAACAATCTCAACCTTTAATCCAACCATTCAATTAGAATTTGTCCATTATATAAATTATGATCTAATTGCATGCATAAGAAACTAAAAGCATTCATAACACTAAGACACAAACATTTGGTGACCTAGAAACCTTCCAAATAGAAAGTAAAACTGGGGTGGGGTTGATACCTGCAACTTTAGTACTATAGTATAAAGTTAGCCTATTAAAGCTTACATTGACCATTTCTAATGATCTTCCCTATTAGGAGCAATAAGCACTGCTAGGTCCACCTTGTGAAAGGATTTACAAACATATAATCAATTATGTACTTAGTAAAGAGATTTACAAAAGACTATTAGGTCTACCTTCTGAAAGGATTTAACTAATCCACCTGTTAGGATGAAGCAGTAGATGATCTCTAATGTACAACTTAGTTTACTAAATGAGATTCCTTTGTGTACTGATCACCTTTATATGATAGATATGTCTCTGTTGCTCCTAATGTTGTTATGGCCTTCAAAATTTATTCCTTCTACTTTCCTTTGATGGAATTCACATTTATATTTCCACACATTACATTACATACATTCTTTCATTTGATATGATACAAGGCTTTACATATATATCAATCCAATTATACAAATTACAAAGTCGACCATCATACAAGGTACCACAAATGTTACAAAGTCGGCCCATATGAAGACATTCAAGTTTTGAAGACTGACTTGGTGAGGTTCTAATACTCAACATCCACTATCAATACTTGGCATCATCATGAACTCGATAGACATATAAGCTCGGTCCATATTGATCACTTCTAAGTAGTCCTACACTTGGTCTGCACTAGTGATTTAGTAGACATTGTGAAACTCATCATATAAACTAAGTCTCTTGGTTTACATTGTATGACTTAGTAAACATTCTCACCTCAAGCTTAGTATAAACTAAGTCTCTTGGTTAACACTGGAAAGCTCAGTTAACACTGGACTCTCATCGCATACATTGTAAACTCGGTGAACACTACACTGCTCGGTAACTACTAATAAACTTGACATCAACTGAAATGCATGGTTTACATCGTTGGTCTTCACATTAACTAAATCTGCTCTGTAATCATTGGGATGAGTCCAAAGGACTTAATAGCAACTGTAGAAGTTAGTGATAACTAAAATCCATGGAAAACACTGTGAATTGTACACTAAGCTAGGTAGCTATGTACAATCTGAATAAGTGTGTGTGTAACTAATAAAAAACTTGACTAATATGTTCACAATCTCCACCTTTAGCATTAGTGACAAGAAAACTTATTAGCCAAAACAAAATATTTTATATCAATCACCATGTGATGTTGGCTCGATAAAGTATACTATTTTTGGGATTTCTCAAAATTGATTTTGTAAGGCATATACAATATACTATACATCTTCCAGCTATATACGATTGTCTTACTTATTGCAAGTTCTCCCCCATAGCATATTTCTCCTCATATTATGTGTCTCTCTATGTACATGTCTTACTCCCCCATAACATATGGCTTTCGCCAATATAATTTTTCTCCCTCTTTTTGACAGGAATGCCAAAGCTTTATTCTATTTTATCTACATAGAAACACCAAAATGAGAGAAAATTTAGAATGTACCTTAGGAATGATTGCTAAAGTTTTATCCTAGTTTTCCTATAGGGCCTTACATGTATGAAGTTCAATTTATACTTCTATTGACAATTCTATCATGTGGTCCACAATATAGAAGTTATTGTCATGGATTAGAGTTTTTGAATATGCAATATATTTTTGTAGTGCATCCATGTTGGGAAGGATCATGTTCTGTATGTCAATCAATGTAGATCTGATCCTTGCTTCTTCCCTTAGCAGTTTTACTTGCATTTATGACAAGAATCTTATTTTCTTGAACTATGTAAAGCTTGAACTAGGGTTAAGTTGCAATTGCTAAGCACTATCTTTTAGATCTTCATCTAATTTGGACAGTTTTTTCTTTATTTCATTTGCAAAACTAGAAACATCACATAGCTTCCCAAAAAGTGATGACACATTTGAACATGATGTTTCTAAATTACCTAAAATTTTAATGAGCTCTACTTGATGAATGACAATCTACTAAGTAATGTGCTCCACCACTTTATTGTTAAACTTCTTTTCAGCCTTCTCCACTAGCTTATCTTGTCCATCAATGTCTTCATTGAATTTCTAGACTTCTTCTACTAGCTGATACAAAATAGGTTAAGAAGAATCAATCTCAACTCCTATAGCCTCTACCAAAATATTTTTAGCATCTTCAATTATCTTATACTCTTTATCTCTCTCCTCTCTTAGCCTTTGTTGTTTAGCCTTCTTTTGGAGGAGTTCACCAAATGTTAGCATTTGGTCTAGAGTAAGCTTGTAAATATCCCAATTGGGGATTACTATTTCCTCATCGAAATCAATGTTTTCTTCTATCTCCATTCCTTTTCCCAAAAATTTTGTGCTTGGTTGAGCCTTGGGCTCAACTATCCTTGCACTTGTTGCTTTTGTGTCTAGAATAGAAACAATAGTAGAGATGCTTGGGATTGTAGTAAAAACTAATACTGTGCTAACTAAAGGAATACTTATAGAAATGCTTGAGGAACCCAAAATTGATGTGCTTACAACTAAAGAAGTCAAAATTGGAGAACTCAAAACTAGAGTACTCAACTTGGTAGATGAAGGAAGAATCTACAACTCGATGGATGACGTGGAAGTCACTTCTATTAGTGATGTGCTAAGCTAAGTGGGAAGAAAGAGTGATTGGACATTTGATATAGTACTAGTGGTTACAATCAAACTTTTTGATGTTATCTCCACACTTGATGTTGACACTAGCTTGCTTAGGGAGTGAGGAAGTGAGGCAATGATTGCTACAACTATCTTGACTAGGTCAGTGTCCTCATCATCTTGCTTTTCTTCTTCAACAGCCTCTTGTCCTTGATCCTCTTCATCTTCTTCATTGTAAAAGTGAGTTACTTCTTCAATATTCTCTTCTTCATCTTTGTCTTAATCTTCATCATCATCATCATCTTTGATATTGACTGGAAAATCACTTGGTTTATGTAACAAATATAAATTCTTCCAAGTGTTTGTTGCATTCCTAACAACATGTTGAATGTCCTTGATCAAAACTAGACAAGTATTGAACTTTAGACTCAAATTTTCTTCATTTTTCCTCAATGAATCTTTCACCTCAACATCTGATATGCTCATAATAACTACCTTAGGATTTTTCCATATATATCCTTGACAAGTTTTATAGCAAAATCCCATCTTGGGTTTATCTTTACTAATAATTCACTAGGAACTTAAGAAGCGAGTTGATCTAGTGAGTACTTCCACTTACCCATTTTATTCAACACCAGGTCTTCAACTTTCTTCTACTCTTCTACTATCCTAATCTCATATTTCAATGACTTAAACTTTGTTATGCCCACTCCTTCCAATTGCTTTAATTTTTCTTAGAAGGTGGATGGAGGTTTTCTAAATATAATGTCTCCTCCTTCTTTATCAGCTTTCTTTCCTGACCTCCTAGTGAATATTGTAGTGCATGGTTTTGTTGGCTTGGCAATGACCACCTTGCCTTTCTTCTTTAGTGGCTCTTCTTCCTTAGACTCTTCCTCATCCTCTGCTTCTTCACCTTCCTCATTCTCACCTTTTCCCTTGGTTAACAAAAGGGGTGAACTTGATTTCAGTTTTGCAATCCTTCTTGTCCTTTTGTTGACTACCTAAGGGAGCTTTATTTCAAGTTCAATCCTGGCCTTCGCTTCATCATAAATTCCAAAGTATGCAACCTTACAATCAACTGGTTCATTGATAAGAGATTCAATGATATCCTTTGCTTCATCAATGTTGACCTTATAGCCAAGAGGTTTTACCCACACTATTTTAGGCTTAGATGTTTGAATATACACCTTGTCACTATCCACCATGAAGTACATATCATATTTGTAGTCTTCAACTAGCTTCTTGGTGATTATGAACATGTTGTTCATTTTCTCCTTAAATACATCAAAATAATTATCCATAATACTATTGTAGTTCTCACCCATCTCTGCAATATACTCATTGATTTAATAGAGGACAGGCACATCTTTTCTCCATACTACGGTGCCTTTAGAAGGAAGGGATTTATGTACATAAAAGAATTGGAAAGTCAATAAGGAACCAAACTTACATGGATTGTTCTTTGAAGTTCTTATGCTTTCCATGTTCTTGTTGAACTGTCTTAGCAATAGCTTGGCAAGGTCGTATGAAAAATTATTGTTCTTGACCACCTTGTAAGCTAAGTCCACAACTTCACATGACACACTATTTAGTCTACTCAAACTATATATCTTATGTTCAATGACATGAATACCAAACTTTAGTTCTACATTAGTGACACTACTAATTTTTATTCCTCTACCATCCCATTGAGCTAGAGTTTTCTTTTCCAGTGCTACTTGACCTAGGGTTTTGGTCATTTTGGCTTTGGCTAGCATAGGGAGGCTAGTGATTTGATGAATCATCTTCTTGGTTATCAGAATTTTTTTTTCTAGCCATAGTTGACTATTATGCACCTAGCTGAGGATAAACCTAATCCATTTGATTTGAAATTCTTGAGTTATGTGAGGGATGTGTGTCAACCCTTTGGTTTCTAGATGTTGATGCTCAATTTTTAGAACTCCATTCACACATAACTAACCTAGGGCATCATCCATTTCTAGAGTACCAATTTCTTGAATAACACAATTGAAATGAGTGCAAATATAACTAATAAAAAGTACCTTGGGAGGAATTTGATATTGCACACCACTTGGATCTAGGGTTTCAGCAACCACATGAGTGAGATTGAAATCTGGCACCTTCCACTCAACTCCCCAAAGCAACATGTTAGATCCTCACTTAACCTTGCTGCTATTGGATGCTATTTTCACTCAGTAGGGTTTGGGAGAATTAAAAAGGCTTTCACTAGAAATTTTCTTAAATCACTTTGATTGCACTAAAAATCGCTCTTCGAAATAGCACTAAAAAATTCATGATAATAAATGATTTTGATTCCATACCTTTCGATGAAATTTTTCCATTAATGCTTAGTTATGAAAGTAGATATGTTGATAGACTGTCATCCACTACTTGGCATTGAACACTCAATGAAGTCTTTATGACTTGGTAACCATATGAATCTTCATTACTCCCGACCTTGCTCGGTAGAGTCTATGACCTAACCTAACTTGGTAGAGAAGTAGCTAGGTAGTAACTGATACCAATCTCACTTAGTGATCCCTTTGTATCCTGAATAAAAATTTGGATCTTTGCCACCTTTCAATTGGAACTATTTTGGATGTCATCTTTGATAGCCTAGTTCCAATTTTCCTATGAGAACTTAATTAGAAATGTGAGAGTTTCCCAATTCTTGAGTGACTTGTTCATCATTTCTTAGACTTGTATCCTTGATAGACTTAGGAAGCCATTGATGTCTCATTTGTTGTTAGATGTTTTTAGCTTTCGCCATCTTTTAATCTTCAATTCTACCAGTATTCATGCAGTTCTCCAATTCTATACAAATAAAACATCTTTTAGTGGTATCTCTTTTGCTCATATGATTTTTAGCACAATTCATACCAATGTGTCCAACTTGTCCATAGTAATGACATATGCACTAGGTGTTGTAGTCCCATCAAAATATTGCTTTCACAGTTTTCTCTACTAGATTCAATACCTTGGTTTTGTATTCTGATGACTTGTGTCCATGTTTCTTGTATCTGTGACATTTTCCTTCAAATATTGGTTTCTCTTTACATTCATTAGCTCTATGACCATGTTGATTGCAATTGTAGCATTTTCCATTGAATTTTGCTTTTCCATTACTCCAGCACTTGGTTGATGTATGACCTATCATACCACAGTGATTGCAAGTAGGTCTTTGGTTCTTTTAGGCTTCTTTCTTGGATGATTCTCCTTCTTTTGTATATCCAATTCCTACTTTTCCTTTTTCCCTATAAAGGTTTTTCTCATTCAATTGATTCATGTCTGCTTGAGACTTTATTATTCTTTCATTGATTTGCTTCTCAGAGTTTAGATGATACCTGAATCTTTCATTGATTTGTCTTTCAAATTTTAGATCATTTTTCATTCTTTCATTGATTTTCCTTTCAAAATTTAGATCATTCCTCATTCTTTCATTTTGAAATCTTATGTTCATTATTTCTTCATTTGCATTGGAGAGCTGATCATTAAGATCTGCTTGTCGAAGAGATTGGTTTTGTATTTTATTGTTCCTTCCATCCATTTCTTCTTTTATCTTGTTTCTCTATTCCAAGACTTCGCATAGCCTTACTAACTAAATTTCTTATTCTCTTTTTAGCTTTCTTACTTCTTTTAGTAGGGAACCATTCTTTTCTAGGATTTCTTTGATTGCTTCATTGGCTTCATCAAAATTGCCTGAATGAAGGTCTTCAATTCTTTCTTCAATGTGGAGCTGATCATTCATTTGAAATACATGTTCTTTTCTTCTTTTCAAGGATTGAGAGAGTTGCTCCTTTGCTTTCTTGAGTTGGGCAATGGCCATTTCTAAATCCAACATTTTATTGTCAATGGCTTTTTCAAGACTAAATATCTCCATGGCCTTGATCTTTGCTCAAGCTATCCAGCTTTCCCTTGAGAACCGAAAATCTTTGATACCAATTTTTGGAAATAATCAAGACTAAGCTAAGCTACTAAGAGGGCAGGAGTAAATCAGTAACTTCTAAAACTTTAACAATTTCAACCTTTAATCCAACCATTCAATTGGCATTTGTCCATTATATAAATTTTGATCTAATTGCATGCATTAGAAATTGGAAGCATTCATAATACTGAGATAAAAAGATTTGGTGACCCAAAAAGCTTCCAAATAGAAAGTAAAACTAGGGTGGGGATGATACCCACAACTTTAGTACTGTAGTATAAAGTTAGCTTGTTAAAGCTTACATTGACCACTTCTGATGATCTACCCTGTTAGGAGCAATAAGGACTATTAGGTGCACCTTGTGAAAGGATTTACAAGCATATAATCAAGTATTCACTCAGTAAAGATATTTACAAAAGACTGTTAGGTCTACATTGTGAAAGGATTTAACTGATCCACCTATTAGGATGAAGTAGTAGATGATCTTTGATTTGTAGCTTAGTTTGTTGAATGAGATTCCTTTATGTATTAATCACCTTTATGTGATAGATATGTCTCTATTGCTCCTTATGTTGTTATGGCCTTTACAATTTGCTCCTTTTTCTTTTCTCTGATGTAATTCACTTTTATATTTCTACACATTACATTACATACATTCCTGCATTGGATATGATACAACGATTTACATATATATCAATCCAATTATACAAATTACAAAGTTGGCCATCATACAAGTTAGCACAAATGTTACAAACTTGGCCCACATAAAGACATTCAGGTTCTCAAGACTGACTCAATGAGGTTCTGATACTTGGCATTCACTGTCAATACTTGGCATCATCATGCACTCGGTAGATGTAGAAGCTCAATCCATACTAATCACTTCTATGTAGTCCTAAACTTGGTCTGCACTAGTGACTTGGTAGACATTGTGAAACTCATCATATAAACTAAATCTCTTGATTTACTCTATATGACTCTTCAAACATTCTCACCTTGAGCTCAGTATAAGCTGAATCTCCTGGTTAACACTAGAAATCTCTATTAACACTAGATTCTCATCACGTACACTATGAACTCGATGAACACTACCCTACTCATTCACTACTGATAAACTTAGCATCAACTGAGATACACAGTTTACACTATTGGTCTTCACATTAACTGAATCTACTCAGTAACCATTGGGATGAGTCCAAAGGACTCGATAGCAATTGTAAAACTTGATGAAAATTGGAATACATGGCAAACACTATGAACTATACACTAAGCTCGATAGCTATATACAATCTAAATAAGTGTGTGTCACTAATAACAAACTTGACTGATATGTCAATAGTAAATGACTTACATGTATAGACACTCATATGTCAAAACCAATCTAAAATTAACACTTTGGAACTTGCACAAGGTTTGGGTGAAGATCTTGATGTAGAAGGTGTCAAGGATGAAGAAGCTAAGGAAGCACCTACAGTTGCCAAGAAGAAGAGGAAATCAAAGATACACATAGTGGAGAAACCAAATAATATTGTGAAGAAATCTCTACAAAATCCAGCTATACCTTTAAGTAGGTCAAGCACTAGGGTGAGCACTGCATAGGCTAAAGAAGTTGTAAATACTATGGAAAAAAGAGAAAATGTCACAATAGAGCTGAGCCATCCTTCTCAAAAGAAATTCAAGAGATCAGGGAAGAAGTATAAGCCACAAGAATATTTAGATGAGGAGAAGATAGAGTCTGATGACTTGAGTCAATTCAAAGTGGTAAGCTACAATCAATCTTCTAACATTGACAACTTGTGTGAAAATATTAAGACCAGTGTAGATTTTTTAGGTTCCACAAATTTTGATATTGATAAGTTAGGGAGTGTAGAGAAAAAATAATATAGAGGAGGCCATATATGACATGATGGTAACTTTTAAGACCACTCGTCTAGAGATTGCCAACTCATTACCAAAGAGTTTATATGAAAGATTTAATTCAAAATGGAAATTTAGTTTGAATACTCAAAGACAAATCAGGGAAAGCACTTTGGCCCAAGTCATGCCTAAATTGGATAAGTAAATGATTTCTAAGACAATGGTGAAGCACAAAGGGAAATTTTCTTCCAAATACTGAGCATTCCATATTTTAAAGAAGCAAATAGAAAATGTGGTAACCAAGAGTACATCAATTTGGAAATCTATTTATGGGTTATCCACTAAAGAAATAACTCATAAAGGTGAGCAATTAGCTATAGATATTTAAAAGAGAACCTAGTCAAGGAAGGTACTATGGAGGGAACTAAAGGAATGATAGAGGAATCCAAAATTAGAGAAGAGTAATAGGATGTATAGGATTTATAGGTGTTGAGTGCAAGTCCCTCACGTGATGATCAAGAGAGTCAACTAGACCTAGTGAGCATCAAGGATGTTCCTAATAATACATCATAGAATTTCAATCCTTTGACTGGGGATGATTTGAAGAAAATCCTACAAGACTCTATTAATGCAGTAATTCTATGTAGTAATCTAATATTGGTAATAGTGAATGAGATTCAAAAGGAAAAAGTTGCATCTACAAGGGAGAAGAATCAAGACGCATCAAATTTTCCCCCACAAACTATAGAGGTAAAGGAAATGGAATCATAGGATCTACATACAAATCAAAGTGTAAACCTTCATCAGAAAGATGTTACAAAAAGGACACCATCAAGAATGCCAATAGTTGTCATTTAGATGAAAGAGGTAGAAGCACAACCTACATGTATATTACTACCAAGCCTAAGTAGTTTAGGTTTACTAGTAATAGTAATTGTTGACAAGGATGGAAAATAAGTGAACAATGGTCAGTAAGAAAGTCATGTACCTATTCCACCATCATAGGGTAAAGTTTAAAAAAAAGGAGAAAAGACTAAAGAGGATAAGTTGACTACTACATCTAAGGAGAAAATTGTCACACAAACATTGGTACCTCCAGTCTCTACATCTCCTATCACCAATCAATCTCTTCAGAGGCTAAGTACACTAGACACTCTACTACAAATATCAAGGTTGAGTTTCAACACACCCAAGAGTGGTGATGTTACATCATTTGAGGATGTAAGCTTAGATGAGATGATTGAGCTACCAAATTTTGATTTGAATAAAATCATTATTGAATAAATGAACATCTTTGGGATGCTCTATAAAGTGATGAAGGAGCATCCTGGGTATGAGGATAATCTTGCATTGCCCAAAAATATTTTTTCTTTTTTCTTTTCTATTTTCATCAGGACTAGTAGACAGGGGGTTACTATTTCTGGGAGCTTACTATTTTTAATAAGTTTTCGATACGAGCTTAGAATGTTAATATTTTACACATGAAGATTCATTTTAGAATTATAAGCCTACCATAAAAATCTCATTTCTCTAGCTTGACTATCAAAGATGTTATTGTGGATATTCAGTGGAAAGTTTTGGAGAAAAAATTTTAAACTTAGTTTTGAAGGCCTTAGAGGCCCTAGATGAGGTCTAAGAACCCAATGGAAGGGCTCTTGTACAATTTCAAGCTTGTAGATCAGGAGCTAGCATTTCTAAAAGATGGTTTTAGTAGCCAATCAAATAAATGGTTCAAGAGTTATCACCTTCCAAAGTTTGGCTACCCCAAATTTCTAAACTAAATGTCAAAGATATTTTTGATTGACTTTGTATGTATTGTTAAGGTCTATTGGCCATAGTATTAAGTTTGAATGTCCATAACCTTTCTAGGTGGCATAAAATTGCCTATTTAAGAAAGGCCCAAACATTGTCTAGGACAACTCTGGGTGAGAGTTTGAAGCTTTGTCTTACAAATTACTATAATGAAGGAACCCATGTGGGTTGACATATTGTAAATCTCAATTATGTAATTCCACATTTGCGTTAATAATAAGAAGCCCGTATTTTTTTTCTTACAATTACTATTGTTTGTTTGTTTATGTTATATGTTTATGGTATTAAGGGGAGCACCCTTCATCAAGTAGTATCAGAGCTAGAGTTCTTATGTGTATGGATAGATCACTGAATATGAGGTAGTTCACACCAAGATTGTGGTTTCGGCTAAGCATGTAGAAAGATCACTGATTGTAAGGAATATTGTACTAGGGTTTCAATGCAAGCACAAAAAATTCCTCCACAAAGAGAGCATGGTGGAAGAGTTGTAGGTTTTATACCTAAGGGTTTAAGAACCCTCTAAAGAAAAATGCAAGCATTGGAAGAAAAAATGCACACAAGAATAAATCTTGCCATAAGAGATGAAAGTGAGGATGAGGATGAAGAAGAATAAAATGCCAAGGCAAAAGTAATTCTAAATCCAAAGGAAAATAGGCTTTTCAATTCATCTTCAAGATTAGAAAAAGACCTAAGTTTGAGTTTGCCAAATTTTTAGGAAATATTAACCCAAAGATGCTATCAATTGGATAAATGAAAATTAGGAGTACTTTGAGTGTGAACATATTGAGGATCCTAATATGGTCAAGTTTTTGAAGGTGAAACTAAAGGGACATGAAAAGATTTGGTGGCAAGAGATTCAGTTGGAGAAAAATAAAAGGGGAAAGGACAAAATCACTAGATGGGATCAGATGATAGATAAACTGAAGTGACAATTCATTCCTATAGATTATGAACTTGATCTATTGAGGAAAACATAAGGGTTGAAGAAAGTGAGAAAATCTATTCAAGAGTAAACTGAAGAGTTATACCAAGTTCTCATTAGAACCGGCCATGCAAAAGCTGATAAGGAGAAAGTGACCAATTATCTTAATGGGTTAAGGCCAAGGATTTAGGATGAGTTTTTTCTAGTTCAAATGAACACTATTGAGGAGGCATAACATTTTTCCCTAAGAGTTGAGGAGAAACTTATCAAGAAGTTTGACAACAAGAATAGTGGAAGAGGTCGTGGTGGAAGATCTTGCAGATGGTCTTATGGTAGCCAAAATGATTATCAAAAGAACAAGGATGAGGCTAGAAGTAGTAGTCAGAACCAAAGGGGAAATAATTCTAATCATTTTAATGATCTAGATAATAGATATTAGAGAGGAAGAGGTAGAGGAAAAGGATCTTCTCATACCTGATCACTACTTTGGGATTTTCTGCAAATTAGGACCTTGTTGTTATAAGTTCCTTTCAGTTGTTGTGTTTGTATTTCTGAAAAACTTGGTTATATTGTTGTCCTTGAAACATGAGACTTATGCTAAATGTATTTTTTGTTTTGAACTATGTTATTAGCAGTGAATATGATTTAGGATTTTATGATTTGAAATTGGCATATTAATGATTGCATATTGATAGGGTATCAATTATGTTTATTATGTTTCAACTCATTTTAAACTGCATTTTGTGTTTGAATGCTTTGGAAAGAAAGTAAATATATTGTATGTTTAACTTGACATTTCAAATGATTTGAATGCTAATATGCTATATGTATTGAGATCTTGTCATTATATTAATGTATGTGTGACTGAGAAGGGATTGAATTATTTCATTGGATTTTTTTTGAGTGTAGCATATAGGCATATGCTGTAAAGGGATTAGATTCTTCTAAATACTTATAACCTTAAGATGGTTTTGTTTACATGACTCATATTAACTTGTTATTTTAAAAGAACCACAGTTTGCATTGCATATATACATACTTGTTATTAAAAGGACTAAATACCCTAAGTTGAGATGGGCATAAACACTTTCTATTTTAAAAGGGTTTAATTACCTCTTAAGTATCATGTAACCCTAAACGGGTATCAAATGCCATGAAAGAGGGAAAACATATTCATTATGTTGAAAGTGAAATTCATGGTGGTGGTTTTGACACTACCGAATACACGGCTCTATGATACTTGATGTGTATTGAATGCTTGTTATGAGGAGTTATGGCACTTAAGGTTTGGTTGGCCATTTCTTGTAGCGAGTTGGGTTTTTTGCAGAATTTGGGCCAGAAACTTGGCCGCATCACTCTACTTGGCTTAACATCTGTGATCTTGTTGCTGAGGTATCAGCATATCGAAGGGTGTTGGTTGGAAGGGAAACTTACATATTTGGTTAAGCTCGATGGAGTTACTCATCAGAAGTTGTCTGTTGTTATTATTGGGTTCTTCTACTTCACTCCATTGTGAAGTCATTTGCGAGTTATATGTGTATGCTGTGTGAAGATTGTTACTAGATTTGACTTAGCTTTTGGGGCTTTGACATTGAGTTGAATTACAGAGCATTTTCCATCCTCAGTGTACACATAGGAGCAATTTCTTACCCTACTCTTTATCTATTTAAAATTGCATTTTGATATCGATTAGAATGTTGCAAATGGTTATCAATTTTTCTTGACATGAATTTTACACTCAAGGATGGGTATATGCAGAGCATGGCACTGTGTGCAATGCTTAGCCCTGTATCTATCCACCTTTGAATGGGAGTTATGGAGATATTGTTTTGGGTTTTGCTATATGTATATTTAATTGGGCTTTGCCCCAAACATGTGTTTTACACTGAGTTAAGCCTGTGAGAAACACATGGTTGCGACAGTTAGCTTGTTGGTTGTTGTGAAATAACAAATATGTTTTTGGGCTCCCAAAGAGACGAACTGTATGAGAACCCATATCTCAAAGCTCACTTGGTTTTCTATAGCCTATAGGTGAGAGGTTCGGCCTCAGTCATGACTTTGCTTTAAATTACGGCCTCATGACCATAGTTGAGGGCAGAGGCATTTGTCGAATAGTTAGTATGAAACCAAAACAATGTTGAATTAACATGTTATTAGCATAGAATCTTTTATGGTTATTGAAATGTTTGAAAATTTCCATGTATAACAGCCAATACACTGTTTGAACATTGTAGTATGGTTTGAATCTCTTTATAACAGTTACATGAGGTTGTTGTTAACTTCATAATGGTTTTTGACACTTGAGTGCCAATACACTTACCTACTTTCTATATTGGAGCCGAGTACACCATGTATGCTGAGCCACAACAAATGTCGAGTAGTTTTCAGATGTCGAGTGAAGTGTAAGTGCCGAGTAACATAAGGTGCCGAGTGATAACAAGTGTCAAGTAACATAAGGTGCTGAGTGAGAACAAGTCTCGAGCAACACAAGGTGCTGACTATTAACAAATGCTAAGTGATAAAGTTTTGTTTAGGTGCCAAGCTATCCAGGAAACAACATGTGCTGAGCATCAACAATGCTTCAGGAGCTGAGTAACTCTAGAATATCAGCATAAGAGTTTGTAATTGCACAAACTATGATGCAAATAGTTTTTGTAGCTGATATAAGGTAAATCTTGAAAGATTTAATGATAAGATCAAATCTTTTATCTTTCCTATGCAATCTACATGCAGCCAATAAGAAAAATGATGAAGGCATGCAACCAATGGAAGAAGTGCAAATAATCAGTGGAAAATGGAGATTGAATATGGATCATAGATCCATACCTAACCCTAAATCCTCAAATGTCTTTATAAGGAAGATGAAATTTCATTGTAAATAATATGAGTGGATATACAAGGGTGCACAAGGGAAATCTATTTTTAGAACAAAGGTTATCAAATCACAAAGCATCAAGATTAGAGAAAGCAGAACAGGTGCCTATATTCAGCAATCAAGGATTGTAATCTATCAGGTTCATTATACCTAATACTTTCTAGAAATTGTATTAGAATGAAAATCCTATGGTGATAGGTTAGCTTAACAGCTATTTCGTAGATCCTGTAAATAGGTGATTAAATCCTTTAACAGGGTGACACTTCATGTAAATTGTTTGTAAAGCCTCTAACTAGGTCACTATTAATACAGTGTAAAGCCTTTAACAGGGCAGACCATCAGAAGTGGTTGAACAATATTGCTATAGTAATTTTTGTGGGTATCATCCCCACCCTAGTTTTACCTTCTTATTCTTGGAGGGTTTCTAGGTAACCAAATTCCAGTGTTATGTATTATTGATGCATGTCTTAGTTTCATGTTTACTTGATGTATTTACATGCATGCAATTTACTTCCACCTAAAAATTTTATCGGTTAATGTGCGGTACTTCTGATTCACCACCCCCCCCCCCCCCTCTGACAAGTACTCTTTCCATATTTCAATATTCCAAAAATTGGTATCAGAGCATCCAGATTCTCACAAGGAAAAGCCTAATAGCTTGGAGAAAAAGATCTAAAGATGGAAGCTTTCAAACTTGGAAAGATCATTGAAAATCAGGTGATAGATGTGCAACTTGCTCTGCATAGCCTGGAGGAATTTAGAAACAAGTTGAGAAACTCATTGAAAAGAAGGAAGGATCTAGCCATAGCCGAAAATGAGATAAACTACAAGGAGATTGATACCACCAACATATTTTACAACGGAGATACTAAAGAGTTTGATGCAGCAATAGCAGAACTAATGGAGAAAAACAAAGTTCAAGCAGAGGAGATAAGATCTCTCAAGATGGAACATGAATCATAGGCCATAATGATATGTGAAATCATTGAACAAAAGAAAAGAGCAGTTGAAGATAAAGTTATGATGGAAAATGACAAAAGAAATCTTGCAAATAGACTTGAAGAAAAATGTACTGAATTGACAAGGATCTCAAACATGCAGATGGATACACTTGCCCAAATGATGAACCTTCATCATGAACTCAATGTGAAAGATATTGAGATCTCTACTTTGAAGATGCAAAATGAACAAATGCAGAATGAATTGAACAGAGAAAAAGAGGTAGTAAAGAATCTCAACAAGTCAAGTGAAGCCATCAAGTATTTTGAACAGTTGCTAAAATCCCCAAAATTTGCCCATGATACATCAGGACTAGGATACAATAGCACTGAAGCTGGGGAATCATCAAAGAGTGCTGAACAAAGAATTGACAAAGGTAAGAATTCAAAAACCCACTTGTCATTACTGTAATAAGAAGGGGCATACAACTAATGTGTACACGAGTAGAAGATTCAATCAATCAAACACACCCAAGAGTAAGAGTTTCTGTCACATGCAAGGACATATGACACAAGATTGCAGATCCAATGTCATAAGGACTCAGAGATTTGATGGACATTGTTATAATTGCAAAAAGTATGGACATAGGGCATTTGAATGCAGATCAAAACCTATGTGGACATCAAATCAACCAGAAAAAATAGAAGGGAATGAAAGTCATTATCATTGGGATTACAATACCAAATATAGCTGTCATTATTGTGAAGAATATGGACATATACCATAGAACTGCATAAGAACACATTTTAGAGGGAACTACAAAAGATGGTTGAATCAAACTACATGTTTCAATTGTCTGAAAATTGGTCATATCAGCAGAAACTATCCTACAAGATCAAAGGCACCCAAGATTGAAGAAAATAAGGGAAAAGAAAAGATTGATGTCGAAAAGATAAGGGGGAAAATGAATAAAACTTGGAAAAAGAAAGATGAGTGCAACACATCAAGTGGAGGGATCACTTCACCCAATGGGTCAAGTGATCACACTTCATCAAACTAAGCATGAGAAGTACACAGGACTAATATACAAAGCTATATCCCACATTAGTCCCAAGACAAAGAAGCCATGCAAAGTATAAACCTACAGAAAACAAGATGTCAAGACAAAAACTAAATGTTGTTGTCGACTGATGCAGGAGCATCTAGAGGTATAAGGGTAATCTTGTGTCACCCAAAAAAAGTACTTAGACTTAGTTTCTATTTCATGTGTTTTCATTTTTGGATACCCATTTGGGTCAAATAAAGGTTCCAACTCTCACAGTTCCACTATCAGTGTTCATGTAAATCCCGAAAGAATAGGAGTATGTAATTGAGCCATCATTTTGGTGAACTAGGAGGTGTAAATTGGCCATATGAATGTAATTGTAATTTAGAGCATTCCAAAAAAAGAATCAGGTCAAAAGGCCCCACAGTTTGAAAGTTATTGCAGTTTTTCAGGTTTTGGAGACCTCCTAAGAATGCTTCAAAGTCAGGTTAGGGGCATTAAATGACATTTAAAAGGAAAAAAAAATGGGGGATGAGTGAAGCTTGTCCATAAGGCTATAGAGCTCTTCGAGAGCTTTTTGAAAATGTAAACGGTTCATCAATCGGAGCTACGGTTCAAAAGTTATGCCTCCCGAAAGTTTTCTTACCATTTTTGGATTCTTCTAGATTTGCGCTGACTTCTAATGCAGCTTCTGGAGCCTTCTATTTGGTTGGTGGATGCCTACTAGCACTTTCTAGAATGTATTCCTAGTCCTTAACCCTCCAGGGTCTATTTAAGGAGATTTTTGGCATTGTAAAAGGCAGTTCAGAGTGGAGTTTAAGAGGAGGTACTAAAAGGAGAAATTATCTCTAGATTTATGCTATTGTAAGCCCTTAGGGCTTGTTTTGAAGTTTATTTTCTCTATACTATTTGTACTAGCTTATTTTCTCAGTTAATATAATTTCCCCTTTTCTGTTGTGTCCATTCTGTGCTTGGGTTGTGTCCCCATCAAGTGGTATCAGAGCTAGTTTTCCTGAGTGTGTAGACAGAGCGCCAACTGTGAGGCAGTTTGCACCAGGACTGTGTGGTTGTGGGTTTGAGTTAAGAAGATGCCTCCATGAAGAGAGCGTGGCGGAAGGGCCAGAGCTATTAATCCTAAGGAGGTTAGAGCCCTCCAAAGGCAAATACAGGCATTTCAAGAGGAGCTTCATAGAGGAGCAAATATTGTCGCAGGTGATGACAGTGAGGATGACAATGAAGAAGACAAAATTGGACGAGAAGGGGAATTTGATGGGGAAGTTCTAAATCGGATAGAGGAAAGGATTTTTAGGGCCATTACTAAGTTTGGGAAAAGACCTATAATTGAAGTGGGTGTATTTTCAGGAAATCTGAAACTAGATGAGTTGATCGATTGGATCAATGAACTGGAAGAATACTTTGAGTATGAGGATATCAGGGACCCAGATAGGGTTAAGTTTGCAAAGGCCAAACTGAAAGGCCATGCCAAAATCTAGTGGCAAGAGGTCCAATTGGAAAGAAATAGAAGAGGAATGGAGAAGATCACAAGGTGGGATCGCATGGTGGACAAATTGAAGAAGCAGTTCATTCCTGTGTACTACGAGCTTGATTTGTTTAAGAAGATGCATGGGTTAAAGCAAGCAGGAAGATCAGTCCAAGAATATACAGAGGAGTTTTATCGACTCTTGATTAGAGCAAGGTATGAAAAAGCAAATAAGGAGAAGGTTGCTCGTTATATCAGTGGGTTGCGACCTAGCATCCAGGAGGAATTAAGTCTGGTAAGAATGATCAGCGTTGAAGAGGCATACTAGTTTGCCCTACGAGTTGAAGAGAAGCTGAATAAAAGGTTTGAAGGAAGACAAAGAGGGCATGGCCAAGGAGGAAGGGGAAGTGGTAGGTCATCTGGAGGATGCAATGAAACCCAAAAGAAAAATGAAGATGTGGGTACTAGCAGGAACCAGAGGAATGAAGGTTTCAACCACTCCCATGATCAAGACTTTGTAAATCAGAGAGGAAGAGGTAGAGGACGTGGACAAGGAAGAGGAGGTTTTCATGGTACCTATTTCCATTGTAATGAAGAAGGTCATCATGCCTTTGAATACCCTCAATGACAAGGAAGGACAAATAGGAGAGCTGAGGTCCAAGCTAGGGTTGCTCATGTGGATGAGGATGCACAATAATCACATTCAAAAGATGGAGAAAGAGGAGAGACCTTGGTAAATGAAAGGGTCCTACTAAGTATTGAGATAGAACTAGGACAAAGGAGGAGTTTGTTCCGTACCAGATGCAAGTGTGAGGATAAATGTTGTGACATGATCATTGATGGTGGTAGCACAGATAGCTTGGTGTTAGAGGAGATGGTCTCTAAGCTAAAGCTCAAGAGGGAGAGACATCCCCAGCCCTATCGGATTGCTTGGGTGAAGGACGATCATAAAGTCTTGGTAAGTGAACAATGTTTAGTGAAATTCAAAATTGGGAGTTACCATGATGAAGTTCTTTGTGATGTTATTCCGATGGATGTTTGCCATCTATTGTTGGGTAGACCATGGCAGTTTGATAGACATGCAGTACATGATGGACATGCAAACACATACTCTCTGACAAAGGATGGTGTTTGCCACAAATTGAAGCCCATGAAAAAGGAAGGTGAAAATGTATTTAGCAGTGCTAGGATTTTTCTTGTTGATGGAAGAAATTTTTTAGATGGCATGAAACATCAGCATATGTGCTATGCTTTGATTCCTAGGAAAGATAAAGAAGGTAGTAGTGAGATACCACTTGAAGTTTCAGATTTACTAGGTGAGTTTGGAGATATTATCTTTGATAATGTTCCAGATGGATTGCCACCAGTAAGGCAAATCAGTCATCAGATAGATTTAATCCCAGGAGCTAGTTTGCCTAACAAGGCTACTCACAGGATGACTCCTACTGAAACAGAGGAGCTAAACAGACAAGTTCAGGAGCTGTTGAGGAAGGGCTTGATTCGAGAGAGCCTAAGTCCATGTGCAGTACCTGTAGTACTTGCACCAAAGAAGGATGGAGAGTGGAGGATGTGTACAGATTCTCGAGCTATAAATAGGATAACCATCAAGTACTGGTTTCCTTTGCCAAGGATGGATGATCTTATGGATTGCTTGAGTGGAGCTCAGTACTTCACAAAGATAGATCTGAAGAGTGGTTATCACCAAATACGGATTTGAGAAGGAGATGAGTGGAAAATAGACTTCAAGACCAAGGAGGGTCTTTATGAGTGGTTAGTCATGCCCTTTGGATTGACGAACGCCCCAAGCACCTTCATGGGGCGCATGAATGAGGTACTTAAGAAATTCTTGGAAAAATTTGTTATTGTTTATTTGGATGATATTTTAATTTTCAGCAAGACTTTGGAAGAACATTTATTGCATATTCGTAGTGTCCTTGAAAGGTTAGGGGAAGAGAAACTGTTAATTAATCTAAAGAAGTGTATCTTTGCAAAAAGGGAGTTAGTCTATTTGGGGTTTTTTATATCACCTGAAGGTCTCAAAATGAATCCAGAGAAGGTAAAAGCCATCTTGGAATGGCCTACTCCAAGGTCTTCTACTAAGGTAAGATCATTTCATGGTTTGGTTAGTTTTTACAGAAATTTTATTAAGAATTTTAGTGGCATATGTGCACCCCTAACTGATACAATAAGAGGGGATAGAAAAGAGTTCAAGTGGACTGCAACAACTGCGAGAAGTTTTGAATTGCGAAAGAAGAAGGTGACAGAACAGCCTATGTTGGCACTTCCAGATTTTAGAAAAGTGTTCCAAGTGGATTGTGATGCTAGTGGCAGCGCTATTGGGGCTGTATTAAGCCAAGAAGGTAAGCCTATTGCATATTTTAGTGAAAAATTGAATGATGCAAAGAAGAAGTATTCTGTTTATGATCAAGAGTTCTATGCAATAGTTCAGGCCTTAAAGAAATGGAGGCATTATTTATTGCCAAAGGAATTTTTTTTGTATACTGATCATCAGGCATTACAGTACCTAAATAGCTAAGGTAAGTTGAATCAGAGGCATACGAAGTGGGTAGAGTTCTTACAGAGCTATACATTTGTGATGAAGCATAGAAGTGGAAAATTTAATAGGCTTGCAGATGCACTAAGTAGGAGACAGTTGTTGCTTACAGTAATGTAGGTTGAAGTAGTTGGGTTTGATGAACTCAAGAATTTGTACCCTAAGGATCTTGATTTTGCTGAAGCATGGAAAGCTTGTAAAGAACTTGTTGCTGTAGATAGAACCAAGTGGTTAGACTATTTGATTCAGGATGGCATGTTGTTCAAGGGTAGTCAATTGTGCATTCCAAAGAGTTCCATGAGGGAAAATCTGATTAAGGAGAAACACAGTGGAGGGATGGCAGGACATTTTGGTTGAGATAAGACCATTTCCATTCTGAGAGAGCATTAGTTTTGACCTCAAATGTCACAGGATGTGAAAAGGTTTGTACAGAGTTGTCAAGTTTGTCAAGTTGCTAAGGGATTTAGCCACAATATTGGACTATATCAGCCATTGCTTGTTCCATCAAACCCATGGGAGGACATAAGTATGGATTTTGTTCTTGGATTGCCGAGGACACAAAGGGGTAATGACTCAGTATTTTTGGTGGTTGATAGGTTCTCCAAAATGGCACATTTTATTCCATGCCACAAAACTCATGATGCTGTCCATATTGCAGACTTGTTTTTCAGAGAGGTGGTGAGACTACATGGTCTCCCAAGGAGTATAGTTTCTGACAGAGATACTAAATTTGTGGGGTATTTCTAGAGGACATTGTGGAAGAAGTTGAGAATAGACTTGAAATTCAGTTCCACACATCACCCGCAGACTGACGGCCAAACAAAAGTGGTAAATAGAAGTCTGGGCAATTTGCTAAGATGTTTAGTTGGGGATAAGCCCAAGGGATGGGATTTGATTCTACCATAGGCAGAGTTTGCTTATAATAACTCTGTAAATAGGAGTATTGAAAAATCACCATTCCAAATTGTATATGGAAGTAGCCCAAGGACTACACCAGAGCTGAGGAAGATAGAACAAGGGGAGAGGACAAGTGTTGAAGCTGAGGAATTTGCTAAACATATCAAGCATCTACATGAGGAGGTTCAAGCACACATTACCAAGATGAATCAAGAGTATAAAGCTAGGGCTGATCAAAGGAGAAGACATAAGGAATTCCAAGTAGGGGATCTAGTCATGGTGCACTTACAAAAAGAAATATTTCCAGTCGGTACTTACAACAAGCTAAAAATGAAGAAATTTGGCCCCTACAAAATTTTGAAGAAACATGACTCAGGAAATGCATATGAGGTGGAGCTGCTAGATGGTATTCACATTTCTCATATTTTTAACATTGCAGACTTAATAGAGTATCATGATGATGGTGCAGATGACGAGCCATTGTTAAAGCCATGTCCAATTCCTGCTTCTAAAAAGGAGGAGATAGAAGACATTCTAGATCATCGTGTGGGTAGGAGTACCAAAAATAGGCAGTATGAAGAGTATTTGGTGAAGTGGAAAGGACGGCCAATCGAGGACTCAACTTGGATTTCAGTAGCTGAGGTTTCCCATTTGGGATTTCCTCTACCATTCATAAAGTGACAGGGTCACTTTTCAATCTACCCTGGGTGTCTGATGCAGGAGCATCTAGAGGTATAAGGGTAATCCTACATCACCCAAAAAAATGTACTTAGACTTAGTTTCTGTTTCATGTGTTTTCATTTTTGGATACCCATTTGGGTCAAATAAAGGTTCTAACTCTCACAGTTCCACTATCAGTGTTGGTGTAAATCTCAAAAAATAGGAGTATGTAATTGAGCCATCATTTTGGTGAACTAGGAGGTCTAAATTGGCCAGATGAATGTAATTGTAATTTAGAGCATTCCAAAAAAAGAATCAGGTCAAAAGGCCCCACGGTTTGAAAGTTATTGCAGTTTTTTGGGTTTTGGAGACCTCCTGAGAATGCTTCAAAGTTAGGTTAGGGGTATTAAATGACCTTGAAAAGGGTAAAAAAATGGGGGATGAGCAAAGCTTGTCTATAGGGCTATAGAGCGCTTCGAGAGCTTTCCAGATATGTAAACAGTTCATCAATCGGAGCTACGGTTCAAAAGTTATGCCTCTCGAAAGTTCAGTTACCATTTTTGGATTCTTCTAGATTTGCACCGACTTCTAATGCAGCTTCTGGAGCCTTCTATTTGGTTGGTGGATGCCTACTAGCACTTTCTAGAATGTATTCCTAGTCCTTAACCCTTCGGGGTCTATTTAAGGAGATTTTTGGCATTGTAAAAGGCAGTTCGGAGTGGAGTTTGAGAGGAGGTACTGAAAGGAGAAATTATCTCCAGATTTATGCTATTGTAAACCCTTAGGGCATGTTTTGAAGTTTATTTTCTCTGTACTATTTGTACTAGCTTATTTTCTCAGTTAATATAATTTCCCCTTTTCTGTTGTGTCCATTCTGTGCTTGGGTTGTGTCCCCATCATCGAGCTGTCTTTGGATGCTGAGTTAAACTCCAACACATGTCGAGCTCCTAACAGTGACCAAGCTGATAACTGATGCCGAGTTGGTTAACTCCAATGGAAGCTGAGTAAAGTGGAAATGTAGTGCAAGCCGAGTTAGGTTAAAATTTCTTCAAAACCCGAGTTGGAAGTTGAGCATTTAATGCGATGGAAATAGGGTATATTATCGTAGTTTCAATCAGTTTTACTCATCATGATCAAGAAGCAAAGAAGAGGAAAAAGAGCTGAGCAACTTCATAGCAAGAATCTAGCATTTAAAGTAGATTGCAACCTCATTCAACATGTTTTTCATTGATCTTAAGGTATTTTCATTTGTGCTGAGCTACACAGTTTCATATTTTTTTTGTAAAAGCCCTAGTTTGGATAAATGGCATCAAGCTCCAAGCAAACTGAGGATAAAGAAGTGTTTGAAGTTTAGTTATTGTCAAATGAGGTCAAGCAACCTAATTTCTATCCTATTCTTGAAGTTGCATACAAAATTGACCCAGCCAGAGCTCTCTCCCAAATTCCCCCAAAAGTTGTAATGGTCCAAGACATGAGAAAATGTTACAACCGTAAGATAGGAGCCCTAAGAGACATGGAAATAAGAAAAGCTTATGAGAAATTATGCGTAGATGGAATCTTGATAGATAAATTCAAAATCATTGAAAGAAAGGGTTTGACCCGAGTTTTGAGCTTTCCCACCGTATTCAAGACAGAATGGATTAGACTTGTGCTGAGCAAAATTCATGGTGGTAATCTGTGGTTAGAAGATAATCCCATCAAATTGACCAAAGAAATCATACATAGAGTAACAGGGTACCCAACCCTATATCGTTTCAAAACCTTGAGAAGTCAATTGAAGGAGGTTAATATTGAAAAGAACACTGGTGCCTAGTGGAACAAAAGAGGAATGACAATTCACACCATACAGGATCCTCTAATTGAGTTTGCTGTTAGAGTCATCGCCCATAAATTCTATAAATCTATTAGACTCAATAGTGTACCATCTATTGCAGTAGATGTAGGCTAAAAATTGGTGAAAAAGGATCATAATTATGATCTTGTAGAACTGCAACTACAGCAGATTAATGAAAACCTAGCTGCCGTAAGAAGAACAAAGGGTACTTAATGCAAATTTGGAACAATTCTAGTTTGCATATTCTTTTATGTTCAAAATGAGTTTCCTTCTTTTTGAAAAGTGACATGGAGGAATGACAGAGCAATCATTGTCCAAATCAATAAATATATAGAGCAAATGGGAAAAAATTTTGATACCTTGATGACAAGCTATTTTGAGGATTTCAAGAAATCCATGAAGCAAAGATCAAGGATACTAGTTTCCTTAGTGGAAAAACATACTAATGATATATTTTTCTTAGTTGACATTGATTTTACCTATATCCAAGTAGTAATACCAAGGGTAAGATGGCTAAGGCCATTTGGATATGAAATTAATGTTGATGAGGCATCTGCAGCAATAACTGCATTATTGGTAGAAGAAAAAGATAAAAGTGCTCCACATTTTGGCACTTATGATGTGGTAAGATCAAAGATAAACATGGAATTAAAGACCGCTTCCACATTGAAGAAGAAAGAAAAATTATTAAAGAAGATTAAGAAGAAATTTGGTAAAGAAATTGAGGCTGAAGCAGAAGAAGAAGAAGATGATAGTGATGATGAAGACGAGCAAGAACAAGGGCCAATGGAATTAACTCAAGGTCTTGGAGAAGACAAGGAGGAAGGTGCCAAGGTAGAAGAAGCCAAGGAAGCAACAACTAAAGCTGAGCAAAAGAAGAGAAAGACAATAGTGCAGCCTTCAGCTAAGCCCAAACCAAAGAAAGCTGCCACGCCATCACCTCAAAAGCGAACAACATGAGCTGCAACAAGGGTCTCCACTCAAAAGGCCAAAGAGGAAGTTATAAAGAAGAAACAAATCAAGGAAACACAAGAAGAGATGATGAAAAGAAGAAGATATGTGGCTCAACCTGACACTGATGAAGAAGACCAATCTAAAAAGGTAACCCATTCTTCAATTGATATCTTATGTAAAAAGATTGGAAATGGTAACTTAAGTAATTTAAATAAAGTTGATTTCAATAAATTTACCAAAGAAGAACAGAATAAGATAGAAGAAACAGTCTATGGAATGATGGAATAGTTCAAGTACACTCCACTTGAACTAGATGGACAATTTCCAAAAGAACTGTCAAAAATTGTAGAAGACAGATGGCATTTCTATTTAAAAATGGAGGAGATGAGGAAATCAACCCTAGCAAGTGTATTGCCGGATTTGACTAGGGAACAAGTAAAGAATGCAGTCAAAAGGCATAATAATAGGTTTATACCTAAATATAGGGAATTCTTCATACTCCAAAATAGGGTGGAAGAAATTGTTCAAAGAACAATGAAATCATGGAAAAACTTGTATGAGAAGATTGAAGATTTTCTTGAAGAAGAATACAAGGAAGAAGAAACTATTCCAATAGAAGATAGGAGAAAAAGAAAAGAAGAAGAAGAAGAAGAAAAGAAAAGAGAAGAAGAAAGGAAAGAAGAAGAACAAAAGAAGGTAGAAGAAGAGAAGAAGGAAGAAGAAAAGAAAGATGGAGAGGAGGAAGAGCAACAAAAATAGGATATAATGGTAATAGCTGAGCAAGAGTAGCAACCAGATCAGACTGTGCTAGACACATAATTGCCACCCCCTAGCCCTCCTCAAGCATCCATCTCACCTATAGACACTGTAACTATTATTGATGTTCCTGATACTTCTAGTCAGAATATCAATCCATCAACTGCAGAAGATCTCAAAAGAATTCTTGACCAATCTACACAACAAGCAATATTATGTGCAGATCTAGTATTGGTCAGTATGGATGAACTACAGAAACTAGTAGAAAGTATAGTCAGAGATAAGGTTAATCCACAAGAACCACCTTCTATCATCTCTACAACTACTAGTAGTCAACTTCAAATTCCAACAAGCATAGTTGATGCTGCAAAACAAAAGCCAAGTGCAGCTATAGTAAAAGGAACAGAACAAACAGAACAAACAGGACAGACTATTACATCTGATCCTATAGCACAAACACAAGGTGCACTTCTGAAAATTACAATAATTGATCATGGTAGATAGTAGGAGGAGGAAATAGTGGAAACCCCTAAAGAACAGGAGGCAATACAAACATTAATAAATTTGCCTACCTCGGGAGCTCCTTCACACCAGCCATTGCAAATATCTATACCAACATCTAGTACTACCAAAGTTGCAAGGGTACTTCACTATGGAGACCCTGAATTAGATGAGGAGATAGTCATACTAGGCTATGACTCAAAAACAGCAACCATTGATCAAATCAATGAGGTGCAGGAAGCACTGAATAGGAGGAAAAGACATGAGATACTCAGGAAGGAGTATAAACAAAAGAAAACACTATATAAAATTAAGGACATCTTTATGGATGCCTTCAGTTTGCAATCACTAGATGAGTCAAAGAATATCACGGAGCAATTAACAGATATTGTTGACCAGGTGACAAATGAAGACCTAGAAACAAATGCAAAACTTATGGAATGGTCAGAAAGATAATTCCAAGGAAAAGTAAATGAACAAATATCATGTCAAATTGCACTTTCACAGGTTGAATTGGCAAAGCTAATTGACAAAGTGAAAAAGGTACTTGAGAATATATTCTCATTGTACAAAAAGTTGTGTGATTTTTCATACTTCACACAAGAGACAAGCCAAAAGATACTGAGTTTGGAAAGAAATTTAAACATTTCAAGCATGCAATTCCCAAATGATCCAACTCAAAGTGAGAAGAATTTTTCTCAATCACTTCACACTCACAAAGAAATAGTTGTATTAACAACAGATGAGGCTAATATCAAGGCCAAATTAATATAGCTCCAGTCCTCCATTACCCCACATTTAGAAATACTCTATAAAGAGAAAGTATATGCTGAAACTATTCTCAAGAAAGACCCAAATCTTTCTACTTCAGAAGCACTTATTCATCTTGCTGCCTTGACTGCCATCTAGCATAAGTCATTTGAAATTGCTTTGAACAATTAGGATGCAACTCTTAGAATGATTATGGAGGTAAACAA
Source organism: Cupressus sempervirens (assembly GCA_028749045.1). Lineage (NCBI taxonomy): Eukaryota > Viridiplantae > Streptophyta > Pinopsida > Cupressales > Cupressaceae > Cupressus > Cupressus sempervirens. The sequence continues at coordinate 697,675,393 of CM053788.1, forward strand.
CACATTTTTGGCTAAATATGGTCTTAACCCTTAAATATTCTTTGACATAAGTGTCAAAAAGGGGGAGAAAAGAGATATAAAAGGGGGAGATACACATATTATGAGAAGAATTAATGGGGGAGAAAAGATAAAAGGAGGAACATGATATACAGATAAGGCACAATCAACTCAGGGGGAGTTACAAAATTTTTGAGGTATATATTGTAAGTTATAAATTTTGATCAAGTTTTCTTTAAACTCTGTATATACCAATCAGATTAGTAAATGTACTCATAAGGTCAGTTAAGTGTTTTTGTCACTCATGTCAAAGGGGGAGATCGTTAACTTCATAATGGTTTTTGAAACTTGAGTGCCAATACACTTACCTACATTCTATATTAGAGCCGAGTACACCATGCATGCCAAGCCACAACAAATGCCGAGTAGTTTTTAGATGTCGAGTGAAGATTAGGTGCTGAGTGAAGTGTAAGTGCCGAGTAACATAAGGTGTCGAGTAATAACAAGTGTTGAGTAACATAAGGTGTCGAGTGATAACAAGTGCCGAGCAACACAAGGTGCCGAGTGTTAACAAGTGCCGAGTGATACAATTTTGTTTAGGTGTTGAGCTATCCAGGAAATAGCATGTGCTGAGCATCAGTAATGCTTCAGGAGCCGAGTAACTCAGAATATCAGCATAAGAGTTTGTAATTGCACAAACTATGATGCAAACAGTTTTTGTAGTCGACATAAGTTAAATCTCGAAAGATTTAATGATAAGATCAAATATTTTATCTTTCCTATGCAATCTACATGCAGCCAATAAGAAAAATGATGAAGGCATGCAACCAATGGAAGAAGTGCGAATAATAAGCGGAAAATGGAGATTGGATATGGATCATAGATCTATACCTAACCCTAAATCCTCAAATGTCTTTATAAGGAAGATGAAATTTCATTGTAAATAATATGAGTGGATATACAAGGGTGCACAAGGGAAATCTATTTTCAGAGCGAAGGTTATCAGATAACAAAGGATCAAGATTAGAGAAAGCAGAACAGGTGCCTGTATTCAACAATCGAGAATTGTAATCTATCAAGTTCATTATACCTAATACTTTCTAGCAATTGTATTAGAATGAAAATCCTATGGTGATAGGTTAGCTTAACAGCTATTTCGTAGATCCTTTAAATAGGTGATTAAATCCTTTAACAGGGTGACACTTCATGTAAAGTGTTTGTAAAGCCTCTAACCAGGTCACTATTAATACAGTGTAAAGCCTTTAATAGGCCAGACCATCAGAAGTGGTTAAACGATATTGCTGCAGTAATTTTTGTGGGTATCATCCCCACCCCAGTTTTACCTTCTTATTCTTGGAGGGTTTCTGGGTAACCAAATTCCAGTGTTATGTGTTGTTGATGCATGTCTTAGTTTCATGTTTACTTGATGTATGTACATCCATGCAATTTACTTCCACCTAAAAGTTTTATCGGTTAATGTGTGGTACTTCTGATTCAGCCCCCCCCCCCCCCCCCTCTCACAAGTACTCTTTCCATATTTGAATATTCCAACAGTTGCGTAAATTGGTAATAGGTTATTTTGTGTCACATCCTGTCTATTAGTATATTAGAGATTCTAGATAGTAAGTATGGTGTCCATGGGTTAGAACTTGCAATTGACAATTCGTAAATAAGTTTGTATGAACACTCAATATCATTGATTATGTTCTTTTTGTTTTAAAACAACAACAGAGCTCGAAAAATTTAGTTAATTATATGCTATTGGGAATTGTTAGACATGATTTTATTGGATTTGATTTGAAGCAATTTAGATATGCCAATAGTATTTATATTATGATGAAAATTATATGTGTGCAAATTGGAATCTATTATTATAATGATGTTTTCTATCCAATATTGAATTGGAAATTGTGTTCAATGGAAAAGATAGATTTATGATATATGTGTTTGATGATATGTCATTCAAAGAAAGAATATCATATGTGCATTGTTTTATTATCTTGGTCATTTCGAAGGATAAGTTTAGTTTATTATAATAGTAGGAATAAGTAGTATAGTACTACGAATGGTAAATATCATTAAACTGATGTAACAGTTTAGTTATATTTACGAGATCGTAATATTGTAATATTGATTTTTGTTGTTAAAATAACCTAAGTTTACTTTCAAATCTGGCAGGAGAAGATGAGATTTTTAAAAGATGAAGAATGTAATATCATGTGAAAATTGACTGTTATTCGTTGCATGTACATTCTTAGAATATCTGTTTGATGTGTATTTTAAGGATAGCTATAATGAATGTATATTGAGGTGGTTGAATATTGAATTATCCTATTCAGTTAATTAATTCAATGATAATTTTAAGATGAATTGGGTGGGTTAATTACATACAAAAGATAATTGGCCTTACCTATGACTTAAACTAGTAAGGTTAAGTACAAAGAACAGGCAAGTCTCTATTTCGTCATTTCACGAATACCATAGAGAATTCCACTATGTGTTGTCTATGAGCTTACCATATACGGATGTAGTATCTTAGCACCATAGTGATGACACCTCAGTATATATATTATTCATTTACTGGTTATTCTTAGTGCAAGTTTAATTTTGCATTGTTAAGAAGATGGTTACTTCTTGCATATTAATTTTAGAATTGCACTATGTTATGTGGTTCCAATATCTGAATTATGGTTTTGTATATGTTTATTCTAACATGTATGCAGGTGGAATATGCTTTTTAACTCAGTATGTACTAAGCCCTCTTTGTGTTGTGTTGCATTTTTGTGTGTATTTCATGTGTTTCAAGTTGAATAACTAGTAGCTAAGGAAGACTGTTGAAGTTACTTCTTGAAATAGAATTTGATACTTGTAGAGTACATATGTTGGACATAGGCATCTAAGAATGATATCATACTTCATTATTGTACTGAACTCTTTATGTGTTAACATCATTATGGAAATTTATTTGGATGATATCTTCTTCTATTTTGAGATTTATGAATTCAGAGTGTCCCAATCATTGTTCTTATTCTTGTAATAGATGATTAAATAAAAATAAAATCTATGGTTCTTTATGCTTGTTCATGGTTTCCTAGTTATTGTTTTTGTTAGTGTAGCACTACATTTGGTATTAGAGCACGGTTAGAATAACTAGGACTCTTGGGTTATGGGGTTTACTCATCATCAATGCGTTATTAATAGTTAATTGTTTTTAGGATGCTATCATGCCTCCCGTCACTAGAGGAGCTCGAGGACGCGACATTCCTAAGGATAACTTTGCTGACAGAGGCAGAGGTAGGGGCAGGGGCCATGGTAGTGGTCCTAGGCACCAGAGAATTGTTGGGGATGATCAGTTTGATCAGAATGTTGGGGTTGGAAACAACTAGGATAATAAGGAAAATCAAGCTATGGTACTTCAACGGATACTAGAACATCTCAATAATATTGAGGCTAACAACTAGATTCCTGGTGGGGGAGCAAATGTTAGGATACGTCTTGTGCAGGGTATTAACCTTCCTGTAGAGGATGATCCAGTGGCAAGAGCTAAGCTCAAGGATCTTTCCAAGGTAAAAGGGCCATTATTTTATGGTATGGAACATGGTACAGCAGCAGAGGCTTGCCTACTAAATATTGAGTGGTGCTTTATCTTACACCGTTACTTGAGTAACGTGAAAATAAGATGGACGGTTATGCATTTGAGGGGATTCGATTCCTTGTGGTGGGAATAGGAGTTGGAGAAGCTTGGCATTGATATCTCTTCAGTTACTTGGGAGCTCTTTGTAGAGCATTTCAAGGAGAGTTTCATGTCTAAATATTAGGGTTAGGCATGTGTAGAGGAGTTCTTTTAGATTATGCAATCTGGCTCTATAGTGGAAGCTTATGAACGTAGGTTCTACGAGCTTAAAAAAAAATTTGGCTGGGCAGAAAATGATAAGGCCATGATACAACATTTCATCAGGGGGCTTATGCCCAAGATTGGGGAGGAAGTGAGAACTTTCAGACCTGTGACTATGCAGGAAGCTTTGGAGCAAGCAAAATTGATTGAGATGAAGTCTGGCTATCATGGGACTTCATACAAAACCAGCATGGATCTACCTACCCTGAATGTAAGTAAGAATCAAAAGCCTCCTCATAATAGTTTGAAATCAGGATTTTTAGTTGGGAAATTCAAGAAGAGGAAGTTTGATAAGAACTCCAAGGGTTCAGAACAGCCTAGACCATCTCAACCACCTCAGAGTGTGCAGAGTAATAATCCATCTCCTAGTCTTTCTGGTCAAAACATGGGATTCAGGAAATCTATTGAGTGTTATCATTATGGTTAGATAGGTCATTACCAGTCTCAGTGCCCTAACTGGGACAAGCCAAAGGTTGGACCGAAGCCAACTAGGTCTAAAGTGACAGCTGGTGATTTTTCCAGGAATCACCATGTTTTTTCTACCTTGGATCAAAAGAAGGCCGAACATCAGAACACGGTTATTGAAGCTCAAGGTAATACTCATGGTATGAAAGTATCTATCTTATTTGACTCTAGAGCTACAGACTCATTTATTTCTTTTGCTTTACTTGCATATAGTGGAATTCCTATGGTTAGGGCAAGGAATAAATGGCAAGTGGAATTAGCGTCAGGTTCTAGGGTGAACACTGATATTGTTGCTCCTAATTGTAAGATTTGAATGAAACCTTTTACTACTTCAACAAACCCTAGGGTTATACCTTTAGGATTGTATGACATAGTTTTGGGGATGGATTGGTTAGAACAACATCAAGCTATTATGGATTGCAAGGATAAGACAACTACTTGTTTGGATGATGTTGGATCAGCTAGGGTTATTGCTAGAATCAAGAGACCCATCTCTTTGTGGACAATTTCTGCCAAGCAATTGGCAAGGTGTGCTTGAAAAGGCTATAGTTTGTTTTCCATATTGGTAAATGACTTAGAAGATTCCATGGTTAAAGGTTCTTCTCTCAATCATCCAATCTTGCAGAGTTTTTTAGATGTTTTTGTTGAGGAGATTCTTGGAATACCTCCGAGAAGAGAAATTGATTTTCAAATGAATTTAGTGCCAGGAACGGAACCAATTTCCAAGACTCCATATAGAATGACAGCTCAAGAGCTGGTTGAACTTAAATTTTAGTTGGAGGAGCTTTTGGAGAAAGGTTTAATTCATCCTAGTGTATCACCTTGGGGTGCTTCGATAATCTTTGTCAAGAAGAAAAACAACTCCTTGAGACTTTGCATAGACAATAGACAGTTAAACAAGGTCACTGTTAAGAATAGGTATCCTTTGCCTAGAATTGATGACTTGTTTGATCAAGTCAAGGGTGCCCGAGTCTTTTTGAAGATTGATTTGAAACCCGGGTATCATCAACCTAGAATCCAGGAAGCTAATATTCATAAGACAACTTTTCACACTAGGTATGGGCACTATGAATTCATAGTAGTACCTTTTGGGTTAACAAATGCACCTTCTATCTTTATGAGCCTAATGAATGGTGTGCTTAGAACTTTCCTAGACAAGTTCATAGTGGTTTTTCTAGATGATATTCTGGTGTATTCTAACACTGCTGAGGAGCATGACCAGCATTTAGAGCAAGTTTTGGAATGCCTTCGGGGGAACAAACTGTATGCCAATCCTATGAAGTGTAAATTCTTCAAATTGGAGATTTTTTACTTAGGTCATATCATTTCAATTGATGGAATTTTTGTAGATCCATCAAAAATTTGAGCTATTGTAGACTGGCCAGCACCTGCGAATGTGTCTGAGGTTCAAAGTTTCATGGGCTTAGCAAGCTATTACCGCAAATTTGTGTCAAACTTTTCCAGAATAGTGCACCCAATCACATCTCTTCAGAGGAAAGGGAAGAAATTTGTGTGGACAGAGGAGTGCAAGGTAGAATTTCAGAAACTTAAGGAATGTTTGACTAGTGCACCAGTTCTGGCAATCCCTGATTTAGCTAAGGAGTTCATGGTTTGCATTGATGCATCTTTGGATGGCATAGGGGTAGTGTTGATGCAAGAAGGACATGTTATAGCTTATGAGTCCAGAAAGCTAAAGAGTCATGAGGTAAATTACCCTACTCATGATCTCGAACTTGCGGCGATCATGGATGCTTTGACCAAGTGGCAACATTTTCTTTTGGGTCAATGATTTGAGTTACATACTGATCACCGAAGCCTTCAGTATCTTTTCACACAACCAAACCTCAATGCTAGATAGTGAAGATGGATGGATTTCTTGCGTGAATATGACTTTGAGATTAGTTATGCGCAAGGCAAGGAGATCATTGTTGCTGATGCACTTAGCAGAAGGCGACATGAATTATCTTCTTTGATCCTAACAGTGGATCTTAAGGATAAGATTTTATAGAACCTTTCCACAGATCATTGGTTTTAGGATGTTAAGGCTATTATTGATAGTGGCAACATCTTGGAAGGGCATTTTGAGGGGTATTTAGTAAATTTTGAAGGTTTAATGCTATTTAGAGGGACTGTGTACATTCCTAAGTTGGGTGATTTGAGAAATCTGGTTTTGTTTGAGGCCCACAAAGCACCATATTCAGCTCACCCGGGTGTTAAGAAAATGCATGCTGACCTTGAGCAGCATTACTATTGGCCTAGAATGAAGAGAGGCATAGTAGATTTTGTGGCTTGATGCTTGGAATGTCAGCGAGTTAAGGTGAAACATCAGCACCCTGCGGGATTATTGCAGCCACATAATATTCCAGAATGAAAATGGGACACCATTTCTATAGATTTTATTACTGGATTGCCTATAACAGCTCATAGGCATGACGCTATTATGGTGGTAGTGCACCATTTTTCTAAGGTTGCTCACTTTATTCCAGTTAGATCATCCTATAATGCAGCAACGATTGCCAAGATATATATGGAGCAGGTAGTTAAGTTACATGGTATTCCTAAAAAGATTATTTCTGATAAGGATCCAGTGTTTAATTCTTCTCTTTGGAGATCCATGTAGTGAGAGTTAGGTACTCAGTTGAATTTTAGTTCAGCTTATCACCCAAAAATAGACGGACAAACTGAACGTGTCAACCAAATTCTGGAAGAAATGCTTAGGATGTACGTAATGGATAGAGAGAATAAATGGGAGGAGTATCTACATTTGGTAGAATTCACTTATAATAATGGATATCATAGTTCCATAGGTATGGCACCCTTTCAAGCATTGTATGGTAGACCTTGTAGGACACCTCTTAGTTGGGATAATTTAGAGGATAGGACTCTTTTAGGACCTGATATGTTGCAAGATTTGGAGCAGTAGGTTAAAAGGATCAGTGAGCACCTTATTACTGCTCAAGATAGATAGAAGAAATATGCTGATAAGCATAGAATTGACCGTCAATTCTTGGTGGGTGATAAAGTGTTTCTCCAGGTAAGACCATGTAAGAGTCCAATTTGTTATGGAAAGGGATCCAAGTTAGCACCTCGATTCATGGGTCCATTTGAAATTCTAGAATGGGTTGGACCTGTTGCCTATAAACCTTCCTTGCCATCGAGTCTTTCATGCATTCATAATGTATTTCATGTTTCAGTATTGTGTAATTATATACCTGATATTGCTCACGTGCTTGATTTGAAAAACTTGCAGATTATGGATGGTCAAATCATGTTGGAACCAGTGCAGATCACACAAAATAGAACTATGAGTTTAAGAGGGAGAGAAATAAGGTAGGTAAAGGTCCTATGGGACCCCAATGATGAAATATCTGCCACCTAGGAGGACATTGAAATGATGAGAGCAGCTCATCCATTCTTGTTTACTGACTTCCAGGAGAAAGTTGAATCCTAGTGGGGGAGGGTGTCATGCCTGACCACTACTTTAGGATTTTTGGCAAATTAGGACCTTGTTGTTATAAGTTCCTTTTAGTTGTTGTGTTTGTATTTATGAAGAACTTGGTTATATTACTATCCTTGAAACACGAGACTTATGTTGAACATATTTTCTGTTTTGAACTATGTTATTAGCAGTGAATGTGATTTAGGATTTTATGATTTGAAACTGGCATATTAATGATTGCATGTTCATAGGGTATCAATTATGTTTATTATGTTTTAACCCATTATAAACTGTATTCTGTGTTTAAATTCTTTGGAAAGAAAGTAAATATATTGTATGTTTAACTTGACATTTCAAATGATTTGAATGTTAATATGCTATATGTATTGAGATCTTGTCATTGTATTTACGTATGTGTGATTGAGAAGGGATTGAATTATTTCATTGGATTTTTTTTTAGTATAGCATATAGGCATATGTTGTAAAGGGATTAGATTTTTCTAAATACTTATAACCTTAAGATGGTTTTGTTTACATGACTCATATTAACTTGTTATTTTAAAAGAACCATATTTTGCATTGCATATATACATACTTGTTATTAAAAGGACTAAATACCCTAAGTTGAGATGGGCATAAACATTTTCTATTTAAAAAGGGTTTAATTACCTCTTAAGTATCATGTAACCCTAAATGTGTATCGAATGCCATGAAAGAGGAAAAATATATTCATTATGTTGAAAGCCAAATTCATGGCGGTGGTTTTGACACTGCCGAATACACGGCTCTATGATACTTGATGTGTATTGAATGCTTGTTATGAGGAGTTATGGCACTTAAGGTTTGGTTGGCCATTTCTTGTAGTGAGTTGGGTTTTTTGCAGAATTTGGGCCAGAAACTTGGCCACATCGCTCTATTTGGCTTAACATCTGTGATCTTGTTGTTGAGGTATCAGCATAATGAAGGGTGTTGGTTGGAAAGGAAACTTTCATATTTGGTTAAGCTCAATGGAGTTACTCATCATAAGTTGTCTGTTGTTATTATTGGGTTCTTCTACTTCACTCCATTGTGAAATCATTTGCGAGTTATATGTGTATGCTGTGTGAAGATTGTTACCAGATTTGACTCGACTTTTGGGGCTTTGGCATCGAGTTGAATTATAGAGCATTTTCCATCTTTAGTATTCACATAGGGTCAATTTCTTACCCTACTCTTTATCTATTTACAATTGCATTTTGATATCGATTAGCATGTTGTAAATGGTTATCAATTTTTCTTGACGTGAATTTTATACTCAAGGATGGGTATATGCAAAGCATGGCACTCTGTGCAATGCTTAGCCCTGTATATATCCACCTTTGAATGGGAGTTATGGAGATATTGTTTTGGGTGTTGCTATATGTATATTTAATTGGGCTTTGCTCCAAACATGTGTTTTACACCGAGTTAAGCTTGTGAGAAACACATGGTTGCGGCAGTTAGCTTGCTGGCTATTGTGAAATAACAAATATTTTTTTGGGCTCCCAAAGAGACGAGCTCTATGAGAACCCATATCTCAAAGCTCACTTGTTTTTTTGCAGCAAATAGCTTAGAGGTTCAGCCTCAATCATGAGTTTGCTTTAAATTATGGGCTCATGACCGTAGTCGATGGTAGAGGCATTTTGTCGAATAGTTAGTATGAAACCAAAACAATGTTAAATTAACATGTTATTAGCATAGCATCTTTTATGGTTATTGAAATGTTTGAAAATTTCCATATATAACAGCCAATACACTGTCTGAACATTGTAGTATGGTTCAAATTTCTTTATAACAGTTACATGAGGTTGTGTAAACTGGTAATAGGTTATTTTATGTTGCATCCTGTCTGTTAGTATATTAGAGATTCTAGATAGTAAGTATGTTGTCCATGGGTCAAAACTTGCAATTGGAAATTTGGAAATAAGTTTGTATGAACACTCGGTATCATCAATAATGTTCTTTTTTTTTTAAAACAACAACAGAGCTCAAAAAATTTAGTTAACTGTACACTGTTGGGAATTGTTAGACATGATTTTATTGGATTTGATTTGAAGCATTTTAGATATGCCAATAGTATTTATATTATGATGAAAATTATATGTGTGTGAATTCGAACCTATTATTCTAATGATGTTTTCTATCCAATATTGAATTGGAAATTGTGTTCAATGGAAAAGATAGATTTATGATATATGTGTTTGATGATATGTCATCCAAAGCAAGAACATCATATGTGCATTGTTTTATTAGCTTGGTCATTTTGAAGGATAAGTTTAGTTTATTATAACAGTAGGAATAAGTAGTATAGTACTACGACTAGTGAATATCATTAAACTGATGTAACAGTTTAGTTATATTTATGAGATCGTAATATTGTAATATTGATTTCTGTTGTTAAAATAACCTAAGTTTACTTTCAAATCTGGCAATAGAAGATGATATTTTTAAAAGATGAAGAATGTAATATCATGTGAAAACTGACTGTTATTCGTTGCATGTGCATTCTTAGAATATCTATTTGATGTGTATTTTAAGGATAGCTGTAATGAATGTATATCGAGGTGGTTGAATATCAAATTATCCTATTCAGTTAATTAATTCAGTGATAATTGGCCTTATCTATGACTTAAACCAGTAAGGTTAAGTATGGAGAACAAGGCAAGTCTTTATTTCGCCATTTCACAAATACCATAGAGAATTCCTCTATTTGTTGTCTATGAGCTTACCATATATGGATGCAGTATCTTAGCACCATAGTGATGACACCTTAGTATATATATGATTCATTTATTGGTTATTCTTAGTGCAAGTTTAATTTTGCATTTTTAAGAAGATGGTTACTTCTCACATATTAATTTTAGAATTGCACTATGTTATGTGGTTCTGATATCTGCATTATGGTTTTGTATATGTTTATTCTAACATGTATGCAGGTGGACTATGATTTTTAACTCGGTATGTATTGAGCCCTCTTTGTGTTGTGTTGCATTTTTGTGTGTATTTTAGGTGTTTCAAGTTGAATAACTAGTAGCTAAGGAAGACTATTAAAGTTACTTCTTGAAACAAAATTTGATACTTGTAGAGTCCATATGTTGGACATAGGCGTCTAAGAATGATATCATACTTCATTATTGTACTGAACTCTTTATGTGTTAACATCATTATGGAAATTTATTTGGATGATATCTTCTTCTATTTTGAGATTTATGAGTTGAGAGTGTCTCAATCATTATTCTTATTCTTGTAATAGATGATTAAATATAAAAAAATTCTATGGTTCTTTATGCTTGTTCATGTTTTCCTAGTTAATTTTTTTGTTAGTGTAGCATTACAGATCTAGAAGAAGAAGCTTGTATGGGAAATTATTTCATTACAGAGAAGAAGGGCATAGAGAATTTGAATGTTCCTAGTGCAAAGGAAGGACAAACTCAAGAACAAAAGGCTAGGCTAGAGTTGCACGTATTGATGAAGATGTCATATCATCACATTTTGAAGATGTTGAATGAGGAAAAGTCCTAGTTAACAAAAAGGTCCTACTGAGTGGTGAGAATGAACTTGATCAAAAAAGGAGTTTGTTTCATACTAGGTAAAAATGTAAAGATAAGTGTTGTGATGTGATCATTGATGGGGGAAGTAATGAAAATATGGTGTCAGAAATGACTTTCACAAAGTTGAAGATGAAGAGGCAGAAATACCCACCTCCATACCATAATATTACTTGGGTGCAAGATGACCACATGGTCATGATCAGTGAGCAATTCTTAGTGAGTTTCAAGTTTAGAAGCTACCAGGATGAGGTACGTTGTGATATCATACCTATGGACATATTTTATATGTTGTTGGGCAGGTTGTGGTAGTTTGATGGGTGAGAATATACCTATAGTCTGACCAAGGATGGAGTGAAACATAACTTGAAACCATTGAAGGAGAAAGAAGAAAACGTATGTAGTGCTACCAGAATATGTTTCATTGATGGAAAAGGACTTTCTCAAAGGTATAAACATGATCATATTTGTTTTGCTATAATTCCAAAAGATGGTAAAGAAGAAGTAGAGGAAGTCCCTGTAGAAGTTATAATATGTTCGGAGAATTTTTTGATATTGTGTCCAATAATGCATCTGATGGATTCCACCTAGTAAGGAAGATTAGTCAGTAGATGGATTTGATTTGAGGAGCTAGTTTTCCAAACAAGGCAACACATAAAATGACACCAGTAGAAAGTGAAGAGTTGAAAAAACAAGTTCTTGAGTTGTTGTAGAAAGGGTTTGTTGCCCCACTTTCTATTTTCTAACCTATTGGCAAAAGTGATTTTTGTGTAATAGATGAAGTGAGTCTAGTCCTCACTTTTTTTTGAGTCTAGGTCTATATCCCTAAAGGTTAGGTGATCTTTATTAGATTTTCCCATTTTAGCTTATCTTTCTTTATAGTTGGGTGGGTGTTTGTTTTACCATGAGATTGGTTAGGTAAGTTAGTGCCTAGTCTGATAGAGATCAAATTTACTCATTTTAGATTAAATATGTTCTTTGTTTTCTGAAAATGTATCATCTCTTGTTAAAATAGGTGTTTGCAAAAATTCAGAAATTGTTTTCTCCTTAGCGGGTTTCCAACCCATGAAGGCAATTTTTGATGAAAATTCATTTCAATACATATATAAATCAAGATGTTTCAAAAGGTGCACAATTTCAAAGAAAACTGAGGTTTGAATCTAAAATAAGGCTCCCAAGAATTTTTTGGATTCATTATTACTAAAATATTTAGCCTTGGCAGAAAACCTAAAATTATCTTCTCCTTGGTGGGTTTACATCCCATGAAGATGGTTTTCTACAAAGTATCTTGAGGGAAAAAACAAGATATTAAATGGTTCTTAAACAAATCCTCATACCATAACTAAGCATTGGCAAAAAAATGGAAATTGTCTTTTCCTCAATGGGTCTCCAACCCATGAAAATAGTTTTCCAATTATGCAAGAAAGATCAAACTAATAATTAAGTTTGGCCCCTATACTAGATTTTAAGAGTATGTTGGAATGATATTAGAATGGATCAAACCATTATGGAAAGAAGATATAGTCAAAATCTCACTTGGTGGATTTTCCTCAATGGGGTACCCCAATGGTAACTGTCTGAAACTTAAAGGAAAATGGGAAAGTAAGTAATGGGCTTATATAAAGTTATTGTTGAGCTCAACAGAATAGTGAAAAGACCCCCAAAATGTCCATTGATCTTTTTCACTTACTATCCAATGGGTGTTTCCTTAAATTTCATATTTGTGGCATGAATTCTAAAGAATAATGAATGAATTGAGGCTCTCATATAATGATGCACAAGCAGTTGAATGAGTTACCGCTTTTTCTTTGATTTCTTATTCTATCAATACACATAGCTTTTGAAAACCCTGTGATGGCTACATTTGTTTTTTCATTAACTTATTCAATTCAAAATATTATTCTCAAGCTCATGGAAACCAAGTATGTAGGTTTCAATGATTTGACTGGGGTCAAGTCCTAATTGCAAAATTTCATAGATACATCCCTTCACTTCTATGACATGGTAGACTTCCAAAGGAGGGTGAAATTTTAATAAATGCACCCCATTAATGAGAATCTTTTAGGATGTCATTTAGTTAAAGCTGCTAGTTTTCTAGTTGCAGTTCAAGCCCCAGAGCTTTTTTACAAATGCATCCATCACTAGAATCTAGAAACCATGCAAATTGTTCTACTAGATGATATAGTATTAATTTCAATCAATAGGAAAATAGTGGTGAACTTCCTTCATGTGCTAGAGTAGGAGGAGTTCTCTTACTTAACCTTTGGTGGAGTCATCTCAAAATTCTTAGCAAGGAAGATGATCTGGAGGAAGGAAATCATGAGGACATGGTTCCAGAAGCCACAAAGTGATAAGAGAAAAGTTCCCAAAACTTTGTATAGAACCAACCTTAACCCTGAAATCATTAATATTTTGGTTCTCCTGCATAGGTTGAAAGGTGAGGTAGAAGCCTTAAATTTCATTGAGAAGTACTTCTTTCTAGTTTAAGTCATATGCTTGGATACCCAGTACATTGATTAGGCATAAGAGGTAAGCAAAAGTTTTTCCAATGCTCTCCAAGGATCTAAGTTTTACAATATGTTCTACATGTCTTCTTTCTTGATTTACATGCTAGCCTCATTGCAATTATGACCCGCCCACCCAAGATTAGATAATTTCCTTGATGATGTTAAGTCTTATGATTTTTACCCATGTCTCCAATTACAAAATACTTATGCAAATTATGTTAAGGTGAATGATACATTTACCATGAGGATTTTTAGGGAACTAGAGGGATGCTTGGAAATGAGATTCAAACCAAAATCCATGCCTACCATCAATCAGTTTGGATTTTACATTATTCATTTCTCATCATTTTCTTAGTTGCATCTTGCAGAATTTGATGGATTTCCCTTGAAGATGCAAAGATATCTAAGTGACATGATTGTGTTGATCAAGATTATATGGAAAGCACTATAAGTGAACACCCTAAGAGGAAGCCTAAAGGAGAAAGGATAAAAATTCCCCATAAAAGTTGGAGCCTTTTGCTATGACATCCAGTCTGATGCCAAGAACATGATGAAATTATTCAAGAAGAAATTTAAACTAGATATGTCTGAAGTCCTGATGCCAATGTTCAACCCAAATGGGTATGCTAGAGATGTCCTAAAAATTAGGAGTGTGATAAAGCATATTACTACAATTGAGAATTATTGGGTCAATTGCAAAGATGACTTTGAGAGCTATGGTCGAGCCTTCATGAGGTTGATATTTGATTATGTAAAGATGTATAATGTAAACATTAATGTACATGGAGTTGAAGATGATGGTCAAAATATGTATAGAAATAGTTATTTTACCAAGTTGAGGAACACTCCCATAAGCTTGGAACATTTTGAAGATGTTAGGGAGGATCCAGATATGATGATGGCTAGAATCTACAAGAGAACTGGAAAGTGGGTTGAGTAGACCACATTGCAAAGAAGTAGGAGCAAAAGCACATCTGCTTAGTCTTCCCCAAAAGTAGTAGTAGCCTCATCTTCTCATAGTGGTGCTTCAGGCACAATCTTACCTATCAAACAAGGGCCTACTCAACCAATTGATGGAGGTGACCAACCTCCTAACAAGAACATACCACTTGATAAAACTTGTCGGGATAGTTTAGTGCCAATTATTGGAGCAACAACAAAGGCCAAATAGAATGAGGTAGAGGAGATGAAAGATAGTGTAGCCATGGTGCCCTTTTCACTTGGTAGTAGTCCTATCCCATCCATAAGTACCCCATTACTCTAATCATAGTAGTCCCCAAATACAATTGTTTGATCTTGGAGATTGTGGGAGTAGTGAGAGTGAGTCTACAAAGTCTGATGAAGTGACAAAAAGATAAACTAAAATAGAGAAAAGGCCCAAAGCTTCAAAGCTCATTACCCAAACTCCAAAGAATCCTTTCTTTTCAACTATGAAGACATTGACTCCAATTAAGAGGAAATTTTTTCTATGGATACACTAGGGACTATGTCTAAGGTAATTGGCATTGAGTCATAGCTCAAGAATATGTTAGATGGAAAGAGGAAAAGGAGAAGTTAGGCATGACACTAAAGTGGGTCTATGCAAGTCAACAAATGAAGTGATAAAGGTGGCACTTGAAGGCCTCAAACTTGCCAAAGTTAGGATGAAAGCAGAGATTCATGAACTCAACCACTTCATCAAGTAGGTAATTGCTCCACTAACAACTATTTTGAGAGTTCCCCCTACTAGTGACCCTACAACCACAAACATCCAAGCTATCATTTCCCAATTGAAAGAAGACAAAAACTTTAGGGAAATTGCTAAGGAATGAAGTGAGAAACTAAAGTTGAAAATAATTACAGTTATTGAGCAACTTGATAATCTAGTCATGAGGCTATAAATGGAAAAGGATAATATCTTGACCAACGGGGCTGATCTATTAGTAAAATGAGAAAAGTGTGACAATTGTATCTTCATCTTGAATATAGTCATACAAATGAAGACTAAAGAGGCTATGGAGGCCAAGATCTTATAGAAGGGAAATGAGACCTTGTTTGAATGGCATTAGAGTCTGCAATTCAAAGTTGAGATGATCTCGATAGAGGATTAAAAAATATAGATGTCAAGGTCACAAAAGAACAAGATAAAAATTATGTGTTGGTGAAAGGGTTGCATGTTGATTCTCAAACAAGTGGAAAAGGAAAATGAGTAGTAGGAGTCACTCTTATGAAGGATAATTTCTCCAATTTTCTAGATACTTTGACAAAAAAGTCTAGCACTCTCCAAAATAGAGTGTCGAGGCTCCAAAAGCTTAGTGGGTTTATACAGATGGCTATGGAGGAAATGCAAGAATAGTTGAATGCCATTGAGGATCTAGCATGAGAGAATTCTAGGTGGCTATTGAGATATGCCAACATCCATGTTCACAGACATGAGGAGCTAATCTCGATCATTTTTGCTACTAAAGCCTATCAGGAAAAGTTGGAAAAAGGAAAGAAGGAAAAGTGATCTTTATCCTACCCTTTCATATTTTGATGTAAAAATTATAACTGACAATCGATTCCTTACCATTTCTCAATTTTGAGGAGATGAACTGATTTAAGTCCCATTTTGTAATGTTTATCTTGGAATCCTATATGTACCTAATTGAAAGATTAATAAAAGGTTAGCTAATATTTAATGTGAAATAATTCATGTTGCAGAGACAAGTTGAATGTATTTTATGTCAATTATTTATTGTTCCATTTTTTATGATAGTTTAAGATATGTCTCTTAGTTGAATTGAGTAAAAGAATAAATAGAGTTCTATCTATTATTTAATGTAGAAAATTGAAGATAATGATAGCATTATTGAAGGTTAAAAGAGATTTTTCCATACATTATTCTTTAAGTTAGTCCCTTGCATGTTAGACCTAGAAGCATTTTGTTAAGTAGATAATTCATCAATAGATTTCATTACTTCATTGTCAAATTATGCAAGTTCATAAGATGTATGAGTTGAAAAAAAAAAAGGTATTAAGGGCCGAATCCTTGTCTAAATTAATTCATGTTTAGGCCTAACTCGGTTTTCCTCTCCTATTCCCTAGTCAAGAACAAACCCCATTTAGCATTAGGAACAAACAAAAATTCATTACAAACTACAAATTCAAGGGAGTTCTACCTACAACTTTAGAGGGAAGTTGTTCATTCACTTATGATTTCCCAACTATTGTAACCATTTACTGTTCATGAATATTGGGAATTTAAAGAGTCAAATAAAAGAACAATCTATTTACCAATAGATTTTGGGTGACTCTATTGGGGAGACAAATAGTCACTAGACCAATAGACCTATAGTATGAAGAAATATGTTGTTACCTTATTAGAACATAGTTCCTATACTCCAACCTAAAATTGGATTCCAAGATGACTAGGAAGATATAATCTCATCCCTGAATACATTTGTTTGGAGGAATAGGAGGAACATAGAAGTAACTCTAGCCAGGTGCTAGAAGATGAAGAAGCTAGAGATGAGGTACTAGAAAGATTTGTTCAAAGGAGAGAACTCCAAATATAGGAAAGACATGTAGAACGTGAAGCTTAGAAGTTAAATTAACTCAACATGTTGGACCAAGCAAGATTTCTCAGGAACACCAGAGATGAAGGTGGATGAGACCTTGTTTTTGAAAATCTTATAGAACTTGGCTTCCCAATCCTAAAAGTACCTTGACAAAAGGGTGATAATAAGAGTAGGAGCAAGCCACCTTCACCCCCCATAAATCAAAATTTTTTGCACACTAATTGATAGGTATTAGCTTTACAAGGAGTAGTTGCACCTTCACTTGTGAATTTTCTGCCATACCTTTCTTGGATAATTATGGCTGCTCCCTAGGCCGCAACCACTAACCCATTAGCTCTTATGGGATATCACCCACTCCTATCTAGTTTGAGACAAAATTTTCCCAATTTTTTAGTGATAATAAGGTCACCACTAATGAACATATCAAGGACTTTTTCATGACAACTCATATCTTGGGAGTGGCACACAAAGACATAGCCATAAGGCTATTTGTAGAGACTCTAATAGAGAAAGTAGTAGATTGGTTTTTTCATTTAGAAGATGTCTCAATCATAAGTTGGGATACAATGAGGATGGCCTTCAAACCAAGATTCAAAACTATAGAAGATGAACACGTCCTACTAGCACATTTGATGTCTATCAAAAAACAACCTGTTATAAGTATGGGGGATTTTGTTGCTAATTTCAATAAGATCACTAGTAGAATCCCTACTAATAACATACCCACTAATGTTAATTTTAAAACATTCCTCATAAGTGTAATGCCAATAGATATTAACTATGACGTATAGAGATCCCATCCCATAGATTTGGCAGATGCCCAAAAGAAAGCGATTGAAGTAGAAGATAAATTGATCTCCATTGAAAAATGGAACTGAGAGATTCAAACTAAGGGAAATTCTAGTAAAACTGCTTCATCTAATGAGATTTTGTAGAAATTATCAAATGAGCTAGTTACAATGAAGAGGCAACTCGTTGGGTTCAACAATTCCTACCAACAAAATTACCAAAACCAACCAAGATAGAATAATGATGGAAAAAATCTACAACTTACTAGTCCAAAATAAAGGATGGCTATTGAGGTTACAACTAAGAAGGCAGACATGTGTGTATTCTATTTAACAATAGACCATGATAATGAAAGTTGTTTTGAAACAACCTATATGATGCAATTATTCTCCACTAACAAGTTGAATATCACAACTTCTAGTTTTGAGTCAGATTTGTACTCGAATGGTGAATCTGGATTTTTTTTTTAGAGTATGAGTCAGACTCTAAAAGACAAGGTGATTTTTATGCAACTATTGATAGAACCTCATACACAATTTTAACCAAAAGCCAAAAGAACAAAAAGTAGTCTTCTAGCCATAGCCCAAGAGTAATGATGCTTCACCTTTAGGTACTAGCCATGTTGATCAAGGACCCATGACCTCTCAACCAGGTAAGGACAATAATCCTTTTGATTTCATTCAATTTTGTAAAGACTCCAAGATTTAAATTTCTCTAATATACTATTTGAAATCTCACCCCTTTGAGTTAAAAAGGTTGGTAGACCACTATAAAGAAGATAGTTTGAACTTGAATCACAATGTTATGGCTAAAGAAGAAGATGAACCCTTAACATCTAACCTTTTTTTATGAAGAAGAGTCCATGATCTTAGCAACCTTTCCCAGGTAGAAACATGACCCATTCGGGTTCCTTAGAAAATGTGATGCCTTATCATGTACCTAAAGCTCTAGGCCTCACTCTTAGCAAATTTCTAGGTAGATGTTATTCTATGGATGCCAAACAAGTCCCACTACTTGGAAAAATCATGTACACTCAAGTAGCTCTGGCCTCCCACCTAGAAAATAAATTGTCGTTGGCTATCCTATTCATAGATATTCTGGTAAGAAATGGTTTTCTTCTAAGCAAACATTTCTGTACAAACCTAGGAGGAGAAATAAAATTGGATTTGTCTCAGGTGGTCATACCTATAGGGAGAAAGAAAGTAAAGCTAGAGCCTGAAGAGAAAACCAAGCTTATGGTATTGAAGTCAAATGATCCCAAAGCTCAAATCCTCTACCAAGATTAAAAATTTGGTGATTATATGTTGTTCACTAAAGATTTCTCAAATGATCAAGATGTTGAAGAGCTAGGAGATCAAATTCTCATCAAGGAAGAAGAATCATCATTAATTTGGATACTAGAATTTGATGGAATCTATTCCTCATCTAGTTTTGGTGTAGGAGTGTTATTGATATCATGTAAGGGAGAACCTGAACCCATGGCATTCAAGTTAGAATTTGGGAACACAAATAATATAACAGAATATGAAGCCTTATTACTCAAGTTAATAGCTGCAAAAGAAAAATGGATAAAGATACTAAGAGCTAGGGGTGATGTAGAGCTAGTCATGTGACAAGTTAAAGGACAATACTCTGTAAAGAATTATAAATTAAAAAATTATAGAAATAGGGTCTGGGATAAAATCAAAGGGCTAGACACATTTTCAATTGAATCAGCACCAAGGGAGATGAACTCTAAAGTAGATTCACTAGCTATTTTTGCCTCCTTACTACTTCCTCATCTAGAATTCAAAAAAAAGGTATGATGTAGAAATTGTATACAAACCTTCCATTCTAGACAATCTAGAAGCCTAAAAAGTGTTTGAAGACTAAAAAAGTATGTAGTTATTTTTAGAAAATGTTTGAGAAGATCCTCACAAAAAGAGAAAAGAAGATGGAACTAATGTAATTCAACCACAAGGTAATATTATTCCCCTATACTTTTTATCATTGGAAAAGTTTTTTAATAGATATGATACTTTCATTAAGGAAAAGAGAATAGAAAAGGGGCCTACTATTGGTGAGTGTGAGGGGGTAAACATTAGAGACATGTAAAGTCCCAAAATGATCAATATCAAAAAATATTACACACATGAAGAAAAGGAAATTGTTAAACAAATTTTCATCGAATACCAAGATGTATTCACATGGACTTATGAGGATTTGAAAAGCTACAGAGGTAGGAAAATTAATCATCAAATTCCTTTGAAACCTGATGCAAAACCTTTCTCAAAAAAGTAGAGAAGCTATAATTTGTAGGTAGCTGACACCATACTACAAGATGTTTATAAGATGCTAATGGAAAAAATCATTTACCCTATTCATCACTTTACTTGGATAGTAACATAGTACCAGTTATAAAGAATAATGGAGAGATAAGGATCTGTGTAGATTTTAGAAATCCAAACTAGGAATATTTGAAGTATAATTACACTCTCCCAAAGATGGATCATTTGCTACAAATGGTGGCAAGAACTGAGACAATGTCCATGCTTTATGGCTTCTTAAGATACAACTAGATAGAAGTAGAAGAAAAAGACCAACATAAGACAACTTTTACCACTCCTTGGGGTATTTTTGCATACCATAGAATGCCATTTGGTACTATCAATATCAACATCACTTTTAAAAGGTGTATGAATAAATATTTTTCTAACTTGAATGGTAGAATTATCATCAGATAGCTAGATGATCTTACTACATTCTCAAAGACGAGGAAAAATAACATAGAAGATTTGAGGAGGGTGTTGCAAAGATGTTGAGAGTAGGAAATCTCTCTGAATCCTATGAAATCCATCTTCTACATGAGAAAAGGAAAGTTACTTATCCATATAGTATCACAAGAGGGAATCAGAATTGACCCTAAATGAATTGAGGGCATTCGAAGACTAAGTCTACCTATAAGAAAGATAAGAGTTAAGTCATTTTTTGAACAAGAAAATTTCCTTTGAAGGTTCATGACTAATTTCTCTGAAACCACTAAATGTATTGTAGATATGATGAAAGGGAATTCAAGATTTAAATAGAGTGATGTCAAAAAACAAGCTTTACAAAATATAAAGATTGTCATTGCTAATGCTCCAATCCTATGTCATCCTGATTATAAATTAGATTTCATGATCTATTGTTATTCTTTTGAACACACCTTGTTAGCTATCCTCATGTAAGATAACAAAGAAGGATCAAAAGCCCCTATTTCCTTCATGAGTATACCCCTGAAGAGTCATGAGTTGAAATAATATCATATTAAAAACCATACCTTCACCATCGTTAAAGCTCTGAAAAGTTTCAAAATTTATATCCTATGCTCCCATTTCATGGTTTAGGTACCTAACATAGTATTAAAGAGTACATTGACCCAATAGGATGTAGGGTGCAATAGAATTGGGATGTGGGTAGCTAAAACAAAAAAGTATGGCATTGAAATCAAGCTTAAAAAGCTAGTAAGAGGTAATGCCTTATGCAAAGTTGTAGTAGAAAATGAAAACGCCAAAGAGTCAAAAGAAAGACAATTATTTTTAGTTGTGAGTCTATAGGATCCTTGGTTAAAAAATATTACATACCTCTTAACATATGGTGAATGCTCTAAAGGTTTGACAGCAAAACAAAGAAGAAACCTCAAATTAAAAGCTACTAAATATGTGATTTGGGATGATAAATTATTCAAAAGATCCATAGAAGGAACTTTCCTTAGGTGCATAGATAAAAAAAAATAGGAGAACTTATTGAAGACATTTCACAATGAAGCATGTGGTGGCCACTTCTCATCTTTAGTCACATCTATGTTATTATTGGCCCAAAATGTCTAAAGATACAAGCTACTATGTGTCAAAATGTGAAAAATGAAAAATGTTCATGGGTAGACCTCAATTAGCCCCATTGGCTCTTAGACCTATGGTAATTGAGGGTCCCTTCTAATAGTGAGGCCTCGATTTTATTGGCCCTATAAATCCTACATCTAGTGCTGGTCATACCTACATCATCACTACAATTAATTACTACACCAAATGAGTGGAGGCTAAGGCAACCAAGAAAACCACTTTCGAAGTAGTCTACTAGTTCATAAAGGAAAATATATTGGTTAGGTTTGGCATACCCATTAAATTGGTAATGGATAATGTAGCATATTTCACTTAAGTTGAGTTTACTAAGTTTTTTTTTTTGAGTATAGCATAATAGTCAAACACTCATCTAACTATTTTATGAAAGGAAATGATCAAGCTAAGTCTAGCAACAAGGACTTGGTAAGCATCATGAAGAAAAAGCTAGTATCAAATAATAAGAAGACTTGGCACAAGAATATTCATGAGGCACTTTGGCCGAATAGAGTGACTCCTAAGAGAGCAATCAATATTTCCCCTTTTGAATTGGTCTATGGATTAGAAGCTAGTCTTCCCTTACCTCTAGAATTGGCTACAGACTAAAGATAGTTATCAAGGATGACATCTATAAAGGTGGACTAGAAAAGAGGATCCTATATCTATAAGCAAGCTCAAGGAAGAAAGAGAAGAAATTGTGGAGACACAACATTAGATGCATGGAAAAAACTTGTTCGATAAGAAGACCAAGTCATGAAAGTTTATGATAGGGGATATTGTACTACTATGGGATAAATGAAGGGCATTAAAGGGCATGCATGGAAAATTTGATACATTATGTAAAAGACCATTCACTGTTCATCAAGCATTTATTGTCTCATTAACTTTTTTAATTAGAAATCTTATTCACAAGCTCATGGCAACCAACTTTATGAGTTTTGATGGCTTGAATGGGATAGAATTGTATGGATACAACCAAATAGGCCAATACTAGGGCAAATAATAAGAAATAATTAATAATTTATGATGAAGTTTGGCTAGTATATATATGTTGATCCAAGAGCATAAGCTTGTGAAAGGCATCTGAGCAATATGCTATCAAGGGATGACAGTTGTGATTTGAGTGATTATGGATGCAACAAAAACACATGAAAATGAACCTATGTAAGACAGAAATAAAACTATGATATGAACTATCACTTCCTGCGATAGGAACTCAATTGAAACCTACTAAAACAATCAAACCATCAAAAATGAAAATGTCTCTTCAAACAAAAATAATGATACCAACTAAAATCATCCTAGAAATAAAACTCACAATTCCAAAGAACACTAATCACTAAGAAATACAAAAATGTCATGCATGAATAGTTGTTCTAACACACCAATATTCTAAATGCAAATCTTATTTAATAATTTAAATATGATAGGAACTATTAATAATATATTGAATAAAAAAAAAATAGTAATCAATAGTGGAAGTTTGTTTTGTTGAATGAATATGAAATAATATAAAGCACTAATAATAACATTCTTCAAAAATACTTGTAATGCAAATCCAACTATTAATTTAAATAAAGAATTTTTCTATTGAAACTTCAAACACACCCTAATGAAAAAATATGTTGCAAGAAATGCACCAGACATTCCAAGAAGTGGGTCCCCTCCTCAGTTTGTCAAGTGGTGAGATGGAAAATTATCAAACATGAGATCAATTAATAGAATCAATAATCTTTATTTCTCAAGAATAATACAGGATTGTCTCCTACATATTCTTGTTACATTCCTTATATAGGAAGCTCGTAAAAATTGCATACAATAATAGATGTTCTATGTTTGGTGGGAGGCCAATAAACTAGTAACTTGTGCAAATTGAAACCACTAATATAAAACTAAGATATATGCTGGTTTTCTTGTTTTTTATAAAGGAGAAAATTTAGGCATGAAACAGTTTGGACATTCTTCATAATATAGAAAAATCGATTCCCCTCCTTTATTTAGATATAAAAGGAATTATAAAACTTTGTAAAAATGCCATCTCCCTTAAATCCAATGGGTAAGAGTGTAAAAAAATTTCTTAACCATAAACTAAGAATAAATAATGGTAAAATCATAATTTCATAGCAACCAATCTAATAAATGCACCTGTGGAGATGATTTTTTTGTCACACGAATAAATGTAGTTGTAGCACAAAGATAATGTGGTAAATAGAAATGATATTCTAGTTATCAACCACATACACTAGTTCTCTGTTGAAAGTGCAACATGGAGAGCTTGTAAAATAAGCGACAAGAACATCTACACTCATAAATTAACATGTTGTAAATGAATTTTCCATATTATAATCCCAAAACCTCATTAAATACTATATATATATATAGCCATATGCAACATAAAATAGTAAAATGGGTCGAAATGGGATGGAAATGGAATAGGAAAGTAAGTAGGGAAGTGCATGAAATGGATTAAAATATGCTATTAAATAGGTTGTAAATGGCTCTCATCACATCCCTTCACTTCTATGGCATGGAAAACTTCCAAAGGAAGGTGTAATCTGAAAAAATTCACCCCATTAATAAGAAGCTTCAAGGATGTGGTTTAGTCAAGGTTGTTGGTTTTCTGGTTGTAGTCCATGTCCCAAAGCTTATTTATGAATACATTCATCACTACAATCCAGAAATAGGCAAATTATTTTGCCAGATGATATAGTATTAATTTCAATCAACAAGCAAATAGTGGTGAACTATTTTTGTGTGCTAGAGTGGGAGGAGTTCTGCCACTTAACCTTTGGTGGACCCATCTCTGAATTCATAGCAAAGAATATGATCTGGAGGAAGGAAATCATGAGGACATGGTTCTAGAAGCCAAGAAGTGATAAGAGAAAAGTTCCCAAAAATTTGTTTAGAACCAACCTTAATCCTAAAATCATTGATATTTTTTTGACCTACATAGGTTAAAAGGTGAGGTAGAAGCCTTAAATTTTGTTGAGTAATATTTCTTTCTAGTTCAATTCATATACTCAGATACCCAGTACATTGATTGGGCACAAGAGGTAAGAAAAATTCTGTCCAATTCTCTCCAAGGGGCCAAGTTTTATAATACATTCTACATGTCTTCCTTCTTTATTTACATGCTAGCCTCATTGCAATTATGGCCTGACCTCCCAAGATTAGAGAATTTCCCTAATGATGTTAAGTCTTATGAGTTTTACACATGTCTCCAACTATAGAATAGTTATGCAAATTATGTTTAGGTGAATGATGCACTTACCATGAGGATTTTTAGGCAACTACAGGGATGTCCAAAATGGAGATTCAGCCTAGAAGCCATGGCCACCATCAGTTAGCTTGTATTTTACTTTATTTAGTTCTCATCATTTTCTTATTTGTGTCTTGCAACATTTGATGGATTTCCCTTGAAGCTAACAAGGTGTCCAAGTGACATGATCATGTTGATCAAGATTATACTTCAAGCTATGTAAGTGAACATCCTGAGTGGAAGCCTAATAAAGAAAGGATACAAATTCCTACTAAAATTTGGAGCATTCTATTATGACACTAGATCCAATGCAAAGAACATATGAAGGTGTTTGAGAAGAAATATGAGTTGGACATGTATGAAGTCCTCAGGAGAACATGATGAAGGTGTTTGAGAAGAAATATGAGTTGGACATGTATGAAGTCCTAAGGCTATTGTTTGACCCGAATGGGTATGCTAGAGATGTCTTAAAGATTGGGAGTGTAATAAAGCATATTACTACAATTGAGGACTATTGGGCTAATTACAAAGATGAGTTTGAGAGCCATAATTGAGCCTTCATGAGGCTAATAGTAGATGAAGTGAAGATTTATAACTTAAATATTGACGTATATGGAGTTGAAGATGATAGTCAAAATATGTATAGAAACACTTATTTGACCAAGTTGAGGAACACTTGCATAAGCTTAGAACCTTTTGAAGATGTTAGGGAGGATCTAGATATGATGATGGCCATAATCTAAAAGATTATTGAAAAGTGGTTGAGTGGACCATAATGTAGAGAAGTAGGAGAAAAGGTGCATCTACTCTGTCTTCTCCAATAGTAGCAACAACCTCATCTTCTCATAGTGGTGCTTTAGGCACAATCTTTCCTATCACATAAGGAACTACTCAACTAGCTGATGGAAGTGACCAACCTCCTAACAAGAACATCCCACTTGGTAAAACTTGTCAAGATGGTTCATGCTAGTGATTGAAACAACAAAAAAGGCCAAAAAGAAGAAGGTCAAGAAGATGAAAGATGGTGGAGTCATGGTGGCTCTTTCACTTGGAAGTAGTCCTATTCCATCCATAAGTGTTCCATTACTCCTACCAAGTAGACCCCAAATATAGGTGGTTCATCTTGGAGATGGTGGGAGTAGTGAGAGTGAGTCTATAGAGTTTGATGAAGTGATGAACAAAAAAACTAAAGTAGAGAAGGGTTTGAAGCTTCAAAGCTCATTACACAAGCTCCAAAGAATCCTTTATCATCAACTATGAAGACATTGACTCTAGTTAAGAGGAAAATGTTAGTGTGGATACACTAGGGATTGCATCTAAGGTAATTGGCTTTGAGTCATGGCTCAAGAATACCTTAGATAGAAAGAGGAAAATGATAGAGGAGGGAGCCCCAAACAAAGAGACTTTGTCTCTAGTCATTCATTCTAGATTGACATTTGTAAAGTTAAGAAGTAGAAAAGTCTATCGATCCTTTGTAAAGATCCTGATACAAGATACTTAATTATGGAGATTGCTAAACCCACCAAGGATAGGAGATTTGAAGACCTTACTATAGATGACTTCATATT
The DNA here is from genome assembly GCA_028749045.1 of Cupressus sempervirens. NCBI lineage: Eukaryota > Viridiplantae > Streptophyta > Pinopsida > Cupressales > Cupressaceae > Cupressus > Cupressus sempervirens. Next base: position 697,702,274 of record CM053788.1, read on the forward strand.
TTAGTCTCTAGACCTTGGAGAAGTTAGGCATGACACTAAAATGGGTCTATGGAAGTTAGAAAATAAAGTGATAGAGGAGGAACTTGAAGGCCTCAAACATTAAAAAGTCAAGATGAAAGTGGAGATCCATGAACTCAACCACTTCATCAGTCAGCTAATTGCTCCACTAACAAGTATTTTGGGAGTTACCCCTACAAGTGACCCTACAGCCACAAATATTCAAGCTATCATTTCCCAACTGGAAGAAGACAAACACTTTAGGTAAATTAGTAGGGAATGGAGTGAGAAACTAAAGTTAGAAGCACTTGCATTTATAGATCATCTTGTTAATGTAGTCTTCAGGTTGGAAATGGAAAAGGATAATACCTTAGCCAACAAGGCTACTCTATTAGCAGAAAGAGAAAAGAGTGAAGATTGTATCTCCCTCTTGAATATGGTCATACAAATGAATACTAAGGAAGCTATGGAGGCCAAGATCTTATAGAAGGAAGATGAGCCCTTGTTTGAATGGCAATAGAGTCTACAATTCAAAGATGAGATTATCTCAATGATAGAAGATTGACTAAAGAGAATGGATGTCAAGGTCATAGAAGAACAAGATAAAGATTATGTGTTGATGAAAGGGTTGCATACATATTCTTAGACAAGTGGACAAGGGAAAGGATTGGTAGAAGTCAATCTTATGAAGGATAATTTCTCCAATTTTCTAGATACTCTGATAGAGAATTTTACCACTCCCAAAAATACTGTCAGAGCTCCAAAATCTTGGTGGATGTATACACATGGATATGGAGTAAATGGAAGAGTGTTTGAATGCCATCAAGGATCTAGCACAAAAGAATTCCAAGTGGCTCTTGAGATAAACCAACATCGATGTTCATAAAAATGAGGAGATGATCTTGATCATTTTTTTTGCCAAAGCCTATAAGGTGAAGTTGGAAAAAGGAAAGAAGGAAAAGTGAACTTTATCCCACCCTTTCATATTTTGATGTAAAAATTGTAATTGTCAATTGGTTCCTTTGCATTTGCAATTTTGAGGAGATGAACTAGTTTAAGTCCCATTTTGTAATGGTCATCTTGGAATCCTATATGTACCTAATTGAAAGATTAATAAAAGGTCAACTAATTTTTGGTGTGAAATATTTCATGTTGCAGAGAAAATTTGAATGACTTTTATGTCAATTAGTTACTATTCCAATGTTTTGTTGGAAATACAATAAGGAAAGTAAACTCAGGGGGGGCGGTTGTGGTTGAATCAACACTTAAAATCATTCTCCTCACATCCATCTCATAATTCAATAAGTAAACTGAAATACTAGAGAAAGCATATACATCTAAAGCATGTAAATAAGTAAACATTCACACAAATGTATGATAGAAGATATGATTACCTAGGAACCCTCCAAGGAGAAGGTAAAACTGGGGTGGGGATGACACCTACAAATCTTCACTACTATAGTTTTAAAGTGTATCCAATGAAGGTTACAATGTTTGATCGTTGAACATGGTCTACCTTGTGAAAGTTTATCCTTGTTAAAAGCTTACAAAGAATGTTAGGTCTCACTATATTAAAAGATTTCAACACCTTGTTAGAAGTGTGCCTAATTAGAGGACTTCAATTTACAATGAAGTAAACACCTTGTTAAAGGATTTACAACATCCCATTAAGACTACTCTATTAAGAGACTTAACTAATTTACTTGTTAGAATGTCTCAAAAATGATCCTTTAGTTAGCACTCTATTTATTGATGATAGATCACCTCTTTGCATGTATCCTTGATCCTTCTTTGATTAGATGTATCTCTTCTATCCTCTTACTCCTTCACTTTTTTATCCTCTAACTAATTCTGCAATTGCTATCTCTTGATCAAAAATCCTTAGTCACACCTTGATACTCTATTCACATTTGAAAACTTCTCTATCTGCTCTTCTCCTTAACTAAATCTCTCCCTTTTGTATTGGGGTTTACCCTCCTTATGAATATCTTTGTGGCTTAGAGTTAGATATGAATCAACGATTGTGATTCACCCATATTTCTACTTAATCCTTCCCTTTTTATGATTGGATGCATGTAATGAATAGAAATTCATAATAAAGATTCGCTATTATCATTTGAGATGATAAAACAATCCTTAAGTCAGCTCAAAAATGGTTTACATAGTAGTTTGTGCCATTACAAACAACTATGTCAAAACTGTAGAACTCAGCATCTGAAGTTCCCAATGCTTGACATGAACTACAACTTCAATGCTATCAGTCGACATCTAAATAACTTGACACATACTATCTACTCGGCACTTGAGTGACTCAACATACACTATCTTATATATTATGCTCGGTATGCATTACTTGTTTGGCATGAACTAAGTACATAAGTAATAAATGACTTAAGTGTGTAAACACTTATTTGTCAAAAACACTATGAGATCAACATTTTTATGATATTTTAAGATATCTCTTTTAGTTGAATTGAGTTAAGGAATAAATAGAGTTCTATTCCCCTGTTCAATGTAGCAAACTGAATATAATGATAGCATTATCAAAGATTAAAAGAGATTCTTCTTTGAATTATTCTTTAAGTTAGTCCCTAGCATGTTAGAGCTAGAAGCATTATGTTATGTAGATAATTCATAAATAGATTTGATTACCACATCATCAAATTACGTGGGTTAATAAGATGTATGAGTTTACAAATTTGATTAGTATTTAGACTTGCATCCTTGCCTGAGTGAGTTCCTATTTAAGCCTAACTAGGTTTTCCTCTCTTATTTTCTGGTCAAGAAGAAACCCCATTTAGCATTAGGAACAAATAAAATTCAATGCAAATCACAAATTCAGGGGAGATGTACCTATGAATTCAGAGGGAAATTGGTCACTCAATTACAATTTCCCAGCTATTGTAACTAGTTATTGTTCATGAATATTGGGCATTTAAAGAGTAAAATAAAAGAACAATATGTTTGCTGATAGGGTTGTTCCAAGAGAGTCTAATTCCATGTTCTATACTAGCCATATTACCACCAATTAAGAATGGAGAATGGAGGATGTAAATATATTCTCGCACTATCAACACAATCACAATCCAATATAGGTCTCCGTTACCAAGGAAGAATGATATTATGGATTGTTTGAGTGGATCTAAGTATTTCATAAAGATAGATATAAAGAGTGGATACCATAAAATTCATATTAGAGAAGGTGATGATTGAAAGACTACTTTGAAGACAAGGGAAGGATTGTACAATTGGTTATTCATGTCTTGTGGGCTAACCAATGCACCAAGCACTTTCATGAGGCTCATGGATGAGGTACTGAAGGAGTTTATATGTAATTTTGTCATTGTTTACCTAGATAATATTTTTATCTTTAGTAAGACATTGGAGGAGCATTTGATGCATACCTAAAAGGTGTTTGATAAGTTGAGGGAAGAAAAGTTGCTAATAAACCTGAAGAAGTGTAGTTTTGTAAAGAAGGATTTGGTGTACCTAGGATTTTTAGTCTCAGGAGAAGGTCTAAAAATGGACCCAAGGAAAGTGAAGGCTATCATCAAATGGCCTACTCCAAAGAGTTCTATAGAGGTAAGATCTTTTCATGGTCTAGCTAGTTTTTACATAAAATTCATAAGAGGTTTAGTAGTATTTGTAGACCCATAACTAAAACAATGAGAGGGGATAGGAAAGAATTTAAGTGGATTCTAGGAGTAGATAAGATTTTTAGTCCATTGAAATAAAAGGTTACCAAGCAACCTATTTTAGCACTTACTAATTTTAAAAAGGTGTTTAAAGTAGACTATGATGCTAGTGGTACTACAGTAAGTTGTTTTGAGCCAAGAAGGTAGACCTATTGCTTTATTTAGTGAGAAGTTGAATGATGAAAAAATAAAATATTATGTTCATGATGAGGAATTTAATGCTATAGTTCAAGCATTGAAGAAGTGGAGACACTATCTTCCTCCTAAGGAGTTTGTTTTGTATACTAATCATCAAGCTTTATAATATTTGGATGGTCAAGGAAAATTAAACCAAAGGCATTTCAAGTGGGTTGAATTTTTGTAGAGTTATACATTTATTTTGAAACACAAGAGTGGGAAGTCTAACAAAGTTGCAAATGCTCTTAGTAGAAGGAAACATTTTTTGACATAAATGTAGATAGAAGTAGTTGGTTTCAAGGAACTTAGTACTTTGTATCTAGATGATACTGATTTTGGTGAAGTGTGGAAGGATTTTACATAACCTATTACACTTGATAGGAAAAAATGGTTGGATTTCATGATGCAATATAGTATGTTATTCAAAGGAAGCAAGTTGTGCATTCCGAGAAGTTCAATGAGAGAGAATCTCATCAAGGAAAAGCATAATAGAGGATTGGTTGGACATTTTGGCAGAGATAAAACAATAGCTTTTGTTCTTGAGAATTATTATTGGCCATAGTTATAGCAAGATGTAAAGAAGTTTGTACAAAGTTGTAGAGTATGTCAAATGACAAAAGAAGTGAAGCAAAATATAGGGTTGTATCAGCCATTACCTATACTTGAAAAGTTGTGAGAGAACGTCATAATGGATTTTGTTCTTAGATTACCAAGGAATCAGTAAGGGCTTGATTTTATTTTTGTGGTGGTTGATAGGTTTTTGAAGATGGCACATTTCATTCCTTGCAAGAAGACTAGTGATGTTGTTCATGTTGCAAATTTTTTTTTTAGAGTAGTGGTGAGATTGCGTGGTCTACTAAAGAGTATAGTTTTCAACTGAGCTATCAAATTTTTTGCGTATTTCTAGTGTACATTGTGGGAGAAGTTGAAGAAAAATTTGAAGTTCAATTCATTATATCATCCAAAGACTGATGTACAAACAAAAGTGGTGAATAGGAGTTTGGGAAATTTACAGAGATATTTGGTTGGAGACAAGCCAAAAGGATGGGATCTGATTTTACCATAGGAAAAATCTGCATATATTTTTTGTCAACTAGAGTACTAGTAAATCACCATTCTAGATTGTACATGGGAGTAATCCTAGAAATGCTTCTGCACTGTGATATGTTAGCCTTAATTTGAGTCACCATTATTTAAATTTTCTCCCTTACCCTTTGAAGCCCGAAGTCATCCATTAAACCAACTCTTCTTGGTCTTAAATCTTGTGAATATTACCAAGCTTTGCATATGGGGATTTATCCTATGATGTCCATTGTAGCTCTTGTGTCATGAACCACTTTGAACCTCTTTGACCCTCAGTTCAAAAGAGTTCAAAGTAGTTCAACTAAAGGATTTTGATACTAATCATTTTTTTGCAGTTGGGGCCTACTAAGCATTAAGGATATGCTCATTTGAACCTCTTTGAACCTCAGTTCAAAGTAGTTCAAAGTAGTTCCATTACTATAGATTTTTGAGCACAAGTGCTAATGATTCTCCAAGGATGACTAGTTTCTGAGAAATTAACTAAGATGTTAGAAACAATGATTAGAGATCTTCTCTTATTTGATTTTATTTGAAATGTAAGATCGGTTATCATCATGATTCAAAAAGGGAAAGTATTTCATCTAGGAATTGGATTATTTGTCAGAAATGTGTGATTATTACATAGACATCTGCAAAGGTTGATCATTTAACAAAGGTTTCTTGTCACAGTTTCAAGCATGTGAATCAAGCTGCAACAAATTTGCCATGAATACCTCATTATGAGGTTGTACTATTGCCAATATGTTCTCCTTTCCTTTCAAAACACAAGTTTCCCATTTGATTGTTTTATTATGCAAAAAGGTGAATTGAAGGAGAAGTGACTATAAAGGAAGGAAAATGGTCTTGTTTTCTCTCAGCAAATTATAGGTGAGAATATGAGAAATCCCTTCTTTCCTTTGTGTGTATTTTGAAGGAAAAAACAGTGTTGGGCATTTATTTCCTTTGCTTAAAATGAAGTCTGATTTACATTTCTTCAAAAAAAATTCTAGTTTAAAGTGTAAAAGGCCTATCATTTCCAATACTAATCTAGAAGGTGTCAAATTTGAGAAGTTGTAAGAAAATTTTATTGAGCAAGATGACAAAATTAATGGTTGTCTAGAAATTTTAACCAGTGGTTTGATTGAAGTTATGACTTTCCCTCCTACCCTTTTGAGTCCTAAACTACTTTAGTTGTGTATTGGCCAATATGATGTGAGAACCAAAAGTATTTTGAATAAAGATGGATAACTATTGTTATCCATTTCTAGGGAAACTATTTCTTTAGTATTGATTCTAGCTAAGTGTACCTTTTCTACTTTTAGCCCTACCCATTCTTTAGTTGAGTATTAGGAGAGCCTAAACAAATACTATAACATGTTGGCTAGGAAGTGGATAGAGACAAACTATAGAGGTAGCTCAAGGTTGCCCAAAATAGTCACCAAGGATCATGTGATGCCTCATGTTCATGACCTCATAGTCTTATTACACTGGGTTAAAGGTTCTTTAGATGTTTTTCTCTTTGAAAACTTGATGTACCGTTATGTGGAAATCATTCTAAAGGGAGAACAATTGTTAGATTGGGTAGAATTAATAGCTAGTTCATTGTGAAGTCAATTTAAACATGCTAAGGTGTCTAGAGAAGATTTTTACATGTCTTCCTATCTTACCTATAGAATTTCATGTATTAGAAATATTACTTCTCTCCCTCATGAAAGTTGGAATGAAGATGTAACTATCTACCAGTACTATCCGCTGCTCCAAAGTGATAGAGTGTTGGAAGATTTTAGGAAAATGCATGATGTGCTAATAGAGAGTCTGCTCTTAAGCCTCAAAAAGGTACCAATATTGAGGTTGTCCCTAGAGGCCCAAAGCTTAAATTAAATTTATGGGAGCTATTTTATTCAATTTCCTAAGTTCACATACTTAAGAGTAGGGGGATTTGAAGAAGAACCTGTGGAACTGCCTCACTAGGCCCTAGATTGTTTTGTCATATGTAGATAGTTGTTTTCAGTGATTAAAGACAACCTACCTCAAGAAGACTAGGAGTCTACTTTTCATACTAATATTAGTAACTTGACCTATAGTAGCATGATTAAGTCCTAAGTGGTTGGAAGCAATTTGCTCAATTTTAATTTTTGATTCTACTGTGGGAGGAGAAATTTTGACAGCAAAAGTTTCATAGTAAAAATACTTGGTTCGAAGGGTTAATCACCTATGGTTCCACATCTACAAGATCTATGGCAAGATTGTAATAATGAGGAAGATGTGATAAAAAGAGATCATTTGAGGTTAACACTTCTACAAATTAATTCTCTCAAATTGAGATTCCAATTAGAAGGGGTGGTTGAGGATGTTTCAAATATTATCGAACTGGGATGGGAAGAAGCAAGTGAATTGAAAAAATTAGAGCTAGATTAGAGCCAAAGTGAAGAAGATGATATAAATTTGAGTACTAGATCTATCCTCACTCACACAAATAATTAGTTAAGGAGAAGAAACATGAAGATTTTCAATGAGAAACAAACTGGAAAATCCCCAAAAGTGGTTTCTTTCTCTAAACCATTGACCTTTGACATTCCAATTTCATCTCATGTTGCAGGTATCACATCGAATCCCAATAAGAAGAAAGGAACACCATCCCCTAAACAAACCATGGCCCCTACAACCTAGTCTAATACCAAATCTGAGGCACTCTTGCAACAAGAGATTCAAAAAGAGAAAATGATAGCTCAAGGACAAGGTCTAGGAGAAGACCTCAGCTTTTTGAATACCCTAGATGGCGATGTGTAGCCAATTGAAGCTCCTCAATTAGATTTTCCCAAATTCATGACTCCTCCCAAGAAAAGTCAAGGAATGACTAGTTCTCCTACTATACCATCATGGTTGTCCAATTCAATCAGCAAGAAATGAAACCTACAGCCTATGCCTACACCTGTTAAAGATATTGCGACCAAATATGCCACTGATGGTTCTATGAGTAAAAATTTGGAGAGTGATGCACACTTGATCAATGATCTAGTAATAGGAAAGGTAAAAATAGAAGTGGCTACATACAAATATAAGGATGAATTTGGAGAAATTGATGCTAAAGGCTTCAAGGTTACTACTATGGATTTAGTGACCATTACTAGAGATACTAGTAACTACTTTTTCAATTTCTTTGTAGACCATGTGCTAACCCAATTAGAGAATGATAGGAAAGAGAAGAAAGAGCTAAAAGAATTGATGATTACTATGGCTACCTATATAGATTTTTTGATGAATAGGTGCTCCTCTATTGGTTCAAACCCCACATTCTTTTGACCCTAATTTCTCAAACAACCAGCAGTTGGTTAAACAAATGCAAAGAGGTAAACTACTCTTAGACATAGTACAAGAATGGGTGGCATCCATGATAAAGGAAGGTAGTAAATTCATCTTGGATTTTACTACCATGTGTATAGAGTGAGAGATGTTGTTAGGTGAAATGCAAAACCTTGTGCCAGCATGAGAAGCTGATCAAAGTTGATGACAAGCCATCATGTTCCAAGTTCATGAGGTTGAAAATTATGGAACATTAAAGTTTTTGAATGAAAATCCCATGAGAATTGTGGACTCGTGCATGTTTTTCATCTTAAAGAGAAATATGGGTTAGAAGGAGTCAATTAAGAAAAGGAGCCATTGAAGAAATGTGATTAGTGGAAACTAAAATTGCTAGAATGCATAAAGAACTCCTAAAGGATATGCATGTTGTTAATCCTACGTAAATCCTATAGTTAGAAGATGGCAACATGGACTTCAAGGTCTTAACTAAAAATTTCAATGATGGTATGACAAGAATCAAGGACAATGACACACCTATTTCTGGTTAGTTCACTACACTAGAAAATATCAAGTCAATCTTATATCTGAAGAAGAATCTCATGCCACAACAAAGATGAAGGATTAAAGAGCTCAAATGGAAAAAGGATGCTTGTGAGTCCAAACTACTTAGCCTAAAGAATCCTCACTCCCATGCAATGCAAGAATTCACAAACATCTTCAGAAGCTAGAAATTGGTAAAGCAGACCATGGTTGATGGAGAGAAGGCTAGCAATGAAATTTAGCTGAAGTAATTATTTTCTATTTTTTCTTCAAACTATTTCAAAAACTATTTATTTTTCTTATAACTATTTTTAACCAAAAGTTTGGGCTTTAATGGAGGCCTTTTTGGGTTTGTAAAGAACTATAAGTGTAGGAGCATTTAACTAGTAAGGGGTTAGATTTAGAGTATCCTAAATATACTTTGATAAAGCTAGTACTATTCTAAGTCAATTATACACAAATAGTGATAGATAGATAGAAATATATGTATAGAAGTGCTCTCTTAAATGACTTTGTGCTAAGGAAAGTATTTCAACACACACACACACACACACACACACACACACACACACACACACACACATATCACTTATTGTTTTTGCTTTAAAACTTGGTGTTTGAGGCAGATTCAAGGCAGATTCAATCATGGTTACTTTGTGGGCTATGATGATCAGTTATGTATGATATTTATTTATATTTCTTTGTTGTTCATTTTCATATATTTCTCTCCAAGATTAGTTTGAATTGTTGTGGCATTTAGATTCCTAGTTAAATCTTATTGGTGGGAAGACTATGAGCTTTTCATTTTTTTTTGAATCACTGAATATGTAAATTATTACCTAAGTACCCAAGAGTACATGAGTGTTCCTTATGCACTTTTAGGCAAAATTTTTCATTCAATTAATATTGATCTTTTGAGCTTATTAATAAATATTTGTAATGGGAGTTGTACCTATAAATTTAGAGGGAAACAAATAACACTTTGTTTACCCAACTGTTATGAACATTATTGGATTTTCCAAGCCTTGGGCATAGATTAGCTTATTGTTTAATAAGAAAAGAATATTTGTTCACTAATAGATTTTTGTCCCTAAAGAAAGAGGACTAAGTCCTTTTAAAGTAGTAATGAATTACCATGGTCCTTCCACATGATAATTTATTTCCTTTGTTGTAGGCTAATCTCATATTTGAAGACACACAGGAAGATATAATTTCTAATTTGTTTTTGGCTACCTCAACATTAGACTTGAATAACCAACAATTTCAACAAGTGTTTATTCTTCAAAGAGAAGAGGAACATGCTAAACTTTTGAGATGTGTGCCAAAATTTCAAGAAGAAGTAGTGGTTAATAGACTTGCCCAAGCACTTGCAAGATCCTAAACAAAAAGATAAGAAGTAGACCTGGCTGGTAAGAGGTATATAAAAGGAGAAAGAGAAAAGGGGATTCTAGATGAGAATTTTGAGCCTTTAAAGAACTTGAGTTTTCTACCTAATTTAATGACTCAAAAGAAAAGAAAAATAACTAAATCTTGTAGCAAACCCAGTTCTCCTCCTAAGAATTCCCCTCTCTCACCTTTGGTACAATCCCTAGTCTCATTAAAAGCTCTAGTCCCTTCTCATTTGAATATTCAACCTTTGCAATTTATATTACCAAACATGGCTATCAACCAACCATGGGAGTAGAATATAGGCTCATTGAATCTTGGAGTCAATCATGCAACATTGCCCAAAGGTGCAACTAAAATTTTCCCCAAGTTCAATGGAGATGGAAAATTTTCTATAAAAGATCACTTGAGCACTTTTCATACAGCCTATGGAATTATAAGTGTTCCTACCTAGGAAATAGTTGTTAGGTTTTTTTTCTAAATGCTAACTAATGCTACTACTGATTGATTCAAGCATTTGCCCCAATATTTCATAACTAGTTGGAATAACATGAAAACAGTGTTTAAAAATAGATTCAAATCCCCTAACAGTGAGTGTTCTCTATTACTTCAGTTAAGCCAACTGAAAATGGAAATGTATGAACCAATGATAGAGTTAGTAGAAAAATTTTAAAGGTTAATCCAGAGAATCCCTACTGACTCTAGACCTAATGGAGAAAACAAAAAAATTCTTTGTTAACATTGTTCCCCCAAACATGAGTTTCCATATTATTAAAGATGCAGTTGTTGATTTAGCCACTACTTAAAGATTGGCTATCAAGTTAGAAGATGAACTTATTACTATCATTGAATGTAGAAGGGAAGATCAATCCTCTAGGCCTGCTTCCACCTCTACCCCTATAGACCCTTTCATGTAGAGGCTAATGAATGATATGGCAATGTTAAAAAGACAACAAAATAGAATTAATGGCCCTTACCAATCCCCTTATTGGGATATTAATAGATGCTAGCAACACCAACATCATGGAAATGCCTCATTTCTGGTAGCTCCTTAGCCAAGGTTGCAAATTAAAGAAATTCCTAAAGAGACTATGTGTTCTTTCCATAGGACTAAAAATCATGATGGAAAAACTTGCAACAATTGGGTAAGATGTGTTCAAATAGAAAAAGATGCTCCTGGCACTAAACAATCAGTTGAAAGTGAAAAGGGGGAAAATGAGAGTGCAAACACCTATCTTCTTGAATATGAATCTGACGCAAAAAGGGGAGGCAATTCTTTTGTAATACTCCAAGACTCTACCCGCACTGTCTTGACTAGAAATCAAAGAAATCAGAAGTCCTATGCGAGAGATAACACAACTATTCTAATCTCTAAAGGAGAGAACAAATGCACATTGATCTAGCAAAGAATGCAGATTTCAAAATATTATCCAAAACAAAATTGGCAACTAGTACTTCTGCTTTTGACATTGTATATTTTTTTAAATCCTTTCCCTTATCCATCTCCTTAGTGGAATATTTAAGAATGAATCCTAAGGAGTTGCATAAACTATTCCAATGTGTGAAGGGGGGACCTATTACCAATCTTCAATTTACTAATAACATGATCAAAAATCAAATACCTCTGGAGAAACCTATTTTTGTATCTAAAACATGTATGGGGCAGTTCCCTAATATAGAGTTGGTTGTTAATTTTGTTGAAGGAGAAGTGTCTAGAAATAAAACAAAACCCCTTCTATTTGTCTTTTCTACTCAATAGACAAAAGCTCAAAAAATGTATTATAAACTCAGGAGCTTCTAACAACATATGCTAGCCCCAGTTGCTATGGCTCTTGGCTTGGACATCACTAAAACTTTTGATTGTTGTTATTCCATAGATGGAAAGAAAGTCCCCCTCATTGGCCAAGTCAAAGATGTAGAAGCAATCCTTTATGCTTTCCTAAATAAGAGGCTCAAATTAACCATCTTAGTAACTAATATTCTAGCTAGTTATGGAATGTTGCTTAGTAGAACATTCTATAAGGACATGGGGTGAGAGATTAGATTGGTTGGTCTGAAGCTACTATTTTAGTGGGTAAAAAGAAGATCAAATTAGAACCAGAGCCAAAAAATAAATACACAGTAGTCCCTTCAGATAATCTAAAAGCTTAGATATTGTATGAAGAGTGCCAATTTGGAAACTATGTCATCTTACCTAACAATGAACTTAAGGAAGACGGGGTAGGAATACACTTTGATGCTTTGCGGATTTTAGATTTTGATGGTAGTTTCTCTAACTTAGGATCACGGGTAGAAGCTATTTTGATTTCTACTTCAAGAGATGTGTTTCCTTTCTCTTTTAAATTGGACTTCCACAACATAAATACACTAGTAGAATTTTGGAAAATAAATGACTAGGTGACTAAAACTTTTAGTCACAAGATTAAAAAATTTAGTCACGTGACTAAAAGTGATCAAATTCTAGTAATATTTCACATTTTATAAGTATAAGTGACTAAAAAAATGACTAATTTGGTCACCGAGTAAAATCACAAGGTTAGACAAAGAGAAGTGACTAAATACATGATCAAATAAATGACTAAAAAATTGGTCACTAATAATTTGTGACCCAAACAAATGATTAAATGAATGGTTGATCAATTTTTTATTATATTAATATATTTTTTAAAAGCTTTTTTGTAATTTTTACTACTCATCAATGAAATCTTGTCATATTAATGGATCATTATCAATTAATTCCTTGAATGTCCTCTCAATTGATATTGAACTAGAAATAATCTCAAAATCACCCTAATCTGCACTCAAACTCCTCAAAATCTATGTACAAACTCTTGAAGAATTTTAAAAACTCTTCATGCACTCAAAATGAAACTCCAAATTTATCTTTACATATCAAATGCATAATTATCAATTAAATATTTTATAATCTCTATATATAATTTATATTAATAACATTAACATCATGTAATAACTAATTTTATAAAATAGAAAATCATTTTTCTTTTCATTATATTTAATATATTTTGGTATTTATTAAATAGTAAAAACTACTACTTAATAAATACTAAACCATTAAACAATTTTTTTTAATACTAAAAATAATAAATATTTATTATATAGGCAAGAGCCAATGAGAAAATGATAAATTGTAACACTCTCATCTTAGGTTTGAGACTACTTAATATGTAGCGACAAATAATTACTTATAAACCCATCATACTTATTTTCCTTTAAATTTCAAAGTTATTCACTTGTTGACATATTTTCATTCATTACTTACATATGTATAGATTTTAGTTATATTTCTCACATTTTAAAAAGAATTTATAATCTTGTTTTTTAAACTATTAAAGCATTTTTCAAATTCTAAAAGACTCATTCAAGTGTATTCTTAGTGCCAAAGGTGATTAATTTAATTTCACAGTTATATCTTCCACTACCCTGGGTCCTTCCCCAGTTTTGATAATAGCAAGAGTTTGACATATTCATATAGAATTATATTTTATTAGTATTTGTCAATAGACTATATAGTATTACGTGAAATTGCATCAAAATAGTCATTAAAATTAATTATATTAGTCAATTATTACTAAGTTTTTCAAAAATATAAGAAAATTATTTAAAATTAAAATTAATTTTCTTTGGACTAGACAAAATAATATTATATTTATTAAAGTTTTCCTAATCATCTTATTCAATATATCAACATAGACGTTAATTGTAAAATTAAAGTAATTATTATGTTATAATTAAACTAAAATATTTTTCTTCTTCTACAATTGTACATTAAATTTATAATTATCTTTGAGAAAAATATAATAAATTTGCTACACTTATTATATAAATAATAATTCTAATTCAAATTATATTTTTCATTTAGATAAAATAATGCATAGTTTAGAACATCTTAATAATTATTAAATTATTATCTTTTAATTAAATTATTTCTTATTAGTGGATAGTTTATTTGTGAAATTAAATATTATATTTTTCACTATATTATTTTCATCTTGGTATATTTTTACTTTAATATTATCAATATTTTAAATTATCTCAATGAAGAGGTGAATATTTCTACTATAATTTTAGAATTTTTTTTCATGTGATTTCAAAAATTCATTGGATGTTTTTCTTCTTGATATACATATTTATTGTTTCATAATATCACCTATTTAGTTCTCTCAATGAAAATGTGGATATTTCTAAAATAATTTTAGAATCTTCCTTTTTCTTTGCATGGGATTTTAGAATTTTTTTTTGTTTTACCTTCTTTTAAGGATTTTGATTTTTTTCACATAAATCTTTAAGAATGAAAGAAGTATGTGAGAAAAAAAATCATTTCTAGGTTATTATCTCTGAAAATTCAAAGCTGAATTTTATTTTTTAGGATTTTGTGAAGGATTTTCTTTGAGACCATGTTTGTTTTCATTGATTTACATGGTTCATGTAATGGTCTTAGCCTACCTATTCATTAAATGCAATGGTTCATGATATGGTAGAAAACTTCATGCCCAAAATCTTGACTTAGCTTCAAATGAAAATACTTTGTTTAATGTGCAGGCATGAGGATGGTGACAACTTCACAACTTCTCAAAAAGGTTGTGGGATATGGCTTTACACCTTGACATTTGCATTTTTTAGGATTTGGAATATCAATATTAATGAAAATTTGTGTAAGACATTTTTATTCATGCATTTTTTTAGTTTTGAGATATAGTCTATAATTTATGTTTTTTTATAAAAAATTTGAACTTTGGCTCTTTTTGTATTGATTGATGCTTTATGCATAATTATTACTAAATTCAACATATAAGCCACACTTTGTGTGCTCAATTTGAGTATGATGATTATGTATAAGCTTATAGATCGTAATACGAAAAATAGTAAAAAATAAAAATTATAATTTATTTCTTAGCTAGGAGAATGACTCCTAACAAATGCTATGATAGTTAGAGAGAGTTGTTTCTTCATTAGAAATAATAATAAAATTATTTCAATATTATTAATGTAGAAAAGTTTTAATGGAATGATTCGTCTAGTAATCTATCTATTATTGTATTTTCTCTTTAACATAAGATATCCTTAATAATATAGCTTTATAGTGGAATGCATGGATACACTTTCAAACAATTTAATTGAAATCCTGAACAAGTTAAACTATATGTCAAGTATTACAACATCTACAATTAAAAAAAAAAAAATCGATCGGTAAATGGCCAAAGCCTTGTTAATTAAATTAAATAAGAGAAAAGTTACAATAGCATTACTCCATTCAAACGGGTACTGGTAGGAAAGAACAGAGAAGAAAACCTCCAGTCTAGCCTGGGACTTATGTCCTATATTATTACATTGCACAGTGGCATACCCCAAATCTTATAATTACAAAAAGATACACATGGGCATTCCATGAAAAAGTTATCTAGCTAAAGACTCCTACCATCTTATGAAGAAAAGGTCAAAAGCCTAAGTTTATCTTTAAACCTGTCTAGAAAACATCTATCTCCACAAGAACATGAATTGTTAGTTGGGTTAAATAATCCAATTCACGATATATAATAAGAAAAAATTGTTTAAAACCTTTAATTGTAGTACCTTATCTTGAAAAGGGGCAGAATTAAACACTAATCTCCTAAAAACTAATGTCAAATTGATTATCCTAAGATCCTAAAATTGTATCAAGGGTAAAATTTAAAAAGTTAACTCATTGAGATATCTAGAACTGCCAAATTATCTAAGGAATTGAAACCCCTAATCTCTAACTAGACTAATACTCGGGAGTCCATTCTTTCCTTACAGATCTTTTGAAATAGCAATTTCCTTCTTCTTTTTTCTTAACCTAGCTTAATATGGGAACCTAGGATATGTCGATTCCTCAAATCTGAATAGATGCTACTATAATCAAATTTACATCACTTTGTATGCTTACTATCTATACTCTCAAGATCTTCAAATATAAATAAAGACTATGAGCGCTTGAAAAGAAAATCCTACAATGCTGTCCCCTGTTCCAAGTTATACAATAAATAATGCAATGAGGAGTCCAGTGGGATGCCCTACATCATATTGATTAAAGATCTAGATTAAACTATAAACCATATGAAGAAGCCATAAACTTGAAATGATTTCAAGCGACAAAACAAAAAAATGCCTCTAGTCGGCCACAAGGATTACACACTTCAAAGATAAATGCCCTCAGATTAATCAAATGGATAATCTTCAAACCCTATTTGGGTTTCATAAAATTCTCCCAGTTGTTTAATAATAAACCACAGACGGCTATTAAATTTTCTAGGGAAGAGTTATTGAAACCACCAATCTAAAAAGCAGAGAACCTACATCAAAATCTAATCTCATTGTTTAAAGAAACAAAACAAGGTTCTCTGTTTCCAAGTTTCAAACATACTAAACTGGTTACAGCTCGAGCTCGAGAAGAAATTAATTTAAAAAAAAAAAAAACCACTAATAAACAAATAGATTGAATTTGATTTTATAAACAATCCATAACAGATTTAAGTCTCCATTAATGAATACTTTCAAATTCTTAAGCCAAAAAACTTTAAACATATGCTTCATTTCTTGATAAACATAATTTATCAAACTATAAAGCTAAATATAAACAAGACTTGAAGATTCCAAACCCTTAAAAACACCCATCAGATTTTGACATAAGTTTAATGTATTAGCATAATAAAAGTCAGAGTCTATCATAGATTTCACCACATCGTTATATTGCATTATATAATAGACCAATGACATACCTAAAGACCTACTATATCTTGACCTATGCAATTGGATGCATATCAACTATTTCTTGTTGCTAGATATAAAAAACAACATCTACAATATTTAATAAGCACAGTAAAACATTAAATTATTTTTTTCACTTGAATAAGACTTCTTGCATGAAATTAATATAAAATACAATGTAACATTTGATAATAGCAAGTAATTTCAATGTTGTAACTAAAATAAGTCAATTAACATCCTTTTCTCTCATCCTTTGTATACACAAACAAATACAAGATATGCTCATATAGGTAAATAAATTCATGTTGATGCATCCAATCAAACTTTTGAAGAAACACCTCATTCAATTAATTTGTTTTGTTTTAATATTTAATATTTTCTTCCTTATTTTATAATGTACTAAGATATTAAATGTTTTAATATGAATATTGTCATATTTAAATTCTACATATAGACCCCAAAAATATTCTACATACAAACTCCCAAAAAAAAAAGTTTGCATAGACATGTGTTTTATTGAACAATATTTTTATTTTTTATTGAATGTGCTTTATAAAATAGGGACGGTAGTGGAAGGTTATTTTAAAAAGAGAGTTCACATAATGATACATAGTCCTTGTGCAGGGAGGAAAGTAAGGAACTGATTTTGTTTCAGCATGCAATGCTTAAAGGAAGATAGTGGACATTTGGGAAAGCGATAAGATTATAGATCTTCGAAAGGGAGTTATAACATTTGAATGAAATTATGAAGACATGGGTTCCTAGAAGACAATCTTCTTTAGTAATCATTTCTTGCAAATGTTGGCAGATAGTGCCCCATTTATGTGCACTTTGTTCTCAGAGTAGTGGGAAACACATCATCACTGCCCTAAAGACCCTATAAAAAGGCATAGGGTTTTATGTGTTGTGTATCCTATAAAAAGACAGGGAAAAGTTTCCAAAACTAGAGTTCAATCAAAGATGAGTCATCTTGATACAATTGCGGCTATTTCAGGGCACTGGAGTTTATTTTGGTTGTGACTTCCTCTACCATTTTCTAATTGTAAGGGTCAATGAATAGGATTTTCTCTCCTTAAAAGGTCCAAATTAATTATGATATTCCTTTGTATGTCCCCTTCTTCACCTATCACAATTGCTAAACCTCCCTTTAGGGTTTGAAGTTTTCGATTTGCCTTCACCATAAGGGTTTAATATTGATCAAAAAACATATTAACGCATTAGATGCTTTCAATGGTCATCGTCTTCTTAGAGAAATTGGGGAGCGTTGGATTGAACTATGTTTAACTGCCATTAGGAGAAGGAGGTCAACCACTATTGTTGTTATTATTGCCTCATAATATCGCACCTAGTTATTATAGCTATTCTAGTGGCATGTAGATCAGAGATTGGAAAGACTATTTTTTACTCACAAGAATTATCGGCCTTCTAATTGACCTAAATTTCTTTCGCTAGCACCATCTTTCTAGAAACATACACAAGCTTTATTACTTTTGATGGTTTGGCCGCATTGAAACTGATGGAACTCCAGTGCGTGAGATTTCTAGCAAAGGTATGAATGTCAGCGATAAAATTTATGACCCCGCAGAAGAAAAGTGAAGGTACATTCTTACAATTTTGGCCAAGGTTTGCATGACAAGCACACTAGAAGAAATTTTTGCAAGATGCATGTTAATCTATGTAACTTCTAGCAAAGTTTTACATCTCTTTTTTATCACTAATTCACCTTTCAACAATGTAGAGAAAATACATTTTACACCCAACCTGCAAATATGTTTTGCCAAGTTGAAAAATAAAATAACTTTTACAAACCAAAAATCTGAGTATCGACTGTGCTAGACCACCTGAGATCAATTGAGTAGATTCATGCTACAAAATATCAGGAAATATAGTGGGGATGCACCATGTTTGACGGGTGTTCTATTTAGTCAATGCTAGAGAAGTTTAGTACAAAGGCTTTCCTCTCAGTCATAGAGGTCCCAGATTCTTCCTAGATAGAAAATGTAAATATTTTAAAGCCTTAACAACCCCTCTCAAATGAGTGTATGGTCTGCGCTTCGAGCTTTGGAAGACCAAAATCTGGTGAATAGAAGTTGTGATTGACTAGCAATTCAGAGGTAAATACTTAAATTAACACCACTCTCATTCCATTATGAATTGCTTTGTTTAATAAAATTAATGGAGATTCTTCCCTTTTTAAGTCTCTATAGAATACTCATTGATGAGTATTTCTCTTGCATTCTCCTAGATTTCCTCGGTGAAGTCAGCCATATTGATAGACAATATTGTATCAAAACTATGAATGCTCCTATTCTAATCTGTATAACAACACACAATCTTAGACCCAAAATTATAGTCTTCTTAGACAATTCATTATTTAGAAACCCTTTGTTTGAAGTACCCATGATACACTTGCAGATGCAAAATTGATTATGTTGCAAAAATGAACATAGTCCATGAGCTTGAATTTCATAGCATTTAAATGCAGTTTAACTAGAAGTGATGGGAAACTAAATAAAACATGCATTAAATTTAGGATTTGGCAACACTTTCCCTAATTTTTTGCGATTCGACTGAGTGCATGCTAAAACTCAGAAATCTTCACAATAGGAACCAAAAAAATTGAGCTTATACTATGCAAAAATGCAAATAACCTAGCATGGCTTAAGAATTTCATGTGAAATCATTGATTTCCATGATGCTCAAAATTTCTTCTAGAGATTCAAAATTTGATCAAACACAACTAGCTTTGAGAACCCAAAAATCATTTTATGACACCTAGACATGATTACCAACACCTCATGAAAATTGCACTGTATATCAATCCTTTGCAGCAGATTTCATTTTAGGATATATATTATCTTTTGTACTTTTAAAATCTCTTCAAGAACCATCATTTGGGTTCTTCCTTTGCTCAAAGCTCTCTTGATCACTTTCATTACAAATACAATATATCAATCCTTTGCAGCAGGTCATAATTTTTTTTTTCCCAAATCAGATATATTCCAATTCTCACAAGAAAAAAAATTACTGGTTATTACCTATGGTAGAAGATCTCATAAATTTAATCTATTTGAATGAATTATGCACAATATAATAATATAAACTATTGTCCATATGTTGTGCAACATAGTCTTAGTGGTAGATTAGAGTTTATGGGAGACATTGCAAGTTTAAGGCATAGCCATGTCATCACAGTCACACTATTAAAGTAAATCACCATTATTGTATTTGCTAGAAACTGTGCTCAAGAGTTGCACATCAAGTCAAACATCTAAATTACTCCAAGGTTTGATCGAACATGTCAGGTCCCCTGTAGACTAAAAGCATGTCTTTGTGGGATCCGCTCTTATTCCTTCCTACTTGGGTCAATTTCTGAGTATCATTTGGAATACATGGTCTATAACTAGCCACTGGATAGCTAAATAAGTTTTGGATATTCTCACAATTGTAGAGAATCTTTCTAGCACATGTTGGAGATTAATTAGATTGTGATTCTTAAGCTAGCTACTAATTAACTTAGTTCATCATGCAATATTGTATCTCTAAAATTGAATAACATATTATTTGGTGAGGCTACAACTTCTGTCATGTTTATATGACATCTTATCTAAATGTTGTTGTTCACTGAGAGATTTCCAATTTTTTTCCCTTAATTATAGTTTATGTTAGCACTAAAAATAGTTTCAGCTGGTTTAAGTTCAGAAATCATTTCACTGTGAGTTACTGAAATCAATATATGTGTTGTATATAGTAGAGTTAGTGTATTTGAACTGTGAATAAGGCATTTATTGATTTATTGATGAGAGTTATCCATCCATGCTTGAGATCATTATATTGGTTTTGATCATTCAATGAAGGAACCATTTTTCAGGCATGGCTAGGTTATCATTGTATTGGTTTTGATCATTCAATGAAGTTTGCGAAGGCGTTGATCTTGGACATGGACCAAAGTTTCCCCCACTTGAACAGGTAATAATGGTATGTCTTCTTTCTTGTTTGTTTACTTTTTCGACACAATTTTTTATTTAATCACCATATAAGATACTAGATTAAAGGAAGGTGTAAGTTTCATCACTTATATGATCCTGTTGTCAATCAAATTGTTGATCAACCTCCAACATCATTCATTGCTACAATGGAAGAGTATGCTAGAGATGCCCCAAGAGCTTCATTAGCCTATAGGGAGTTGGTATGTAGTGACTATGTGTGAAAGAAAATATATAGTTTATTGCAGATATAGCTAATTCATACTTTAATTTGGTATTTACTTTCAAAATGATAAATTTATATGATTAAGTTTTTGTCAAACACTATTGGAAATTTGCAACTACCCTCATAAGAATTCTTTATTTTTATGCTATGTTTCCTTCAGCAGAAGATTGAATCTATTATAAAGATTTTAGTTCTAGAGTACAAGAAAAAGTTAGAACCTAAGGATGATATATCACCATCACTAATCCCCCCACCTCTATCTAAACCTATTAAGGAGGAGGTTGCACCTATATAACATGCAAAATCTAACCTTTTGGTAAATCTTGGGAACTATAGTATTAGGCACTAGAATATTTTATCCTTGTAATAAATTTCATTATAATGTAGAACTTATATAGGAAGAGGATGGTATATACCATAAGGTGACTTAGACTATATACTTTAACCTAGTGAGAGTGCATATAATGGTTTTATGTTATCTGTAGGTCTGACCAATGCTTAAGTAACTGTTAAATAACCCTTTTTAATGTTTGGCATATAGGGCTTGGATGACATTAGCCCTGATCCTTCAACAGTTGAGAAAAGGAATGCGCTAGCCCTTGCTATTGTTCTTGTTGTAGGTAAGTTGTTCATATGGTTCATATTAAACATATCAATGTATTTTTGTTAAGGGTATTTTGACATTGGAGCTCCTTCAAATTGCAGGCACTACTTCAAATGGAAATTTAGACAATGCTTTAGATTTGTCAAATTGGGCCACTGGTTGGGAATTATCTCTGGTTACCACTTCAACTTCTAGTCCGAGTATCCAAGTAGAAAGCAAACTAGTAATGTTAATTTTCGTTATTACTTTCTTTTCATGTGCCTTGTTTTTATCAAATTCCTATTTTTATGTTGTTTGTAAGCTATGGTTCAATAAATGTCAACATTAGATATAATGAACACTTTTAGCACCTACTTGAGAATAAGGAAGAGGAAGGGGCAAGGTTCATCACATATATGATCTGTTGTCAATCAAATTGCTGATCAGCCTCCAACATCATTCATTTCTCCAATGGAAGAGTATGTTAGAGATGCCCCAAGAGCTGCATCATCCCGTAGGGAGCTAGTATGTAGTGACCATGTGTGAAAAAATATACATAGTTTATTGCAAATATAGTTAAGTCATACTTTAATTTGGTATTTACTTTCAAAATGATACATTAAATACATGATTAAATTTTTGTCAAACATTATTACAAATCTGCAACTACTCATAACAATTTTTTGTTTGCATGTTATGCTTCCTTCAGCAAAAGATTGAATCTGTTCCAAAGGTTTTAGTTCTAGAGTACAAGAAAAAGCCAGAACCCAAGGATGACATATCACCATCAAAATCACCAACAACAAACCACCCCCCCCCCCCCCCCCCCCCCCACTCCAATCCCTATCTAAACCTGTTAAGGAGGAGGTTGCATCTATACAACATGCAATGCCTAACCTTGTGGTAAATATTGGGAACTACAATATTAGGCACTAGAATATTTTATCCTTGTAATAAATTTCATTACAATGTAGAACTTATACAGGAAGAGGATGGTATAACCTAGTGAGAGTGCATATAATAGTTTTATGTTATCTATAGGTATGATCAATGCATAAGAAACTATTAAATAACCCTTTTTAATGTCTAGCATATAGGGCTTGGATAACATTAGCCCTGATCCTTTAGCACTTGAGGAATGAAATGCACTAGCCCCTGATATTGTTCCTACTATAGGTAAGTTGTTTGTATGCTTTATATTAAACATATTAATGTATTTCTGTTAAGGGTATTTTGACATTGGAGCTCCTTCAAATTGCAAACACTGTTTCAAATAGAAATTTAAATAGTGCTTTAGATTTGTCAAATGGGGCCACTGGTTGGGAATTAGCTCTGGTTACCACTTCAACTTCTAGTCTGAGTGCCCAAGTAGAAAGAAAACTAGTAATTTCAGTTTTCCTTATTACTTTCTTTTCATGTGCCTTATATTTATCAAAATCCTATTTTTATGTTGTTTGTAGACAAAGTTCAATAAGTGTCAACATCAGGTGTAATGAACCCTTTTAGCACCCACCTGAGCATAAGGGAGAGGAGATATTTGATACTTTGACATCTCCATATGTTAAAAAGTGAGTATTTTAATTAATTGTGTTTCATAGTTTTTAACAGATGTGATTTTTTAATGGGGTTTGATGTTTTTATTTAATGCAAAGGTCTATTTTCTTGACATAAATTGCATAATCATTTGTATCTTTTTTTGAGAAGTTAGCACAAGAAACAATACTCATTTGTGGTCAAAGTGCTCCAAATTATATTTTATTAGATTCTCTCACTACAATAATTTAGAGAAGTGTAATTGACATGAAATATAATTTTAAAGTGCTTGAACGAAAGAATTTAAAATTGTTCAATTGTTACTGATAAAGATTTAGATTATCATTTTTCTTAATAACTAAAATTTCTGTTCTTTGAGAAGAGTATATCATGTTACAGTGGGCATGATCATGGTAGATCTAATGTTGGAAGACAACTTTGTCAATTTTTTGCATTATTCTTTAAAGGGTACTAGCTCAATGGAAGAGCACCTACTTTATAAGTAGGAGGATGGTGGTTCAATTCCATCATGCCCTAATATGACTAAATTGATGATTAAATAAACTACCAAATAAACTATCAAATATATTACCAAATATACTTTATATACTACCAAATAAACTAATAAATATACTACCATATATACTACCCAAAAAACTACCAAATATACTACCAAATCAACTCCCAAATATACTACCATAACTACTACCCAAATGTACTACCAAATAAACTACCAAGTAAAAACAATAAATGACTAAATCAATCACCTAATCAATGATTAAAATAGTTTAGTCATAAATTTGGTTGGGAGATAAATGTCCAACAATAAACTACCATTGGTCATGTGATAAAAATTAGTCACATATCTACAATTTTTAGTAGTTTATTTAGTAATATATTGTTTATTTTGTACTAGTGATAACACTGCATAATATGAAGCCTTACTCCTAGGATTGCAAGAAGCCAAGGCAAGAAGAATAAAGAAATTAAAGGTGAAAAGTGATGCTGAACTCATCGTAAAATAGGTAAGAAATCAGTTTTCTATAAAAATGATAGGTAGAGAAACTATAGAAATCTATTCTAAGATGATACCAAATATTTTGATGCTTTCTCTATAGAGTTTATACCTCTACTAAAGCTAATTTCATAGTTGTTTTGACCTCTTTTTTTTTACTGCACTAGAGTTCAAAAGTGATACTTACAAAATTGAAATGATCTACAGACCTAGAGTGCCAAATAATGTAAATCATTAGTAGGTTTTTTATAATAACTCATAGTTAAAAGATTTTATTGAATGTGTTTGAAATTTGGATAATATTTTGTTTCAAGGGTAGGAGAAGAATGAAAAATTAGTTGGGGAGGAACTGGTTGAATCTACAAAGGTTATTAAATTAAAATAAAATAAAATTCTAAAGGGGTTAGTTCCTTTGGAACATTTGTTCAGAAGGAAAGATGACAGTGCCATCTTGAAGGAGAGTGATCACAATAAGAACCTAAAGGAACATGACAATATAAACATTGGAAATGAGAAAAATACTAAATGGATTTCCATTGGCCAAACATGCTTAGAAAAAGAGAATGATGGTTTGCTTAAACTTATTGTCAAATACCAAGACGTCTTCACATGGGGATATGAAGACTTGATGAATTTTAGGAATGGAGAGTTCAGAAATCACATACCTTTAAAACTTGGGGCAGTCACTTTTAGACAAAAAAAACTTAGAAATTATAATTGCAAGGTGTCTGAGGCAATTTTCAAATAAGTGGAGAAAATGTTAAAATCCCATACAATATATCCAATTCACCACTAACCTGGATAGTGAACATTGTTCCTGTGAAAAGGAAAAATGGAAAAATAAGGATTTGTGTGGACTTTAGGAATTTAAATCAGGCTAGTCTCAAAGACAATTATGCACTCTCCACCATGGATCATGTTCTGCAAACAGTCACTAGGTCCAAATTCATGTTGATGCTTGATGGGTACTCAAGGTATAACTACATTAGCATTTCACATGAGGATCAACATAAAACAACCTTTAGAACTCTCTAGGGCACTTACACTTATAATCAAATGTCATTTGGTTTTATCAATATTGGAGCAACATTTCAAAGGGAAATGAATTCTTCCTTTAAATATTTGAGGGATAAGATAATTGTAATATATTTGGATGATTTGACCATATATTCCAAAAGGAGGAAACATTACCTAAGAGATCTTGAGGTAGTGTTGAACTGATGTAGACAACATGGCATATCTCTCAATCCTAAAAAGTTTGTATTCTTTGTGGAAGAAGGCAAACTGCTCAGACACATTGTTTTAAAAACAAGTATAAGAATTGACCCAAAGAGAGTGAAAGTGATAAAAAAAATTATCCTTGCCCACCGATAGAAGTGATTTGAAGTCCTTTGGTTAGATTAAGTTGTTAAGAAGTTTTGTTCCTGAGTTCTCTGAAAAAGTAAGACATATGCTGAACATGATGAGTGAGAAACATCCTTTAGATGGAAAGAATAAGGTATAAAGGATTTTGAATAGATTAAAATATCTATTTCAAATACTCTCGTGTTGCTAAGCCTTGATTTTAAAAGGGACTTCATAATTTACTGCTATGCTTCAAAACACACTCTGTCTAGTATCTTGACCCAGAAGGATGATCAGGATAATGAGGCTCCAATTTATTTCATGTGTGTTCCCCTAAAGAAGCATGAATTTAATTACACTCAAATGGAGAAGCATGTGTTTGTTGTGGTGAAGGCAATGAAATAGTTAAGGTGTTATATCTTGCATTCTCATTCTATTGTCTATGTTCCTAAAATAGCACTAAAAGGCATACCAACTCAACAAGAGATCACAATAAATAAAAGAGTAGTGTGGGTAACCAAGGTTCAAGAATATGATTTAACCATTAAACCTACTTCTTTGGTAAGGGGCCAAGGTTTGTGCAAGTTAATAGCTGGAAGTAAAGTATCACCATTAGAAAGCACCTAGGTTACATATTCTATTTTTTTGGTAAGTTCAACTGATCCCTGGTTTTCTAATGTAGTATACTTCTTGACATATGATGAATGCCCTACAAATATGAGCTATAAAGAAAAACATAATCTTAGATTGAAGGCAAAAAAATATGTAATTTCTCATGGCATATTGTATAAAAGAGGGATAGATAGAACCTTTCTAAGATGTGTGGTTAGTGAGCAACAAAAAAAATTGTTGAAACTATATCATTCAGATGTTTGTGGGGGACATTTTTCATCTATTGTAACTGCTTTCAAAATCCTCAAAAATTGCTTCTACTAGCAAAGTATGTTTAAAGATGCATATTCTTTCATGAAAAACTATGAGAAATGGCAACTTTTCACTTGTCGTCCTCAATTAGCAGGTTTCTAACTAAGACCGGTAATAATTGATGAACCATTCCATTAGTGGGGTATAGATTTCATAGGGCCATTGAATCCCCCATCTAGTGTGGGCCATACATATATATTAGTAGCCACAAATTACTTCACCAAGTGGGTAGAGGCTATACAAACTAAGAAAGCTAGTTCATAGGTAGTGTGTGAATTCTCGATGGAATACATATTTGTTAGGTTTGGAGTTCCTTAAAAGATAGTGGCTAATAATGCAACCTAATTTTCATCTAAAGAGATTTCTCTTTTATGTTATGAGCATGGCATATCTTTAGCTCATTTGTCAAATTATTTCCCTCAGGGAAATGGATAGGTGGAATCTAATAACAAAATCTTGGTTGCTATAATGAAGAAGTTGGTCAATGATAATACCTAAAATTGGCATAAAACATTGTATGAAGCATTATGGGCTGATTGGATCACTCCTAGAAGAGCTATTGGAATGACCCCCTTTGAATTAGTGTATGGAGTAGGTGCCCAAGTGTCCCTGCCTCTAGAATTATTTGCCATAAAGTTGCAGTTTGTAATTGAAAATCCTCTTTTCTAAGACTCTTTAGAGAAAAGGGTGATGTATTTGAATAAACTAGAAGAAAAAAGAGACAAACTTATTGACCATATAACTAAGCACCAGATGAAAGTAAAGTAGATTTTTGATATGAGGGCCAGGCCTTGTAAATTCCTAAAAGGAGATGAAGTTCTCTTATGGGATAAAAGGAAAGAACCCAAAGGACTACATGGCAAGTTTGTTTCTTTATGGAAGGGGCCATTTGTCATCACATAATCTATTGGTCAAAATGCTTTTCTCTTGAGTTATCTAGATGGCACTAGTTTTCCCTTTACTTACAATGGACAAGACCTGAAATTATTGAAACTATAATTCCTCAAAGAGATCTTGATAATGTGTATTCCCTATTTTTGGTTTTTTGTCTTGTTTTTGCTTGTCTTTTGGCTTTTTTTTGTTTCAGTACATTTCCTTGTGCTAGTTTTGATCCTAACATTTTGAATTCTTTGTGTACTCTACATACACAATCCCCAATCAGAGCCCTTGTTAACCTTAGTTTGATTTGTCATTTTTGGAATTTTCTCCGTTACCCTGTGAAGCCCAAAGTCACCCATTGAACTAGCTCTTCTCTATCTCATATCTTGTGAATATCACCAAGCTTTGCATATGGGGATTTATCCTATGATGTTCATCATAGCTCTTGTGTCTTGAACCACTTTGAACCTCTTCAAACCTTAGCTCAAAGTAGTTCAATCAAAGTAGTACCATTACTATAAAAAATTTAGTGCAAGTGCTAACAATTCTCCAAGGATGACTGATTCTTGAAAAATTAATTGAGCTACCAGAAACAATGATCGGAGATCTTGTCTTATTTAATTTTATTTGAAATGCAAGATTAGTTGTCATCATGACTCAAAAAGGGAAAATCTTACATCCAGGATTTGAATTATTTGTTAAAAATGGGTTATTATTGCAAAGACATCTACAAAGGATGATCATTTAATAAAGGTGTCTTCTCACAGTTTCAAGTGTGTGAATCAAGGCACAACGAATTTGCAATGAATACCTCATTATGAGGCCATAATTTTTCCAATATGTTCTCCTTTCCTTTTAAAGAATGATTTTCCCATTTGATTGTTTTATTGTACAAAAGGGTGAATTGAAGGAGCAGAGACTATAAATGAAGGAAAAGGGTATGGTTTTCTCTAAGCGAATTACAGGCAAGAATATGAGAAACCCCTTGTTCTTTCCAATGTGTGTATTTTGAAGGAAAAAATAGTGTTGGGCATTTATTTCCTTTTCTTAAAATGAAGTCTATTTTACATTTCTTCAAAAACATTTTCAATTTGAAGTGTAAAAGGCCTATCATTTTTTATACTAATCTGGAAGGTGTCAAAGTTATGAAGTTGCATGAAAAGTTTCTTGAGAAAGTTAATGAAATTAATGGTTGTCTAGAAATTTTAACTAGTGGTTTCATTGAAGATGTGACTTTCCCTCTTGCCCTTTTGAGTCCTAAACTACTATGATGTGGGAACCAAAAGTATTTAGAATAAAGATTGGGAACCAATGTTATCCATTTCTAGGGAAAGTATTGTTAGAAATGCTTTAGAATAACTAAGAGGGGGGGGTTGAATCAGTTATTCAAGGTCCAACATGTCCAATTCAAACTTTTTCACTAAGTGTAGTGAGCCCATTCAACCATACATTCATCCAAGCTTTAATATTCCTATTCAACAACTTACTATAAATCAACATGCAAGCATAACACATAACACAGTGATTTACGTGGAAATCCAATTTGGGAAAAGCCACCAATAACATGCTACTCAATTGTCACTCTTCTGAAGTGATGCCCTATGAAAGGCCTACCTTGTTAAATTATTACAACACACTGTTAAATGTTACCTTGTTAGAGGATTTATCTACCCTGTTAGAAGTGGGCCTTGTTAGAGAACTTTAGAATATTCACTTGGAATGCCACCCTATTAAAGGATTTACAATTGGATGTTAGGCCAACCTAAGTCCATAGGATTTTCCTTCCATCCTAACTGATACAATTTCTAGAGAGTGATAATTAGGGGTTTTGACCTTAGTACAGCATATAACTCATCTTGTATATCTCATATCACTCTTCAGCTCTACACATTGCTTGGCTTTCAGTCTCTGCAAGTCTTAATAGCTTGCCCTCCTTTCAAGCTTAGTCTCCTTGAGTCTCCATTCTCAATGTACTAGTGCAATCATCTCTCTCTGACCACTTGTCGAAGTAGAGTCTCTATGCTCTATTCTTCCTTCTCCTAGATTCCTTCTCCTTGAGACCCTTCTAATCACTTCGCAATTTGGCACTCCAAAAGTAGCAATAGCTCAACACTATTGAAATCTTGATGCTCAACCTGTATTGTGTTACATGACATCAACTATGATTTTATTGATGCTTGGCACCTAAAGTTCACTCAGCACCAACTAAAATTTTCTAATGCTCAGCACCTGATACTTTGCTTGGCACTTGAACTTCACTTGGCACCTAAAGATCACTCGAAACACACTAGATTTTCCTTTTGCTTGGCTCCTATTGAGAATTTTCTTAGCTTCAACTAGCTTGCTCAACACCCACTAATGAACTTAGTTTAAGCTTTGCAATCAAGCTTGTTACAACTTATTCCTCCAATGTCTCTAAGTGTGACCAACCTCTATATCTTTGAGTATGTTATCAATACAACATTTAATTATTGTCTTAACTAATCCTTGCACTTCATTACAACATCATAACTCAACCTTTCCTTTAGGTACTCTTGTTACATCTTGTTGATCAAATCCTCTTCATCAATCAACTAAGTGATAGTACTTGGATCTTATAAGCAAATGTCATTCCTAAAAATAGCAAGTTTGACATCAATGACAAAACAATGATTGAAAACATTCTGTTAACAACAATGAGCTTTTCAATTAGATTTCCAACAACTATTTCTTTAGTATTGCATTTGCCTGAGTGTAACTTTGCTGATTTTAGCCCTACCCAGTCTTTAGTTGAGTATCAAGAGAGCCGAGACAAATACCATAACATGTTGGCTAGGAAATGGATAGAGACAAACTATAGAGGTAGCTCAAGGTTACCCAAAATAATCGCCAAGGATCATATGAAGCCTCATGTTCATGACCTCATGGTCTTATTACATTGGGTTAAAGGTTCTTCAGATGTTTCTCACTTTGAATACTGGATGTACCATTATGTAGAAATCATTCTAAAGGGAGAAAAAATGTTAGATTGGGTGCAATTAATAGCTAGTTCATTGAGAAGTCAACTTAAACATGCTAAGGTGTCTAGAGAAGATTTTTAATAATCTTCCTAACTAACCTATGGCATTGCCTATATCATAAATATTACTTATCTCCCTCATGAAACTTGGAATGAAGATGTAACTATCTACAATTACTATCCTCTACTCCAAAGGGATAGAATGTTGGAAGATTTTAGGAAAATGCATGATGTGCTAATAAAGAGTGTGCACTTAAGCCTCAAAAAAGCACCAATGTCAAGGTTGTCCCTGGAGACCCAAAGGTTAATTCAAATTTATGGGAGCTATTTTATTCAATTTCCTAATTTTGTATACTTAAGAGTAGGGGGATTCGAATAAGAACCAATAAAACTACCTCAGTATGCCCTAGATTGTTTTGTCATAGCTAAAGTTTGTGGATAGTTGTTTTTGATGATTAAAGACAACCTACCTAAAGAAGACTGGGAGTTTGTTTTTCCTATTAAGCTTGGTCACTTAACCTAAAACACCATGATTAATACCTCAATGGTTGGAAGAATTTTTCTCAATTTTAATTCTGGATCCTACTAGGGGAGGAGAAATTTTGACAGCAAAGGTTTTGTAGCTAAAATACTTGGTTTGAAGGGTCAATTACCTATGGTTCCACATCTAGAAGATCTATGGAAATATTGTAATGATGAGGAAGAGGTAATAAAAAGAGATCATTCAAGGTTAACACTTCCACAAATTAATTCTCTCAAGTTGAAATTCCAATTAGAAGGGATAGTTGGGGATGGTTCAGATATTGTCGAACTGAGATGGGAAGAAGCAAGTGAATTAAAATAATTGGAGGTAAATTGGAGCTAGGGTGAAGAAGTTGATATAAATTTGAGGACTAGATCTAACCTCACTCACATAGATAATTGGTTAAGGAAAAGAAACATGAGGATTGTCAATGAAATCTTTTTTGGGAAATCCCCAAAAGTGGCTTCTTTCTCTGAAACATTGACCTCTAACATTCCAATTTCATCTCATGTTGAAGCTACCACATCAGCTCCCAATAACCAGAAAGGAACACCATCTCCTAAATAAACCACAACCCTTAGAACTAGGTCCAAGACCAAATCGAAGGTACTCATATAGTAGGAGATTCAAAAAGAGAAAATGATGGCTCATGGTCAATGTCTAGGAGAAGACCTCAGCTTTTTGGATATCCCAAATGGTGATGTACAATTAATTGAAGCTCATAAATTAGATCCACCCAAATTCATGACTCCTCTCAGGGAAATTCAAGGAATGACCACTACTCCTACTATCCCATCATGGGTATCCAATTCAGTTAGTAAGAAACAAAACATGCAACCTTTGTCTACACTTGTTAAAGATATTGTCACCAAATATGTAGCTCGTGGTTCTAAGAGTAAGAATTTGAATAGTGATGTGCACTTGATCAAGGTTCCAATAATAGGAAAGGTGATGATAGAAGTGGCTACATAAAAATAGAAGAATGAATCCAGAGAAATTGATGTTGAAGGCTTTAAGGTCACTACTGTGGATTTAGGGGCCATTACCAGAGACACTAGCAACCACTTTTTCAAATTCTCTATAGACTACATGCTGACCCAATCAAAGAAGGATAGCGAAGAGAAGAAAGAGCTACAAGCACTAGTGATCACTATGGATGCCTATATAGATTTGCTAATGAATTTAGGTGCTATTCAACTAGTTCAAACCCCATAGTCTTTTGACCCCAATTGCTTGAACATTCAACAATTGATTAAATAGATGCATAGGGGTAAACTAATCTCAAACATAGCACAGGAATGGGTAGCATCCATAATAAGGGAAGGTAGTAAATTCATCCTATATTTTACTACCACACATGCAAAGGGGGAGAAGTTGTTAGGAAAAATTTAAACCTTTTCACAATTTCAAAGGATTAAAGAGCTCAATTGACAAAAGGATCCTTGTAGGTCCAAACTGCTTAGCCTAAAGAATCCTCACTCCCACACAATGCAGGAATTCGCAAACAACTTCAAAAGCTAGAAATTGGTAAAGCTAACCATGGCTAATGGAGAGAAGGGTGGTGATGAAATTTAGTTGAAGTAGTTATTTTTTATTTTGTTTTTTTCAAACTATTTCTTGTTCTTGTAAATATTTTTAACTAAAAGGCTAGACTTTAATGGAGGCCTTTCCGAGTTTGTAATAAACTATAAATGTTGGAGCATTTAACTAGTTAGGGGTTATATTTAGAGTGTCCTAAATATACTTTGATAAAGCTAGTACTATTCTAAGTTAATTATACAAAAATAGTGATAGAAAGATAGAAATATATATATATATATATATATATATATATATATATATATATATATATATATATATCACATTTTATTTTTATATTTAAAACTTGGCATTTGAGGTAGATTCAATCATGGTTATTTTGTGAGTTGTGATGATCAGTTTTGTACAATATCTATTGCTATGTCTGTGTTGTTCATTTTCATATATTTCTCTCCAAGATTAGTTTGAATTGTTGTGACATTTAGATTCCTAGTTAAATATTGCTAGTGGGAAGACTATGAGCTTTTTATTTTTTTTGAATCATTGACTATGTAAATTATTATCTTAGTACCCAAGACTACGTGAGTGTTCCTTATGCACTTTCTGGAAAAAGTTTACATTCAAATAACTTTTGTCTTTTTGAGCTTATTGATAAATCTTTGTAAAGGGAGTTATACCTATAAAATTCAGAGGGAAACAAATAACACTTTGTTTACCCAACTATTATGAACATTATTGGATTTTCCAAGCCTTGGGCGTAGACTAGATTATTGAGTAATAAGAAAAGATAATTTGTTCACTAACATGATAGTTGGATAAAGGAGAGATAAGTAGTGCTAAACAGAAGAATTTTTTAAACATTTGAAGGAAATCCATGAGGAGGTGAGGAAGCACATTATAAAGATGAATACACAGTACAAGGATAAGTTAGATGTGGAAAGGAGGTATAAGAAATTTTAGATTGGGGATGAAGTTATTTTTTATTTGAGAAAGGAGCATTTTCTAGTGGGTACATATAACAAGTTGAAGATGAATAAGTTTGGACCATGCAAGATAGTGAAAAGGCATAATTCTGGAAATGCCTATGAATTGGAGTTTCTTATTGAATTGAATATTTCACCAGTATATAACATTTCAAATTTGATAGCATATTATGAAGGAGGTGATGGAGATGAAGTTGCATAAGTGTAGTGGCATGTTCTAGTAGCTTGTTCAGCTACAAAGGAGATTGAGGAGATATTGGACAATCATATTGGAAAAAGTACAAGGAATAAATCTTATGAAGAATACCTAGTTAAATGGAAAGGTAGGCCACTTGAGGATTAATCATTTGATATCCTTTCTTCAAGTTTGGTAGTCATTACCCATTTTTCTTCTTCAGCCATAGTCCTATCTCCTTCAAATTTCTTCTTTTATTTAGTTACTTCAAATAGTCTTCCTGATTAGATTTCATGTTCTCTTTTTAGTCCTCTTATTTTTTCATTTAGGAGTTTTTTCTCGTCAAGTAGATCAATAGATGCTTTGTCATTTGGATTGATTGATTCAAACAATCCTTTAGTCTCAACTGCTTCATAGGAAAATTGTTTTATTTGGATAGAAATTTCCTTACTCCTTTTAAGGGATTCCTTCCAATCTTGTCTTTCCTTCTCAAGTTTCTAAATTATGAGTTGGATGAAAATCACCTAATTTTCAATAGCCTTATCTAGTTTGAATGCCTCGATCTCTAAGATATAATCTCCTAGATATTAAGCTTCTTTTAGAGAACTAGGCTCTAATAGCAATTATTGATTTATGGAGGTGTAAATAGGATAAATAAGATACTAAGAGGGGGGTGAATCATAATCTTTAACACTTTAAACTTTTCACCAATTCACTCACATCTATCAATAACCTGTGCATGTAAAACTTGTGACATAAACTTGTTGTAACATATGAAACTTATCAATCACATACATGAAAATAAAACACATAACACAATATTTGTTACCCAAAAACCCTCCAAGGTGAATGTAAAAATGGGGTGGGGATGACACCCACAAATCTTCACTACTACAGTAATAAAGTTAAATAGTTAGGGTTATAATGTTTGATCATAAATATGATCTACCCTATGAGGAGTCTACCCTATTAAATGATTAAGAGATGACTAGGTATCACCTTGTTAGAGGATTTAACACTTACAACAAAGTAAGGACTCTATTGGGAGATTTAAAAAGATATGTTAAGACTACTCTATTAAGAGATTAACCTTGATTCAAGTTGGTTAAAACTGATTCAATACCTGACTCTTAGTTTTCTCTACAAGTTGATTTTGAGTCTTCTCCTTTCTAATTGATCCTCTCCTCTAAGATAAACTTGTCTTTCCCTTTCATTCCACTTACATGACTAGGTCACTTTCTCTATTAGATGATAACAAAACCTTTCATTGACTTATGATTTGTTCTTAATCCTTCTGTTGAATATTGCTTCTTGTTTGCATGCATACACCTTTCTACCTTTTCTCTTACTCTGCATGCATACTTACTATCTAGGTTAAGATCATCACTATTTAAAGAATTTCATGTTTTCTAGATGGTTCCATGTTTTGACTCTCCATCTTGATCATTGAACACAAAACATGATGTAGGAGCATCCAATGGTGTAAGGGCAATCCTGTATCATCCAAAAATATTCTTAGAGATAGTTTCTGTTTAATGTGTTTTTATTTTTGGATACCCATTTGGGTCAAATAAAGTTTCCAACTCTCACAGTTCCACTATTAGTTTTTTGGGTTAGAGTTTTCTAAGTGCCTCGGGATACATGTAAATGCAGAAACAGGGTTATTTTGTAATTAAACCAAAATTATGATAAGTTAAAGGGTCTAAGTTGGAGGGATGATTATACTTGTAATTTTAAATGCTCTAGAAAAAGAATCAGGTCAAAGGCTTTATGGTTAGAAAGTTATTGTAGTTTTAATTTTCTTGGAGACCTCGTAAGAGCACTTCAAAGTCAGATTTGGGGCACTAAACAGCCTTTTTTGGTGCTGAAAAATGAGGGACAAGAAAAGCTGGTCCATAGGGTTGTAGAGTGCTTCGAGAGCTTTCTAAAAATGTAAAAAAAATTTCAATCATAGTCTTGATTCAAAAGTTATGCCTCCCAGAAGTTGGACTATCATTTCTAGATTCTTCTAATTTTACATTGACTTCTAAAGTGAATTTTGTAACCTTTTGTTTTGGTGGTGGATGGTAACTAGCATATTCTAGAATGTATTCCTAACCCTAAACCATTTGGGGCTTATTTAAGAACACTTCTGGCATTGTAAAGGCAATTTTCAGTGGAGTTAAAGAGAAGGTACTGTGTGGAGGATTTCTTTCTCTAGAATCATACTATTGTAAGCCCATAGGGCATTTTTTTTTTCATTGACAATAATATTTCCCTTTTCCTATGTGTTCATTCTAGCCTTGGGTTTTGTCTCCATCAAAACATAGGGATCTATGATCCACGTTGTGTAAATATTTTGTAACAACCTCCACAAGTATAAAATGTTTTTCAACAACCTTTTCAAAACTTAAATATACCTTGCAATTTGGCTTGATATTTGTTTTACCTCAAATTCTGTTCCATTCCTGACTTTTATGTGAACTTTGCATTGCTTGGTCTTTACTATTTCTTGATGATCAACATTATTGTTGCTTAGCCTATATTACCCTTTTGATGCTCAACCTGTACTATTCTGAACATACACTATATAAGTAAACACTTTTATACTTGGATTTTTCTCAGTCATTGATGAGCTTGGCTCATATAGAAAATACTTAGTAAGCATGCACTTGCTCAAATCCTATAGAGATTAGTACATGATCACTTATGTACATGACTTACCTTATATAGAGTAGCTCGATCATAGTGATGACTATCTGACTCTACCTTGTCAATGACTAAGTGGTTGACACTAATAGACAAAAATGGTTAGAGATACCAACACTTCATTCTTTGTAGGTGTCAATCTATATGGTGCTTTATTTAGAAAACTATCTCCTGGAATCAAGTCCATACAATGACTTATACTTCTTACTAGTGGTAAAGCATCAAGTATATAATCTAAAACAATATCTTTAAACTCATTTAGAAAACTTGTAATTAATTTCTACTAGCACTCATTCAATACTACCAGCTTTTGCTATCACTCGATTACTATTAACCTCTGTCACTTGGTTACTAATGTATGCCACTTAGTCATCACTATTGTCTATCACTTGGATACTACTAGCACAACTTAGTGTTATAGGAATTATTGAAAAGTAGATTTGATTCTTCTTCATTTCCTTTTCAAATTATTTTCCATTGAATACACAAACTTGAGTAGTAGTACAATTAACCTCATCTACAACTTCAATCAAAGACAACATTATTTTCTTTCTTCCATTCACCATCAAAGTATATTGATTCAATCTTCCATCATGTATAGTGTTGGTCTGACTTTTTCTGCAGTAAAAATTTTTCAGTTAAACCATAGAAAGGTCAGGTGATCTATGTCTAAATGAAGTATAAGGTTTTGGATAAACCATCTATGAGAAATATTCACCTTGTAAGCCTTACATTCATCTCTATTTATGAAAGGTTGGGCGCGAAAATTTTCAAAATTCAAAAGAAGCGAATATGCTTCCGTATTCCTTTTCCTCTCTCTCGGGTTACCTTTCTTACTGTTTGTCCCAACCGTCAGATCTGATTAGATCTACCACTGGCGTTATCTCGCTATTGAAAGTTGCATGCTCATTAAGTATAGCGAGATAGCGAGTGTCGAGTTTTTTAAGCGGTGGGACCATGAAGTGAACGTGCGGTGATCAAAGATTTGCTATTTAATTGCTTTATTGTGCAGGTACACTTAGCAATTCGCCGTAAAAAGGGGGAAAAGGACCCACTAGAATATTTGACATCAGAGCCGGAATGTTGATATTTTTCCGGAAGTACCGCCACCTCGCTATCGGAAAATTCAGGCACTTCACCGTTAGTGAAGTAGCGAGGCCACGTGAAAATCTTAAAATGATGACATTGCATCTTGCTTGTGTCATAATTACACCAGGTGGCATGACCTGTCATAAATACTATTGTCAGAATCAGTTTTAATTAAACAGAAGTAGTTACCGGGTACCCCCTTGCTTTTTCCGGCACGGAATCCTTTAAAGTGCCGAAGCTTGCTACCTCGCTATCGAAAAATTGAGGTTCTTCACCGTTAGCGAGTTAGCGAGGGCCCGTAAAGTGGTAAAAGATCGGCAAGATCTATGATGACGTGTAATGACAGGTGACTGATAAAATTTGACATGTGCTAGCTGTGCAGAGATCCGATTCTCATTAATGCCTACCTGACTAAATGTACAAGAAATCTGGAACGTCAGTTTGAAGTGAATCAACGGAGCTCGCTATCTTGTTATGAAGAGTAGCAAGGAAGATAATTATAGCGACATAGCGAGATGGGCCCACCGCCTTCTTTCTTAAGAAGCCCTGTAGCGTATCTTTCGATCATTTCTTGATCCGATCAACGGTTGTCGCCGCCTCGTTATGGAAAGGTGCTTGTTCTTTATGCATAACAAAGTAGCGACATGCTGACACGTGTTCTCCGTCGTCAGTGGGTTTAAAGGTAAGCGCCATCAAAAGAAAGAATTATGTACATGGCAAGCTCTCATTGGGTAATATGACTGACATGGCAAGTGTAACTCCTAGTTGTTCTCTTTGTACCGCATGATCGTAGGATCTTTGAAGATCAACGGCGCAGTTTTAAATTAAAAATGTAGTGCCACTCTCTGTATTAATTAGACAAGAAAGCTTCGTCCGTGAGAAAAAACAGAGTATAATACAGAGAGATTGCATCAGTTTCATTTCACGCGAGAAAAGATTTGAAGCCATTCCTGTGCAGAAGCTATTACTGAAAGAAAAGCGTGCCAAGGTTGATAAGAAATTGTCAAATTATCTGTTCGCTGAAATTTTGCAGGAATTCAAAGGAAAATTGAGACAGAATTCAAATAAGTAAAACTGCCATCATCTTTGTGAGCTTTTAAGTTTTAAAGAGGATAGCTCAAGATGCCTCCTAAGAAGGGATTTACAGGAGCAGTAAACTACCTGGATAGAAATGTGCATGATGATTTGCTTGAGTTACTTCCTGAGTCCACTGTAGAAACGGTGCAAGTTAAGAGGTTGACCTCACTCAATCCTAGGCTTAGGGTAGCTGATGGATTGTATGATAAGGGTAATTGGGTCCGGGATGCTCAAACTGCTCAGACTGGTTTGAGTTTATTCAAGAAATGGTTTGCAGAGAGAAAGTTATATGCCCCTCATGCCAACATTTGGAATTTTGATCTTGGGAAGCTTGTTGTTCCCAGCGTGTTCATGGATTTTGACCTGCTTGAAGCCATAGCAAAAAACTATGACCAAGCCACTAAGGTAGTGAGGAGAATAGATGGTGAGGCTTTAGTTACCATTAGTCCCGAGGAGATTAGGAAGGTATTCAGTCTGGGACCCCTCACCATGTATCATGTGCCCATTAATCTGACAGATTTAGAAAAGGAATATATATCCAAGAGGGATGTAGTTAGACAGGGTGCACTGAAAGCCCACATAGGCCGAATTGGAGGCCTCCCAACCATAACATCATCTTCTAAAGAGCCCTTCAAGAAATCATGTTTTAATGCCAGGGCAGTCGAGATATATAGAACCCTGTGCAAAATCTTCGGAGAGGGCGAAGAAGATTTTATTCCGGTGAGCTTCATGTATATGATCACCCAAATCTCTTCTTTTGGTGTGGAAATAATTTTTGATTTTGCATCTTACTTGGCAAATGAGATCCATCATGGATTGGTGGGGATTGCACAGGGCAAGGTGGAAAAGGTTTGGGGTCAGTATTCCTTACTGATGCATATGTTTCTTTTTAAAGGGGCCACTTATTTTGGTAAAGAAATGGTTTTAAATAGAGAACAAGAAGGGGAAGAACTACCAGTCCAATTATGGAGTGCAGACATGACCTGGGAAGCAGAAAATGCTAGCTTCGTCAGATTTGATAGGCACTTTGCCTCCAAACTAAGGTGCCTCTTATTGAGTGACAATCCCAGAATCCCTAAGGCATTAATGCACCTTATCAGGCCTATGGACAAAACCCACAATCTAAAGGTTTCACATAATTGGGGAGATATTATCCCATATTCAGTCTCAACGGTCATCAGGGTCTATGGTTTCAAAGGAACACCCCATGTGTTACCCTATCAGGTACCCTTGAAGGTAGGGATAGCTGAATTTTTGTGGCAGTTAGGAGGAGTGGAGGAGGCCTTTTTGCACAAAAGGGGGACAGGATCAATTTTTCCTACTTGTACTATAGCCCACCAATTTGTGATAACTAAAGAAGGGTGGGCCTTTCTCCATAAATTTTTGGATCAATACAAAATGGCAGTGTCTCACTCTCGTTTTTGTGATACAGAAGGTTTCTTTAACTCTGCCCTTAGATTGAGAATCAAGCTGCATCCAGTTCAGCATGAATTCTATTTTCTAGAAGATGTAATAAGAAATGAATATTCTCTCCATGAGCAAGAAATAAAGAAAGAAAAATGGAGAGTCTATTCAAAAGTTTTGGAATTCATTAATTGTTTTGATAAAAATTTCAGTCCTCTTAGTAATGCTGCAAACAATGCAGATAAAGTACATAAGCTCATGAGTAATTTCTCTGAGATAATGGAGGTAATGAATGAGAAGAAATAGCATTTTATTAATTCTTTTCCAGATAAAGCCAGAGAAATTATGAGAAAATTGGGTTTCACTCCCAATATTGGAGTAGGTCCACTGGTGGTACGGAAGAAAATAGGATATACTATTGTCCGACAGCAGGTGCCCATTGTGCATAAAGAAAAACAGATTGTTGGATCTTCCAGCACTGTCCTAGAAGAAAGACCCCCTGAACCTTCCCCCAAAAGAAGAAGAATAATAAGGGAGGAAGAATCCCCTGATGAAAGTGGCTCACCTTCTCAAACCCCAATGAGAGTGGAGGAAGAACAACTCACCAGTGAGCAATTTGAACAAATGGGGTCACAAGGAGAAATTTTTGTTACACAAGCAGAGATTGATGAAGGCAACCCTCAGGAAACCCCTGTACCAAGTTTTGAATTAACTACAGCAGATTTCAGAGGAAGGGAATTGGACCCTGTTTTGGAACAAGCCAGTCAGCATTTTTTGTCTGATAACAATTTTGTAAGATCTAGAGCTTTCCATCAGTTTGCATGGAGAGTAAACATGCACATTTTTGAGCAAAGGTGCAATAATATGAGAACAGAACATTCAGAAATGGATGAGACCTCCATTCAAAATACAATAAAGCAACAAATGGTTCAAGAGTTCCAAAATATAACCCCTGATGAGGGAAGACAGATGGTAAAAAATGCTAATGTTTTATTATTGCCCAATTGGGACATTGCTGACGCATTAGGTTTTAATTCTGTTTCAAATAATTTAGGACTCCAGGATTCGAATAAAGAGGAATTCTTGGGTACAGCATTCAGCAATGATCAAGCTGCCCTTGTTATGTGGTCCCTGAGAAGAGGATCCAGAGTTACTTCATCACAGCCTGATGACTCAGGATTGACAGGGAGTATCATTGTAAGAAGAGTTGCTGACACTTCAAATGTACAGGCAGCCCACATGAATGTGGATTATTCTAAATTTTCCCTGGCTACTGCGGAAAGAGAAGAGAGGGAAATGATGGATATGCATAATAAATATGAAGTAGTGGTGGAAGCATATAATCAAGAGGTGAAGAGGAGAATTGAGTTAGAAAATAGGATATCTCAATTGGAAAAGGTACTTGGAAAGAGAAAAGTGGGAGAATCCAGTACATTGAGAATTGCATATCCCCCACAGTCATCTGTGGGATTAACCCCTATTATTGAGATACCTGACACCCCTGAAAGACCCCAATTCTATACTGCAGAGGAATTTGAAGCAGAAAAAACCAAATTACATGAGTGGCAGATAGAATTTAGAAATCAGCAGGAAGAAAAATGGAAGCAGGGTGTGACATACTTGAGGGATAAAATACAATGGTCAGATTTTTATGACCAGCTGACCAGGATTGTAACCCTCATAGATGAGTTAAATAAAGGAAAGAATGGACTAGACTCCCTTGCACAGAAGTGGAGACAGAGGAATAATGATGTCACGATTGTTTGTATCTCTGCAGTTCAAATGCCTTACCATCAGGTTGAAAGAATTTTTGATTTATTAAATCAATTAGATAACTTTGAAAATAAAAGAGATTCTTTACAGAGGAAATTGACACTCTGTTTTTCAAGATATCTTGCTAAAAAATTCACCCTATTCCCTTGTGCCTTAGAAACTGTTGATACAGTAAAAGAAAAGGACAAATGGAAAAAGGAAATGGATGAATTATTTGATAACAGAATAACAAACATCATCAGTGAGACTGGCTGTTGGTTTTGGGCGAAGACAAATGAAGAGCTGGTAAAGATACAATTGTATTATGCTGATATAAGAAAAGAATTC
Organism: Cupressus sempervirens; assembly: GCA_028749045.1. Classification (NCBI taxonomy): domain Eukaryota; kingdom Viridiplantae; phylum Streptophyta; class Pinopsida; order Cupressales; family Cupressaceae; genus Cupressus; species Cupressus sempervirens. The sequence goes on from CM053788.1 coordinate 697,744,247, forward strand.
GATGAATTAGAAGATAATGCCAATTCTTTAATAAAGATACAAAGAGAAACCCTAAGTTTTGATTGGCCAGATGATGATACTTTCAACAGATGGAAAGATCAGTTTAGTGAACAGATGTCAGGAGAAGATGACGATGAAGATGTAAGAGTAATAGTTACTCTTGTAGTCAGCAATGATGACATAGAAAATCCCCAGGTTAAAGTGATTTTGCATGCAACAGAAGATGATACATCACTTGCAGACCTTATGGATATGTACTCTGAAGATGAGGAATGATTGCGAGAACAGACCATAACAACCAAGAAGCATAACAGAAAGGGACCCGCCAAGAAATGCTGTTGTAATCAACCGTTCTGTTATTCTTGTTTTTTGTTTTTCAAAAGAAGGACACCTGTCACCTACTGTAGCCTGAAGCTTGTTGCATCTCACATTATTTAAGTGAGATCCCAAGGCTAAAGAGGGGTCCGAATTTGGTTTTCACTAGAGTGTTGTGCTTAGTTCCTTTTTGGTCCAAACATTTTTGGAAAGAAATTTATAGTATGCTTTTTCTGTCAAAATCTCTGAGAGATGGATGAATGTAAAAAGGACTGTGCTTCTTCTCTGAAGGTTTTTCTGGGTTTTTTGTAAAGGATATATCATTTTCAAAGGAAATGAATACAAGTTATGAACTGTCCCCATATCTATTCTTCTCTGAATTTTGTCTCCTTTTTAATACTGAGTTACCTTGATGTTGTGTGAGTAAAAGCTTATGCAATTGATTGCAATTTAGTAAGACTGTACATCCATTTGTTATTGCTGTTAATTCAATGAATTAAGTAAAGGCTTTGATAAATGTGATGAGGTTGCTTGGGTGTTAATAAGGATTCTTGAATGATAAATTCTGGTAAGAATTGCTGATGAAAATTCGTTGCAAGGCAACAAATTAGATCTAAGAATTTACTTGACTCTGAATTCCCAATGGATTAGGCACTGATCGAGAGTATTTCAGCCAAAAGAGAAGTATATTATAACTAGCTTTTTCAAAATACATCATAAAATCAATTTTCATTTATCTTTCCTGTAAGATTTTCAAAGTTGGCCAGCACTTGCCTGCCTAGATTGTTTTAGCTTCATTTAGCCATTGTTGTTGGAAACATCTGCAGAGCTATAGAAGATTTCTTGGCCATATCTGTTCAAGGGATGTGTTTATCAGTTATTTACTTATATGTTTAAGGATTTAGAGATGAGAATCAAAATGAAACTAAGGATAATTCTCATACAATTATTCCATCTTTGAACCATCCCCGGGTGCACCCGCCCTGGTTTTACAGAGCCAAAAGAGTAGAAAACCGTCTAAGGTTTTATTGAAGTTGGGTCCTAATACTTTGCATATGCAAGTGATAATGAGAATTGGCTATTCTTTAGGTTGTGTATGTACTGATATCTAGGTACTAAGCCTTTTGTCGCCTAGTAGTTTTAGTACTGTTAACATCAAAATAAAACACCAACATATAGCATATATATCATATTAACAAGGCCTACCCAATAGAATATGAAAACAATCGATAGGCATAACATCACATGGAACTTCATCAAAGTAATTTCCAATCGTGAACTACACAACACATTTTTCACTTACCAATATCTTAGGCTCATCCTTGATCCATCAAACTTGATAGGGTTTAGGATTCTTTAGCCTTTGTAACTGTAACTTTGTAACAAGCTCCTCTAGTGCCAAACTTATTGAACTCCCATAGTCAATGATTACTTTGCACCATTTTCTAGTCATCTTACATCTATTCTTGAAAAGACTTCTCCTTAGGACATGTTCCTCGTCAATTCCCTTATCACACAAAGTTCTTCTCACCATCAGATTTTCTCCTACCTTAGGTCCACTTGGTGAACTCTAAATGTCTCTTTGACTCATATAATTTTTATTAGCTTGTTCATTCTCACCAAAGGATCTATGCCCTTCTTTGCCACATCTAAAATGATTATCACAAAAACCACCTCTAGAATAACAATTACCTCTTCCTCAGTAAGAACTAGTACCTCCTCAGTAAGAATTACTACCTTTCTATTCAGTCTTGCATTTTTCATCATTTTTCCATTCAGATTTTCCTTTTTTCTTGCATAGAATTTTCAGATCTACCACCTTCTCCATAGGATCTACCTCTATCTCTCTAGAATGTATCACCTCTACCTCTTTGTCTTTGTTCATGCTTCTTTTTCAAGATTTGCTCAGCTTTCAAGGCATAATGGTATGCTTCTTCTACACTTTCCAATTTTACAAAACATATCTCATCTTGAATTATAGATATCAATCCATTTAGATACCTTACAACTTTCTCAACCTCATCATGCACATGTCCAGATTTATTGTCCAATATATAGAATTCTTCAGTATACTCCTTCATAGTCATGTCCTTTTGTCTCAAATTCTGTATCTTTCTCAACAAGATAACTTGGTAATTAGTAGGAAGGAACTTCTTCTTCACCTTGTTCCCCATTTTCAACCAAGTCTAGATCTCCTTTCCTCTCCTTTGTTTATCAATTTGAAAATGCTCCCACCAGAGTGAGGCATGACCTTTCAACCTAGTGACTACAATTTTCACCTTCCTATTATCAGGAGCATTTTCAAACTCAAAGAAATTCTATATTTTAGATATCCAATCCAATATAGAATTGGCAAGCAATTTTCCATCATAAGGAACAACTTCTAAAATAGGCTTTGAATGTTCCCTATACAATACTCTCAACAATATTTCCTCATCTTGATCTTCTTCAGGTTTTGGATTAGGGTTTGGTGCTATTGCTTCATCATCACTCACATCATCAATATGTACTCCTCTCCTTTGGGTTCTCTCCACAATATCTAATCTAGATGCAATTTGTCTCAACATTTCCATAATAGTAGTGTTAGCATTTCCTCTACTTTGAACCATCTTTACAAATGGGTTCTTGTAAGATTGTAACCCTCTACAAGCTATAGGTCATATCTGAAGATCTGCCACCATAGAAAAAAAATCCAACTTAGGGTTTTACATGATGTAATCTACTTAAGGATGAACCTCAAGCTATGATGCCACCTTACACAAGGATAGATTGAACAATTAGGGCCAAAGGTGCACCTAACTATCAAAACAACTTGCTAAGAAAGCACAATGGAAGAAAACACATAAAGAAAAACACCAAGGAGAGAGAGAATAGAATAAATTTTATTGATTCATCAAGTTATCAACATACATGCCCAACTATAAGGCCTTCTAGGTTATAGCTAGATACAAAATACAACTTTAAGATCTACAATCCATCTTCAAATTTGCAATTCCAAAAATATCTTCTTTGACCCTCCAAGTCTTGCTCCTAAACTAAACCAAATACCTCTACTTATACTTTCTAAGATAGAAAAACAATGATTCTAGAACATTACATAATAGAAAGGCTGACCTCAAAATGATCTACACTCATTCCAAGACAAGATCCTATCATTAGATTCAAGATCCAAATTGAATATAGAAGTCAGCTCAAACCAAGAACCAATTAAAGAAAAACGTGGTCAAAGAAGGACCTAACCAATAGATAAGTCACCAGACAACTTGGCACATGAAAGAGTTTGGTCATCAAATAGCTTAGAAACACTGAACTTCATTAGAACTACAACTTAGCCAAACAGGCTACCAACCAACTTAGTATTTGAAGAAACTTGGCCAATGAAGGAAACTCAGTAAAAATTGAGATCAACAAAACTGGCACTTGACATCAACTGCAACTTGGAAATGTTGAAAATCAGTTAGTACTACAAGCTTGGAAGGAAAAAAGAAAACAAGTAGGATAGCATATGCAACCCAGGATGCTACTGCATTAGAATAACACTAGTAAAAAGTGAAGAGTTGAACAGACAAGTTCTTAAGTTATTCTAGAAGGGGTTGATTGGAGGGAGTCTGAGTCCATGTGTTGTACTAGGAGTTTTAGCACCAAAGAAGGATGGAGAATGGAGGATGTGAAAAGGTTCATGGGTTATCAACAAGATCATAATCAAGTACAATTTTCCATTTCCAAGGATGGAAGATATTATGGAATGTTTGAGTGGAACTATGTATTTCACAAAGATAGATCTAAAGAGTGGGTACCATAAGATTCACATTATAGAAGGATATTACTAGAGGACTCCCCTCAAGATAAGGGAAGGATTATACAAGTGGTTAGTCATGCATTTGGGCTAACCAATGCACCGAGTACTTTCATGAGGCTCATGAATGAGGTACTGAATGAGTTTATGGGTAAGTTTTTCATTGTTTACCTAGATGATATTTTAATCTTTAGAAAGACATTGGAGGATCATTTGATGCATATTCATAAGGTGTTTGATAAGTTCAAGGAAGAAAACTTGTTGATAAATGTAAATAAGTTTAGTTCTATGAAGGAGTTGTTGTACCTGTGATTTGTAGTTTTAGCAAAAGGTCTGAAAATGGACCCTAAGAAAGTGAAGGTTATAATTGAATGACCTACTCCAAGGAGAGAAATTGAAGTAATATATTTTCATGGACTAGCTAATTTTTGCAAAAAGTTTATCTAAGATTTTAGCAGTATTTGTTGACCTTTGCCTAAAAGAATGAGAGGGGATAGGAAAGAATTTAAGTGGACTATATGAGAATATAAGATTTTTAATCTGTTGAAATAGGAAGTTGTAGAGTAGCCTATTTTAGCACTTCCATATTTTAACAAGGTGTTTCAAGTAGACTATGATGCAAGTGATACTGTAATGGGAGTTGTTTCAAGCCAAGAAGTTAGACCTATTTCTTATTTCAGTAAGAAATTGAATGATGGAAAAATAAAATATTACATTTATGATTAGGAACTTTATGTTATAGTTAATACATTGAAGAAATGGAGACACTATCTTCTTCCTAAGGAGTTTTTTTTGTATATTGATCATCAAGCTTAAGAATTATTGAATAGTCGAGGAAAATTGAACCATAGGCATTTAAAGTGGGTTGAGGTTTTGTAGAGTTGTACATTTATTTTGAAAATAAGGAGTGGGAAGTCTAACAAAGTTATAGATGCTCTTAGTAGAAGAAATTTTTTGCTGATAGATATGCATATTGATGTGGTTGGGTTTAAGGAACTCAAGAATTTAAATCTAGAGGATCGTGATTTTAGTGAAGCTTAGAAGGCCTGTATAGAACCTGTTACACTTGATAGGAAAAAGGGGTTGGATTTCATCATCCAAGATGGTATGTAGTTCAAAGGATGCCAATTGTAGCTTTTCAAAAGTTCTATGAGAGAGAATCTCATCAAGGAGAAGGATACTAGAGAATTGGCTAGACACTTTGGTAGAGATAAGAGCATTGCTTTGGTTGCTAAGAAGTATTTCTAGCCACAGTTATAGCAAGATGTGAAGAATTTTGTGTAGAGTTGCAAAATATGTCTGATGGAAAAAGTCGTGAAGCAAAATACTAGTTTGTATCATCCATTACCTATACCAAAGAATTCATGGGAGGATGTTAGCATGGATTTTGTTCTTGGTTTACCAAAGACACATCGAGGGCATGATTCCATATTTGTGGTGGTTGAATTTTTTTTAAAATGACACATTTCATTTAGTGTAAGAAGACCAGTTATGTCATTCATGTGGTAGAGTTATTTTTTAGAGAAGTGGTGAGATTACAAGGTCTTCCAAAGAGTATAGTTTTAAATTGGGATACCAAATTTTTTTGGTATTTCTAGCATACATTGTGAAATAAATTGAAGATAAAATTGAAGTTAAGTTCATCACATCATCCATGGACTAATGAAAAAATAGAATTTGTAAACTAGAGTTTGGGTAATTTACTAAGATGTGTGGTTGGAGATAAACTAAAGGGTTGGGATCTAATTTTACTATAGGCAGAATTTTCATACAATAATTCCATCAATAGGAGTACTAGTATTTAACATTTCAAATTTGATAGAGTATTATGAAGGAGGTGATGGAGCTAAGATTGTAGAAGTTTAATGGAGTATTCCAATAGCTAGTTCAATGACAAATTAGATTAAGAAGATACTAGATAGGCATGTTGGAAAAAGTTCAAGGAACAAAATTTCTAAAGAGTACCTTGTCAAATGGAAATGAATACAAGTATAAGATCATGACTAGAAAGGGAGGAGGTTAACCATCTTTGTTTAACTCTAAACACCTGAGATGTGATGAGGTCAATTCTCAAATTACCTCATGTGTCTGATGTAGGAGAATCCTAGGAGTAAGAGAAATCTTGTATCACCTGAAAACATTTCTTTTTGGTTTCTTGAATAAGGCTTGTCTTAGTGTAGAGTTATTGTCTATGAAGGATTGCTACTTAGTAAGTCGATTATATGAACTTGTAATGTCCAAATTTCATATGTGGATGCTCATCTTGGATATATCAACCTACTAGTCAAGGCTCAATGCCAAATCATGAGTATTCATGAATTTATTATGGATTTTTGGTGTGCAATTTTGGTATAAAAATTTTAGGCTCACCATTATAGACCTTATAGGCCCCATATGGGCTCCAAAATGAGATTTATTAGATCTTATGCAAGTGATATTCTATGTATTAGAAGCTAAGGATTCTAGAAAGTGATTATAATAGGTAATCAGATCAATGGCTCAAAAGTTATGGCCTTCTAAAGTTAGGCCAACTAAAAATTCCAAAATAAGTATCAAAGTTTTATCAGACCAACTCTATATGAAATTTTAGAGTAAGTTGGTCTCAAGGGTTAGGGCTTGATGTCTAGAAATGTCTTGAGTGATATAAAAAGGCATATTTAAGGAATGCTCATACATTGTCTAGTATAGCTCTGTGTGATAGTTCATAGCTCTATGTTGTAAATTAATATAAGGAGAGTTCCCATGTGGGTTTACATATTAAAATTCAAAATTATGTAATTCTGCATTTATGACAAGAATATGTATTGGAAGTTTAATTGGGAAACTAGGATACTAAGAAAGGGGGTGAATCAAGATCTGTAAAACTTTTATCCTTCAAAACAAGTTTACTACATTCAACATATTAACCATCTCACATCTAGTTAATTAATAACATACATCAATGTTTTAATAAATCTAACTATCAATTGCATCGATGAAATGTAAACACATTACACAAAATATTTGGTTACTTAGAAACCCTCAAACATGAAGGTAAAATTAGGGTGGGGATGACACCCACAAATATTCACTATTGAAGCAACAAAGTTAACCTATTAGGGTTACAAATTTGATCACTTTTGATGATCTACTCTATGAGGGCATGTCCTACTAAAAGCATTTAAGATTGTTAGGTCTTACCTTGATTATTAGATTTTACACTTAGAATGAAATAAGAACTATGTTAGGATATTTGCAAAAGTCTATTAAAACCACTTTGTTAAGAGATTTTCCCCAACTCAATCTGTTAAAACTAACTCAATACCTGATCCTTTAGTCTGCACTATAATTTTTTATTAAAAATCTTCTCCTTTCAATCTTTGATCTCATCTCTAATCTGATGCTTAGTCCTTTACTGCTTCATTAGATTGCTAAACCATGGGGTAAGTGCACCATGTTGTGGTGCCAAAAGGGGGGTATAAGTGGACACCTTTTTTTTTGAAATCAACAATTTATGAACTTCAACACAAATTTGAAGATAGTTACGCTCAAAATTTTAAGATATGAAAAAAACAAAAGTAGTAGTCCTTTGAATCTAGTTTCTAAACTATTAATTTTTTTTTCAAAATGGTTTATTTTTAGGCCCTAAAAAAAGGGGCCACAAAAAGTGGTACTGTTTATTTAGAAAAAACATAACACAGTACAAAGTGTGGCCCCCATAATATTTTAACTTTTTTTTTTTTTGAAATTATTTAATTTTTCTAGTCGAAAGCTACCTAACACTATGAAGTTTATCCCAGATTTTTCAAGTAATTTCATAATGTGTATTTTTTATTTATGAATTTTTTAATTGGACACATCCCAAAAACATGAAATATCTATGTGGTCCCCCTAGAAATGATTGAAAACTAATCTAAAATCAAAACTTCTTTTTTTCAAAGTGTGTAGAATGGAGTCTAGCTTCCAAAAAACTAAGTTGTTGTGAAATTTGTTGAATGAGTTAAAATCTACAGCCCAATTAGTACATGTTGGTTTTTGACAAAAAAATGGACATGCATTCGAAAGTATTTATAGATGAAATGCTTGAAATAGTTCAAATAAAACATATATTATATGGTTATATAGATAACACAAAGACCTACAATGTCATGTAACTTGATTTTATCGATGGTCAACCACAAGGAAACTTGAAGGAGAGCACACAAGAAAAATCAATCATTTTTTGTATGTTTGTAGCAAAACATGTCCTAGACCAATTTAGAGACTCCAAACCTTTGTGTTGGACTCCCAAGGAAAAACCAAGCCTTAGGCTTAGTAGAATGCAAAAGCTTTGAATAGTGTGTGCACACTATAGTACGTGTGCATTCTAGCACACACGCCCTATTTAAAGCTTTTTAATTTGGGTCTTAATAGCGTGTATATGATTTAGTGTGCATGCACTATTAAGACCTAAATTTCAATAGAGAGGGAAGTAGAGAGGCAGAGAGGGCAGAGAATGAGAGAGATTAGAAGATGGGAAGAGAGTAGGATGTGGGGGGGAGAGAAAGAGAGAGAGAGAGAGAGAGAGAGTAGGGGATCAGAGAAGGTGGAATAGGGAGAGAGGGATGAAGAGAGAGAAAGAGAGAGTAGGGAACAGGAGAGAAAGAGAGAGAGTAGGGGATAGGAGAGAAAGAGAGTAGGGGGTGGCAGAGAGAGAATAGGGGATGGGAGAGAGAGTGAGAGTAGAGAGAGAGAGAGAGAGAGAGAGAGAGAGAGAGAGAGAGAGAGGAATGGGAAAGAGAGAGTAGGTAGTGGGAGAGGGAGAGCAAGAGAGAGAGAGAGTGAGAGAGAAAGTAGGCAGTGGGAGAGGGAGTGGGAGAGGTAGAGCAAGTAGGGGGTGGGAGAGGGAGAGTGAGAGTGAGAGAGAGTAGAGAGAGAGAGAGAGAGAGAGAGAGAGAGAGAGAGAGAGAGAGAGAGAGTAGGGTATGGGGTGACAAAGTGAGAGAGAGAGAGAGAGAGAGAGAGAGAGAGAGAGAGGAGAGGAGAGGGGGGATGGGAGTGTGTGTTAGTGTGTGTGTGTGTGTGTGTGAGAGAGAGAGAGAGAGAGAGAGGGAGAAAGTAGGGGATGGGAGAGGGGAGAGAGAGAGAGCAAGAGAGAGAGTAGGGGATGGGACAAAAAGGAAGTGTGAAAGAGTAGGGGGTAGCAGAGAGAGTGTAGGGGATAGGGGAGAGAGAGAGAGAGAGAGAGAGAGAGAGAGAGAGAGAGAGAGAGAGAGAGAGAAGATGGTGGGAGAGGGAGAGTCAAAGAGAGGGGGAGATAGATGGGAGTGTGTGTGAGAGAGAGAGTAGGGGATGGGAGAGAGAGAGAGAGAGAGAGAGAGAGAGAGAGAGAGAGAGAGAGAGAGAGAGTGGAGGGGATGGGAGTTTGTGTGAAAGAGAGAGAGTAGGAGATGTGAGAGCAGAGATAGAGAGAGTAGCCTAAGAGAGAGTAGGGGATAGGAGAGAGAGTGTGAGAGATAGTAGGCAATGGGAGAGGGAATGGGAGAGGGAGAGAGAGGGGGATGAGAGAGAGAGAGAGAGAGAGAGAGAGTAGGGGATGGGAGAGAGTGTGAGAGTGTGTGAGAGAGAGTAGGGTTTGGCAAAGAGGGAGAGTATAGTATGGGAGAGAGAGTGAGAGTAGGGGATGGGAGAGGGAGAGAGTGATAGTGTGAGAGAGAGAGAGAGTAGGGGATGGGGGAGAGATAGTGAGAGAGGGAGTGGGAGAGGGAGAGTGAGAGAGAGTAGAGAATGGGAGAGAGTGAGAGAGAGAGAGAGAGAGAGAGAGAGTAGGCGGTGGGAGAGGGAGTGGGAGAGGGAGATAGATAAAGAGAGAGAATAACCCGAGAGAGAGAGAGAGAGAGTATCCTGAGAGAGAGATTAGGGGATGGGTGAGGTCCAAAAAAAAATGTGAGAGAGAGTAGTCAGTGGGAGAGGGAGGGAGAGAGAGAGAGAGAGAGAGTTGGGGATGGGAGAGGGGAGAGAGAGTAGCCCGACAAAGAGAGATTAGGGGATAGAGTGTGAGAGAGAGAGTAGGCATTGGGAGAGGTAGTAGGGGATGGAGAGAGAGAGAGAGAGAGAGAGAGAGAGAGAGAGAGAGAGAGAGAGAGAGAGAGAGAGAGAAGGAGGGAAAGAGAGAGATAGAGTTGGGTATGGGAGAGAGAGAGTAGGGGGTGGGAGAATGAGAGAGAGTAGGGGATGGGAGAGAGAGTGAGAGAAAGGAGGCAATGGGAGAGGAAAAGAAAGAGGAGAGAGATTAGGGGATGGGGGAGGAGAGTAAGTGGTGGGAGAGGGAGAGGGAGAGGGAGGGAGGGAGAGAGAGAGAGAGAGAGAGAGAGGGGGGGGGAGGCAAATGGAAGATGGAGTAAGAGAGAGAGAGGGATGGGAGTGTGTATGAAAGAGAGAGTAGGGAATGGGAGAGGAGAGAGAAGGGTATGGGAGTGTGTGTGTGAAAGAGAGAGTAGGGGATGGGAGAGGGGAGAGAGAGAGTAGCCTAAGAGAGAGAGAGTAGGGGATAGAAGAGAGTGTGAGAGAGAGTAGGCAATGGGAGAGGGAGAGAGGGGATGGGAGTGTGCGTAAGAGAGAGAGAGAGTACGAGATGAGAGAGAGTGTTAGAGGGAGTAGGAGTGGCTGAGAGAGTACAAGATGGGAGAGAGATAGTGGAGAGTAGGGGATGTGAGAGAGAGAGAGAGTAGAGAGGGAGAGAATGAGAGTGAGAGAGAGAGAGAGAGTAGTGGATGGGAGAGAGAGTGAGTGAGAGTAGGCAGTGGGGAGAGGGAGAGGGAGTGAGAGAGAGAGAGTAGGTAGTAAGAGAGGGAGTGGGAGAGGGAGAGCAAGAGAGAGAGTAGGGGATGGGAGAGAGAGTAGATAGTGGGAGAGGGAGTGAGAGAGTAGGGGATGGAGAGAGAGTGTAAGAGAGAGTAAGTGGTAGGAGAGGGAGATAGATAAAGAGAGAGAGAGAGAGAGAGAGAGAGAGAGAGAGAGAGAGAGAGAGAGAGAGAGAGAGAGAGAGAGAGAGAGTTAGGGGATGGGAGAGGTCTAAACAATAAGAGAGAGTAGGCAGTGGGAGAGAGAGTGTGAGAGGGATAGTGAGAGAGAGAGAGAGAGATAGGGGATGGGAAAGGATAGAGAAAGAGTAGCTTGGGAGAGAGAGAGAGAGGGAGAGAGAGTAGGGGATAGAGTGTGAGAGAGAGTAGGCAATGGGAGAGGGAGTGGGAGAGGGAGAGAAGGAGAGAGAGAGAGAGGGAGAGAGAGTAGCTAGAGAGAGAGAGGGAGGAAGAGAGAGAGAGAGAGGAGAGAGAGAGAGTAGCTAGAGAGAGAGGGGGAGGAAGAGAGAGAGAGAGAGTAGGGCATGTGAGAGAGAGATTTAGAGAGAGTTGGGGTTGGGAGAATGAGAGAGAGTAGGGGTTGGGAGACAGTGAGAGAGAGTAGGGGATGGGGGGAGAGAGAGAGAGAGAGAGAGAGAGAGAGAGAGAGAGAGAAGAGAGAGAGAGAGTAGGTGGTTGGAGAGGGAATGGGAGAGGGGGAGAGAGAGAGAGAGGTGAGTGAGAGAGGAGAGAGAGAGAGAGAGAGAGAGTAGGTGGTGGGAGAGGGGAGAGCAAGAGGGAGGGACATAGAGAGAGATAGAGAGAGATAGATAGAGAGAGAGAGAGAGAGAGAGAGAGTAGGGGATAGCGTGTGAGAGAGAGTAAGTGGTGGGAGAGGGAGTGGGAGAGGAGAGTGAGAGTGAGAGAGTAGGGGGTGGGAGAGGGAGTGGAAGAGGGAGATAGAGAGATAGTATTGGGGATGGGAGAGAGTGATTGAGAGAGAGAATAGCAAGGTGGGAGAATGTGTGTGTGTGTGTGTGAGAGAGAGAGAGAGAGTAGGGGGATGGGAGAGAGGGTGTGAGAGAGAGAGAGAGAGAGAGTGAGAGAGAGAGAAAGAGAGAGAGAGTAGGTGGTGGGAGAGGGAGAGCGAGTGAGAGAGAGAGTAGCAAGATGGGAGAGAGAGAGTGAGAGAGAGTAGGTAGTGGGAGAGGGAGTGGGGAGATGAAAAGCAAGAGATAGAGAGAAAGTAGGGGGTGGCAAAGAGAGAGAGTAGGGGGTGGTTTTTTAGTTTTCCAAAAAAAATTAGTGGAATTTTTTTTAGTTTTCCAAAGTGTGTACACGCTATAACGCACATGCGCTTTGGAAAATTTAAGAAAAAAATTAATGTGTCATGTTTTTGGCACCACAACTTGGTGCACATACCCCATGTTCTTCACAAATTTTGTATGAATCATCCAAAAATTAACTCCTTCACACAATAGTTTGCTTCCTTCACACACTTTGCAATATCTTTTGCAATAGCTTACTTCAAACTTATTAAAAATAAGGTTTGGATCTGCCTATTTAAAGACTTATGTAGAGTCTTCTAGATGCAATAGATTGTTTTTTCTTTTCTCATTGAGATTGATGATCCATTCCAGAACATGTAACAACATCTATAAAAAAAACTCTATGATCATTAAATATCATATTCATTTCAGCTAGAAATGGTTTACTTTAAAGTTTGTATCATTCCAGAATTTTATATTCTCTCTGTGTTACTTGAAACTCACTATTTTTGATGCATGGTCATAGCTTCTTCTTTTTTTTTGCTTCGCCTTAACTGTACTTGACCCCTTTTTTATAACATGACATACATGTGCTCTATATGTTGGATATTCACTAGGCTTGGCTTATACTAGAAGTACTTGGTAACCAAAGACTTGATCAACTCTTATAGAGCTTGACATATATATGATTATTTATAAGTCTTTACATGACTCAGACTATATAAAGTAGCTCAGTCGTAGTGATGAATGACTAACTTTTCCTTACATATAACTAAGTGTTTGACACTAATAGACAACAAGATTTAGAGATACCAATAATAAAAAGCCCATATTTTATTCTCACAAATTGTTGTTCTTTCTTTCTTTCAATTATGTGTTTGTGATATTAAGAGGAGCACCCATCATTAGAATGCAAGGTCAGTCATTTACTAGAGGATTCTATAACCATTTATGTTTCCACTCCTAATGGAAGTTTTTTTTATAGCAATCCCTAGAGCCTTGTATCTCAATGTGACAAGCATAATTGTGTGGAAAAATTAGCATAGATTGTATGGATGAAGCAATCAACAAGTTTGAACACTTTAAGGGGTTTTAATCAACTAGTATAGATTGTATGGATTAATTGTGTTGGATGTACTTAAACTATTTAATGTGTTGAAAGGTTTAGGTTTGGTGGAGAAGAATTCTAAAACAAAAGGATATCAACAACTCTATATTCTAGCCTTATAGGCCTATTAGGCACCTTATAAAAGAGACCCTAATTAGATGTTAGGACCTTGACATGAAACTTGGTGTTTTGATAGAAAACCCAAATGGCTATGCACACATGAGGTTTTTTGGGAATACCCTTAGTTGCATAAACATTATGGTCTAAACATTAATTAGGGATGCCTAATTAGGGCTTAGAGGCCTAATAGTCCAAATAGGTGAAAATGGATATTTGAGAAAGGTTGGATCTTTGGAACGTATTCAGTTTTTCATCTTTTGACCATAGGAAACTAACTGTCATGGTTGAGGTGTTGGAGAAAGGTGGGAGTGGTCAAACCCTTTAATTTTATTGTTTTGTAACCTTGAATCCATAGTTCAGGAAGCTTGAGAAGTGGAACTTTTGGGTCCATGTTTTGTACAAGTTGTAGAAACCTGGTAACATGTAAAAACAAGTAAGTTAGAAGGGTTAGTCTGCTCCAAGGGATTTTTGTTTACTTTTTTGTATAGAATAGTCATAGAGGCCTATTGTAAAGTGAAAGATCATTAGAGAAACTTGCTTCATCGTTACTAACAATAGACGAAGAATAATGGTTGCACCTCCCCTAGGCCTTGAAGGAAGAAGATTTGGGGCTTATGACCACTAGGTGTAGTAATTAGTAGCAATTATGACATGTGTGTATTATGTCGAAGAAGGAAGATTAATCATGCCAATAAAGTCTACGCCCCATTTAGAAAATATTCATGCCTTAATGATTGGTTGCAATGACATAACAAGATTTATTTTATGTACAAGAACTACTTTGATAGTGTGACATGTATTCATGTGTTCATATGCATCCTTTGATAATATAGACCAATAGTATCCCACCCTTGGGACTTGATGGGCTATGACTAGATTACTTTCATTGTGACCCCACAATGGTGGGTTACACTTTTTTGGAAATATCAATTTCTATGGAAATAACACATTTTTTAAGAAAATAAGACAAATTAAGAATTGAGAGGTTCCATTTGAAGGAATTAATAAAAAATGTTACATAAAACCCTCTTACATAAAAAAAACATTTGATATAACCTCTCTACTCCTCAATTATACTTACATCAAAGTCTCCTTCTCACCCATTAAATATTGATGAAATTCACTTTGGCTTTATGCTTCAGAGGATGAAACAAATTGATTTGAAAAACCTATGTATTAAGCATGTAATAGTACTCAAAAAATTATTTTGAATGATTATAATATTAATATAAATTAAGTTATTATAAGGGCATATCCAGGATCATGGTATATCATGATATGGCCTTAAGCTGCAATGAAAAATTAGAAAAACAAGGATTACTCAAAGTAAAAATTTGAACATCTTATTAACCTTATGTCAGAAATTTGTAAGAATGGAATATGTAGGAAATTGAATGTAATTTCTAAACTACTACCCCTTTTCTGAAAAAATATTAATCTAATTTGGAAACTTTTAGATTTGAATGCAGTGGTACAAATTTATTTAGGAAAAAGGATAAAAACATTATGTATATGTCTAGCTTCCTTAATCACAATCAAACCACTATATTTTTTCAAAAAACTTCAAATATAAGTATTAGACTCATGCTCATATGTGATGCATATTTTTGTGTAAGTTTATTCCAACTAAATAATAAATTATGAGTTTCTTGCTACAACTTTGTACAAATAAAAAACTCTTGTGTCTAACCACCTTAACTAATTCTAAACTTTACAAAATTGAGAACTTGTTTTCTTATAGTAGGTGAAGCATAGAATGTGATACATGTTTTAGATTTCAAAAAGGTTAACCCATTTGAAATTTATAGTTTTTTTTAATCAATCTATTAATCAGGACTTCAAAGGTGACTAAATTAGAAAATAAGTAATAATTACTTACAAAACTTAAAATTTGATAGTAATTATATCAATGGAAAATTGATAATCTCATTGAGAATCGATCTTTTCATCAATTTTGGATGTAAAAAATATCACCAACTACACGGTCGAAGACTGGAGATCAAAGGAAATATGGTAAGTGTACAATTGTTTGGGGTTGATAATCCATGCCTAGCATTCCAAACCCAAAACTTGAAGCAAATACCAAGCCTAATTGGGCATTCAAAAGCCAATTGGATATCTGACATTTTTGCATATATAATTGGATTTTAAATATTATTGGGAGAGGTTTCAATTCAAATTTCACTTTCCCACAAACATCATTTGAGTTAATTTTTATTTGAAATTTTCATTAGTTGATTTATAGGGATTGAATTTATGACTTTTATCTTTATATTTGTTCATTGGTGTATTTTAATTTATTTATTATTGTATTTTATATATATTTTATAATATTTTTAAATTAAAATGTTACTTTTATAAAATTATTTAAATACTATAATAAATTAAAAACAAATCTAACTAAGTATTCACTTTAGATTATTTGATATATTATATTTAATAATAAAGTTTTCTATATACATATTGTATTGAATTGTATTGTATTGTATTGTATGGTATTTCATTGCATTGTATTGTATTGTATTGTATTGTATGGTATTGCATTGTATTGTATTGTATTATCATAACCTAAAGGTCACCACCAAAAGTGTGATTATCCTTATCCAACTAGTATAGTAACCTTGCCAAGATACTCACCATATTGTGCTTCCTTAAGCATTTGGGGCTGGATAATATGACATTTCTTAACCCATTTTGTAATCTTCAGTGATCATATTCAAATTAGCTCTTGGATGTGTACCTAAGTTCACAAGTGGGAATTTTCTTAATCTATCAAATCTTGTAGGGATAAAGTGTTATTTATTCATTCTAAACCATTGTGTTTGATTAGAACTAAAAATTCTAAAAAAATCTAACTAAACAAAATTTAGACTCATCGGACTTTCTAAAAAAACAACAAAATTTGACAAATTTGCTACACAAAAAGTGGCAAATTCTTCAGCTTGTTATTTTTTTCATATGACCTAGGATCTTCCCACCATAGTATCATATCAAGAACACCCATTTATTCTATAAAAGAATCATTATATAACACTAAACATCAAAAATATCATAAATGCCTAGTTCTTGAGTCAAGTACCAATTTTCACCATTTTATCACTTTGGCTTCTACACTTTGTCATACCAATTAAGAATCTTCACCATATTATCATATTAGAGGGCCCAATTATCACATGAAAGTTTCTTACAATCACACCATAGGTACCCAACTATCATATTAGAGGTACCCAATTATCATGAAAAAGAAGACATCTCAAGAGGTAATATTTGTCCTAATGATTAGGACAACACTTCATCTTACTATTACTTCTTCTTACTTAGTTTAAAACAAATAGAAATTACTATTGAAATGAATTAGATTATATGTTTCCTTTTTTGTTGAATTGTATCTTTTATATCCTTGTATCCTTTTTTGCATACAATTATTTTTCCTTCACCAAGAAGTATGTTCCTTTGATCATAACCTCATCCTTACTTGAAAGAGTGTGAATTTTGTAAATAATTTTGTCTTGGTGTTTAAAATGTGCAATCCCTCATCAATAGTCCCCTCTCCTAGCATATGGAATGTAGAGACTATTCATCTCCTTAGGCGAGGAGATTATTATTTTGATTTGTATATTTAAGAAATTTTGACATATCAATTTTTTTTAAAATTTGTTTATTTTATATATATGACATTTGTATAAAAATAAATTGATATATCATATAAATGGAAGATTTATAAATATTTGGTTTTTTCTAGAAAGTGTGTTGATTATTTTTAGTTGTATGAAGAAATTGTCACTAGAAAATTTGGACCTATTTTTCAACGAGCATTGGTTGATATTTTGATGGAAAATGGTTGAAAAATTGTGTTGCTATAATTCTGTCAAAATTTAGATGAAGTCCAGTGATGTTGATATATCGATGGATAACACCATTGAAAATGATCCTAGTCTCTATCACGAGGTGACGTCTGACCACTACTAGGAAACATTGATGATTAGAAGATTGTTATCAATGATCTTACCATGCCCTTAGTGGTAGGCCTCA
This sequence comes from Cupressus sempervirens, assembly GCA_028749045.1. NCBI lineage: Eukaryota > Viridiplantae > Streptophyta > Pinopsida > Cupressales > Cupressaceae > Cupressus > Cupressus sempervirens. The sequence continues at coordinate 697,761,686 of CM053788.1, forward strand.
TTGAAACATCGAAGATTAGGAGATTGTTATCGATGAGCTTGCCATGCCATTAATAGTAGACCTTGTCAAAAAATTGACTAATGGTCCTCAAAACTTTAATGGCAACCCTAGTTTGAAAAATAAAAGCAATGACAAACTCTCAAAGAAGGACCTCTCCAACTGAACTTGGAGTTTGAACCACTCGAAGATATATTTTTTCCAAAATAGATAGTGGAAGAATCATCACCATAGGAAACTTATTGATTTATTACAATGCTTATTACCTATAATCTTCAGACTAGCTATCATATTCAAAAAAATAGATCAAATATTATATCTTAATCTTATTGAAATGCCCACCTTTGGACATGAATAAACATAGAGGGTTTCTAGATTCTACCAACAACATATAGCATACTCTAAGTCACATTCTTCTATCCCACGTGCCTATGAGAGATAATAATGACATGATACAAAAATAAATTATAACATAAATGCTTTTAATAGGGAAATTAAAGCCACTAATTTTTTAACTAGACCATAAATTACAAAAGGGATTGCTAGTGCAGTAACAAACCTCAAGTATCAATATTGTCAAACTTGGGAATTCCAACTTAAGTTTCTCAGGAACAAGACAATGGCTGAAGTGAAATCATTCATCACCTATATAAACATTTAACATAAAATTGATGTCGAACGAGAATTATTTCAAAACCAAAGTGTGACTTTGACAATAGGGAAAAAAAATTAAAACCCACCTTAAATCCAATGTCATCAGGTTCTCACAAGCCAAAGTTACATCTTGTATGTTTACACAATCATCCCAGATCAAAATAGAAAGATGAGTGTATCAAGCAGATTTGAGAATAACAAATTGCTTTATGTGAAAACTAAAAGTGCAATAAAGAGTCTTAAGTGAGTGTGTTGAATTTCCTTCATAAGTTATTATGTAATATTTCCAACCATAGATGTCTTCTTCCCTAGCCTCCAAACTCAACTTAAAGCCATACATATTTATACATCCACTAAATTTTACATCAATGAGGTGCAAGCAATATGCCAAGAGCTCTTGAACCATGGACCTGGAAAAAAAACAATGTGATAATTCTAACACATAAGGCTTTGGAAAAGACCTTCCTTTGTAAAGAAGCATAAGTGCATTATCATCAAGATTTTTACAAGCCTGGAAATTCAAAACCTAATTTGCATAATCAAACAAAAAAAATGATAGAGCCTTTGATTGTAAAGGTTGTTAGAATATATAGTCCACTGATATAAATGACATGGGGGGTGAATCAATTATACAACTATTATCACAATTATCAACCTAAAACAATATTAACCATATGAGCAATATAAATTTAAACCACAACAAGATACTCATGCACAATAGTACAAAATATGTTGACTAGGGAAACCCTTGAATAGAGGGAAAACCCCAGTGGGTATGGTACTAACAAGATGATATAGTATTATAAATATTCCTTGTTAGAGGATGGACCCTAGTAGGAGTCTATGAATACATTTAGTACATATGAGTCCCTATTAGGAGACTTTGAATCCTGTTAGGAGATTCCAACCCTGTTAGAAGTTGTGCCAACCCTATTAATAGTTGTAAAAAACAACTGGACCCACTGCCCAAACAACCTCAAGGGCAAGACCAATGAACCCAGTATCCAAATGATCTATGTATTATTCTTTGCAGAATAATAGAATTGGTTATGTATTGTTCTTTCCTCTTTCTTTGTCTTGTCAACTAGACCTCTACTCCTAATCTTGTAACCTGATCACAAAAATTGCATCCAATAATCCCTTGGATCACTTACATGCATTCCTCAAGAACTCTTCTTCTTTTTGCACTTCATAATCCTTGCAATAATGAATACAATTTACAATCAAGGAAAACATCTTTCCTTTATACCATATCTTCATAATAATTCCATGAGTCATTCTTGAGGCTTTCCCAATTAAATAAAATAAGATAATTAATTAATTAGAATTACAATAGCAATGTCATGTCCCCTTTTCAAATAATTAAATAATAATAATCTTTGCTAAGGCAGGCCAGGCCCAAGAAAGTGAAGTTTCAGAAAAAGGGGGTTAATCTTTGGAAACCGTTGGACTAATAAATGAAAATTATTATTAAAATATGTTTCATTAACCTCTCTTGGATGTGAGTTACATTTATGCCCTCTTTTAAGGGGGTTTGGAGGCATTTTGGGCACATTCTAGAACTTGATTTTTGCTCATTCTTTGTTATTCTTCAGAGGCTGCCAAACCTGTGGAGAAGGAGACCCAAGAACGGGAGTTTGCAGGTTTCCAGGGAGACCCAAGAACGGGAGTTTGTAGGTTTCCAGGAAGGCTAAGGATGGGAGTTTGAAGCCATTCCATGTGCATGCTCATATAGAGTTTGCCTTTGTGCTGAACAATGCAGATTTGTGGGTTTTCGGGTGTGTTTTTTGTATGAGTTTGGTGTTTACAGTTGAGTATTTCATATCAGTTTGGGTTGCTGCTGTATATCAGACTTTTAAATGTTAAAATAGAGCTGAATATATATATTGGGACGTGATTAAACTTCTGAGATAGATTATTAGTGTTTTTGTGGTGTTTTCGGGCATATTTTGTGCTATTTCGGGAGCCCGATGAGCATAGTTTTGGTCCTACATTTTTGAGCTGTTGTGTAAAGGCTATACGGATCTGAAAATGTCAATTTGTAGGCTGTTATGATGCTAAAAGTTCTGTAAAAATTTCCATTTTAAGATTTATTAATAATTTGTGAAGTTGTGAAGCTTTTAGCACTATTTTCAGCATACCCGATTTGGGGTTTCTTGAGGAATTCGGTGGATCTTTGTGATATCAGTTGTTTGATCTTAAAGATCTGATTAAAGGTTGAAAATATCATACAAAATCAGAAAAGGGACATTTCAGTGGTATCAGAGCCATGATCTTGCCAGCCTGAGGGTTTGTAGAAGTTTGCAGGTCAGTTTTGACAACTACCCAGATCTTGCATTTCAGTTTTGAGAACTACCCAAATCTTGCATGTCATAATTTATGATTGCATGTTGCTTATAATCAGCTGCAAGTCAAAATTTATGGTTGCATGCTACTTCTAATCATTTTCATGTTAGTTCTTGGTGAATTTGGTGGTTGTAGAAGTTTGCATTTTAGTTTTGACAAGTACCCAGATCTTGAATGTCAGTTTTGACAACTACCCAGATCTTGCATGTCATAATTTGGTGGTTGCATGTTGCTTCTAATTAGTTTCATGTCAAAATCTATGGTTTCATGATACTTCTAATCATTTTCATGTTAGTTCTTGGTGAATTTGGTGGTTGTAGAAGTTTGCATGTCAGTTTTGACAACTACCCAGATCTTGCATGTCAGTTTTGACAACTACCCAGATCTTCCATGTCATAATTTGGTGGTTGCATGTTGCTTCTAATCAAGTGCATGTGCAAATCTATGGTTGCATGCTACTTCTAATCATTTGCATGTTAGTTCTTGGTGTTTGAAGAAGTTATATCCTATTGGGGTTACACTCTACTTTATCCAGAATGGATAGGTATAGTACAGAGTCTCAGAGGAAACGATCTTGGACAATTGACAGCCAGAGTCAAAACAGTAGAAAGGATGGTTATTTAGACATTCGAGATAAACTTATGAAAATAAGCCATGAAATGTCTAAACAGTTGGTTGAGCACCACCGTATAATGAATGACATGTTATCTGACCCAGCTAAGGTGGATAAGTTGACTGGATTTCTATTTCGTAGATTTTCTCACAGGACAAATGACACAATTCCCAAGAACTTGCATGAGGAGTTTGAGAAACTAGCTGATAGCCAGGTAGAGGTCTCAGATTCTACTCTTACACAGGAGGTGGTGGGAAAGGATATTACATAGATTGATAGTAACGGTCAACTTGATACTCAAATTGAGACAATTGTTTACTAGTCATCAAAGGGCGATGCCACAGGTATTTAGGATGGTATAGTTACAACAGGCAGTGACTACAGTGTAGTGGGTTTAGATGATGATTATGAGGATGTTGTTTTGCAAGATGGTGAGATACCTGGTAGAGATGAGAAAACATTGAGCATTCATGACTTTGCTGAGAAAGAGTACCAGGCACAGTTAGATGCTTCATCACATGAGGTTGAGGCTAGTAGTACTTCACATGATTTGTCCAGCCAGCTGAAGGTGAACAAAGATAGTATTGTGACTTCATTATCTCATCATGACAGGTATGTGGAGTTAGTTGGTATTGGTCATATTACTCAGGTGAGGAGTTTTCTTGAGTTACTAGTTGATTCTAGTTTAGGGATATGGACTCGAGATTGTTATATTGGTGTTTTGGATTCAGTTGACTGGAGATCTTTAACACTTTTTGGTAGCAGTGTTTGTTTGGGTGCTATCATGGATTTGATTAGTAGATTACACGGTGTTGTCTTTTCTTGTGCTAGTATCTTCTCTGATGTTGGTATTAGTTTTTATACACCGATGTTGGGCTTTGTTCATATATCCATTCGACCATACTTGTTGGAATGTGTTGATGATATTTCATATTTGGCAGTGTGTATAGATGAGTCCCAGGATCATATTGGCATTGATGACATCCAGGAGGATGCAGTGGGCAGTTTTGAAGACTTAGTTTCCTTGGGTATAGAGGAGTTGGACAGCAATGCTAATGTTTTTGATACTCTGTATGTTGATATGAGTTTTAGTTTTGATTCACAGGATATGGATGGTAATACTCTAGAGACTAGTGACTTTGAGGATACTCCTTTAGACAGTGCATCAGAGGAGGTTTGTAGGAGACAGTCAAGCCAGTGCCATCATGTGTCTAATCAGTTAAGAGTTAGTGACCAAGACATTGCTATCACTTGCCAGCATTTTGATGTTGCTCGTCGGTTGTTAGCAGTTTATGGATGGGGTTCTCCTACTAGTGATGAGCAGGAAGGTAGTTATCTTTCCTTGACAGAGATCCACTCTTTATGGGAGGCTATTCGGATTTTGAGATAGAATTATATGCAGTTGGTAGCTGACAGATATTATCTTATGGAGTGGGGCAGTATAGCATATGATGCATTGTTGGCCAAGGAAGATGAGGTGAGTGAGCTTACTGAGCAGCTTGAGGTGACTTCTGAGATTCTTGAGAGTACATAGTTGGCTTTCAAGGAGTCATAGTTTCATTTAGCTAAGGTGACCATGGAGTTAGAGCGGCTATAGTCTTTACCTGATTCTATACAGTCACAAGCTATGGTGTTTGGTGATCCGACGATGTCCATGGCCGAGATTGTCCGAGATAGTGGAGATGGGGATGCATCCATCCTTGATACTAACATTGGCATATCAGGTTCATTCCCACTAGAGTCAGGTTCAGTTGAGTTGGGTGTTGTAGCAGATTGTTGTATGCCTGACATGGTGGTGGCCTCTAGTACTAATGGCACAGAGACTAGAGATGTATCAAAGATCGTGTGTGATGTTGGCGAGTCGACAGTTGGCATGGTTCCTGCTAGTAATACTACTCCCTTGGTGATATCTTTGGAGGTAGTAGTCAGTTCCAACATGGTTAATGATTAATTGCAGTTAGTTTCATCTGGATTACAGTCTAAGCCACTGACTAAGATTGGCGCATTCTATCGGCATTACACTATGAGGTACGCTCATCAATTTACCTTTGATGACCATGTTGATGAGATTATGATACAAAGATGTACTTTGGTTCCTAGTGCTTATCATCAGTCATGGAATAGTTTGATGCCTCAGGATGAGAGTTGTGATTGTCACGACATGGCGATAGGTCCTGCAGTTGATAGCTTGATAATACATGACTTAGAGCAGGAGTTTTGGAGTGATGCTTCAGTAGGTGTTGTTATTGATTCTACTCCTTTGGCTATGACATCTCCTGACTTAGCTAGTGATCAGTCACAGTGGGTTATATCACTTGTTCATGGTGAGCTGTTGAATGAGGTTGGTTTTTTTTAATCAACATTATATTGCAGGGTATGTACATCAATTAGCAATTGATCCTTGTGTTGAGGAGTTGATGGTGGGAAAATTTGGTTTGGGTTCCATTTCTTGTTGTTTATCTTGTGATGGCTTTTCACCATCAAGGGTGCATGGGAGTTATGGTTATGAGACAGTGGCTAATGATCTACAGAGTTGTGTTGACTGCAGGAGTTGTACAGTGTGTGGATTCTCCATACTTGGTATAGTTTCATTTGAGAGCATTCACCATTGTTGCAGAGTTGGATTGTGCATTCCGTATAGGCCAGTGGGATGCGTTGATGGTATTTACTGTGTTGGTAGTTTGATTTGTCCACTTTGCTTGGGTTCTGATGTTCTAAGAGTTTGTGCCTCATGGGTTTTTGATTGTGGTAGTGGTGATTTCGGAGTTTGGTTGAGCTATAATTGTCAGTTTGATTATGGATTCCTCTTGGTCATATTGCAGAGGATATTGCAAGAGCCTGTGTTAATTGGTAGTAGTATAGTTCATGACTACATTTGGGATCCAGGTGGATTGATTGGTTTATTGTTCAACCATTGCTTGAGGACAAGAAATTTTTGGGAGGGGAGGACTTGTCATGTCCCCTTTTCAAATAATTAAAAAATAATAATCTTTGCTAAGGCAGGCCAGGCCCAAGAAAGTGAAGTTTCGGAAAAAGGGGGTTAATCTTTGGAAACCGTTGGACTAATAAATGAAAATTATTATTAAAATATGTTTCATTAACCTCTCTTGGATGTGAGTTACATTTATTCCCTCTTTTAAGGGGGTTTGGAGGCATTTTGGGCACATTCCAGAACTTGATTTTTGCTCATTCTTTGTTATTCTTCAGAGGCTACCAAACCTGTGGAGAAGGAGACCCAAGAACGAGAGTTTGCAGATTTCCAGGGAGACCCAAGAATGGGATTTTTCAGGTTTCCAAGAAGGCTAAGGACGGGAGTTTGAATCCATTCCATGTGCATGCTCATACAGAGTTTGCCTTTGTGCTGAACAGTGCAGATTTGTGGGTTTTCGGGTGTGTTTTTTGTATGAGTTTGGTGTTTACAGTTGAGTATTTCATATCAGTTTGGGTTGCTGCTGTATATCAGACTTTTAAATGTTAAAATAGAGCTGAATATATATATTGGGATGTGATTAAACTTCTGAGATAGATTATTAGTGTTTTTGTGGTGTTTTCGGGCATATTTTGTGCTATTTCGAGAGCCCGATGAGCATAGTTTTGGTCCTACATTTTTGAGCTGTTGTGTAAAGGCTATACGGATCTGGAAATGTCAATTTGTAGGATGTTATGCTGCTAAAAGTTCTGTAAAAATTTCCATTTTCAGATTTATTAATAATTTGTGAAGTTGTGAAGCTTTTAGCACTATTTTCAGCATACCCGATTTGGGGTTTCTTGAGGAATTCGGTGGATCTTTGTGATATCAGTTGTTTGATCTTAAAGATCTGATTAAAGGTTGGAAATATCATACAAAATCAGAAAAGGGACATTTCAAGCAATGTCAACTCACAGTCAATACAAAACTTCACACGTACGATACTAAGGCATGCGCACTCGCTGACATCATCAGCTGACTATCCTATATCACTACCTAAGTGCAGATCTCTTCATTACATCTCAGATGAAAGATAGCCAACAAACATCAAGAACTCCTTTCCCAATACTCTATCTCTGAACTTCTCTCTGTAAACTAGGTACAACTTCTATTCATCTTCAACTCAAACTCTATACACTTAACCATGTCATATGACACTATGTTGAACATGTCCATAACTATGCATTACCAAACAATCAAACCATTATTTGTACCATCATGATCTCTGTGTACTACTCTGCCAATCTTTATAGATACAATGTTATATTGAAATCATGTTGGTAAACAATTTTTCCTTCACACAATAAACCATCAAAATAACCCTTATTTTCCCAAAAATGAAGATGCAAAAAGATACCAATAGTTGGATCACTTTTCCATTGAATTATGCAAGCACCCTCTGAATTTTATAAGGTAAAGCTCCCTGGTTAGATTTACAATGAATAAGATTTAAGAAAGATTTTAATGTGAAAGTGAAGGCTACTTGCACTATTCTTGGATAGAGGGAAAATTATTACAACTGAAATAGAAATAAAGGACTCAACATATAGCAATGGAAGCATACAATCTTCTCATCCATATATGCACTTGGAAAGAAAAAGAAAAATTAAACAAATAGTAAATATCCCCTGCAATAAATGAATACAATAGTAGAATTCAATTCCATTATTCAATCCTAATTCACACATATACCAAGAGTGAGAATAAACTGAAGCACTAGTGTTCAAAATGATGAAATCCTCATTCAACTAAAAAACAATACTACTTCTGAATACTACTGTTGATCAAATTATTTTCAAAAAACTAGAAAAGAAAACTAAAATAAAACTAGGCATGTCTAATTACAATAAAAACTACCCCCTTCATACAATCAAAATTCCTCCTCTCACACAGCACACAATTTGCCCAAATAGTGGAACTCTGGAACACACCAAATTAGAAAAACAAAAAAATGGATCTCTCTTCTCTACTACAAAGTCTTAGGAATAAAAGGATCTGAAAGTGAGAATCTCAATTCTATCTTTAGCTGGCATATTTATCTTTTCCCTTGTTGGTTTCAATTCAATTTGGCCAACTAATTCTTGAAAATTATCATAAATTTAATCTCCTTTCCTTTGATCATTGTTCACGGTCACTTTCCTTTATCCATTTCCTTCTATAACATAAAGTATTTATAAATATTATAATTAAGAGTTTATGGATATCATTTTATAATGTTTATAAGAAGACTTTGACATGTGGTATTTATTAGTGATCAAATGTTGTCATCTTTTCATAATTGTCATGACAATTTTGATAGTTAATGAAAATCATCATAACTTTTGATTCATAATAGATATTGCAAAACTGTTTTGAGAGGATTCAAAGAATTAGATTAGTCAAAACATTTCCAAAATTCAAAAAACTTCAATAGTTATAATAAACGTTATGACCCCTGAAGTATGACTAATCTTCTATGATTTGCATATTGTGACTACTACTACTCATTTCAACAATGTTGCACTCGGAAACCCATAACTTTTGATCCATAAAAAATATTATAAAATTCTTTGGATTCTATTTAGAGAATTAGGTTTTTCAATACATATCTAAAATTCAACACAATCCAATGGCCAGATTGAGAAATATAGCCCCCAAAATATGACTGATATTTTGTAATTTGTATTCTGTGACTGTTAGTACTAATTCGATAGTGCTATGAACAGTCATGTGTATTTCACATATTAGGAATTTTTTGAAAATTTCTCTTGTTTTACTTTAGAGATTTATCTTTACTCACACATATCCAAAGCTGAGTATGCTCCAATGGTGGGTTTGAAAGTTATGACCCCCATATTGAGACCCAATTTTTAGTTTTTAGAAAATCTGTTATAGTTGTTAAAACTAAATCTTTGAGTTGTTGAACCTCTTGAACCACTAAATTACACCCATAATCATGTCTCTAAGCTGAACTTTGAATTTGAAGTTGAACTTCAAACGAGGATATGTAAATCTTCATATCAAAGTCTAACTTGGATTTGCATTTGAACTTCGATTTTTTGAGCCATACCGAATCAATGAATCCATTTGAAAAGCATATTGAACTTTCATATCCTTCATACCCTTTGAACCATTTGAACCTTTGTACCCTTTGAACCATTTGAACCTTTATACCCTTTGAACCATTTGAACCTTATTCAATTAGTTTCTAAAATTATAACGGAAAGCCTTGAACATGTTTGATTGAGCATTTCGATCCATTATCATGAAACTTCATCTGGATCCTACTTTACACTATAGCCCTTCACACAACATTTTCAACATAAATCATAGGAGAAAATCAAGACTCTAAGGGAGGGTCATATTAGGAAGGCTAGATTTCTAAGCTTAAAAATTGAGCAACTAACACATCAATGACAAAAAAAATCATGAATGGAACATATCAATACTCTCTAGTGCTCAGGATACTCCCCTAATGTAGTATCATCAGCATTCATGCTAACAAAGCTTTACTTGAATAATACACGATAGAACTTTCTATTTTAAAATAAAACCTCTAACAGTGGGCAAGAAACTATAATATACTCTACATTTGTTAGGTATGTAAAAGAAAAATCTAAAGTTGTCAAGAAGAAAATTTTTTGAAAGGTGGACAATCTGTAATGTGCATAAAATCAAAACTAATGACTTCAATTGAGGACATGCACTAGCTATAGACACCATACAACCATCATTAAATGCTTTTCCATATCATCAAACACTATAAATAGTTATATTGTCATCCAAAAAGAACTAAAGTGGTGCATAAGTGCTTTCATGATATACCACACTCATGGGATGCCATGAGCCTAGAAGGTGTAATCAGTTGTTAGTACAAGGTCTAAGGAATTATGGAACAAGTGATATATAATAATGGCTCAAATTGTAAAACTATTGGCTAGGGTTGCATATATAAGCCATCAAGGTCAAATTGGTCAAAAGGGTAAGGGTAGAACTTGGTGTTCTTAGGTGTTGGGAAAATTTTCAAGTCATATTTCACTTATTGTATGACGTCTAAAATGGTTTGGGTGTAATTCATTCCAAAATGCAAAAAAAATCAATGTTTCTTGACAACATTGTCAACATCTATATGCAAACTCCTTAAAGGTCTCATTAAATACAATTCTCATTGGCTATATGGTTCAAATTTCAATTGATTTAGAGGGTATTGATATATTTATGATCCAATCAGTCAAATTCAAGGGCATATATGCATATAGGGTTTGTACAAGGGGGTCAAAGGAACACCAAGGTCACAAGGTGATACAAAAAGCAACATCAAAATTGTTAAGGACTTTAAGGTCATAAAAAAAAGTAACCATGGCCATTAGAGCCATTTGAATGAAGTTTGAGTAAAAAATGTGGCAAAATTTTAAAGATTACCAATATGAGCAAATAGACCTAACAAGGGCTAATAGATGAGTTCAAGTATAACTTTACAGTTTAGTTGATGTTTCGGTCTAAAGGGGATAATAATAGGATATTTGATGTAATTGAATAAGAAATACATGTTAAAGTTACAAAAATGGTGTAAGTTGTCTAATTCACAACATATTGGATTAAGAAATAGAATAAGTCTTTTATATTTATGAGGTAGTTACAAAGGTGGAGGTTGGTTTTAGTAGATTGTATTGATCTATAAAAAATTTCAAATCCTAATGACAAGTGTAATGGTTGAATGAATTTTGCGCATCAATTAAGGGCAAGTTTCTACATATTTATATGTTTTGACTAATATAATAGTGGTTTAAAATGGTTCTTTCATGGTTGATCTGTTAATAGCGAAATCATATTTGTTTGTAGATGAAAGAATGGTGAATGCCCCTAGATTATATTTTTTTGTAGAGAAACAACTGTCAAGGGTTATGGAGTCCTTGTTTGTGGAATTTGGACACATTTGAAGGATGAAATTGTGATAAGAAGATAGGGATGATAATCAGCAAATTGTTATGTAATTGGTACTTAGGTGTGATCAAAGATTAATGGGAAATCAATATGTGGAGTAGGGTTGTTGGATAGAGTTGTTTGTAATAGGCTCTGACCATTAATAGCTCTTAATAGAGTCATCAAGTTATTGGGTGATTATTTAAGGGACTTGGTGTTGGTTCATAAGTTTAGTGGTTTACGAGGATATATTTGATGTGAGAAGTTGTATCTCACTAGAATAATTAAAGAATTTTTCCTTGTACATGAGATAAATGTGTTAAACCACTATTCTTTGCATCATTGTGGTATTAGAGAAAGGGATTATATCATTGGAAGTTGGTGAAGGTAGAGGAAGTCTAAGAAAGAAAAAGATGGGTTTGACAAAATCATAGAGAAATATGCTTGATGCATACAAATCATTGAAGGGATCATTGAGTAATGAAAAGAAGAAAAGAGAGCAAGATGAGAAGAGGAAAAGCTTGTGTGAGGAAAGGAGGTAGAGTTATACTACCAAGAAAGAGATAGATAATGAGGCTTGATGCCATAGAGAGGAAGATTGGGTTGAAGCAACAAGAGGATGAAGAACTTGAAAATGAGCTATTTCAAGATGTTTAAGTAGTGATGGATGGTCAAGAAGATCAAGAACCTATTGCTAAATAGGTTCATGGTGTTGAAGTAGATGTGGAAGACAAAGGTGCTAGTGAGGAAAGCAATGAATAAAGTCCTATGGGGCTTGACTATGATGAGTTAGTGGTGTTTTGGATAATGAAAAGTCCTTTGAGTGAGGAGAAGGGTACAATGGAATAGAGTACCACCATGATAGAGAGTATGGAGGCTAATGATGCAACCTACTAAATAGTCTAGGACATAATTTAAGTCCATTTGGAAATTGTGTTGAAAACAAATTGATACAAGTATGAAGACATGTTTCAATCATTGTTTTGTCACTAATATCAAACTTGCTACTTGTTGGTAAGAAAACTTCTTGGATGATTTGAGTACTATCATTTGTTTGATTGATGAGGAGGTATTGATCAAATGAGATAACAAGGGCACCTAGAGGAAAGGTTGAGTTATAATAATAAAAAGGAGTACATAGATTAGTTAAGATAGTGATATTATAATGCATTGATTATCTACTTAAGGATGCAAAGGTTGGATACACTAACTAAGTCTAAGAAGAACAAGTAAGAAGCTTTTTTTCTACCAAGCTTGACCGAGTGGATAGTAGATGCTGAGAAAAGTTAGTGCAAGCAGAGCAAAAAATTAGTTGGAGTTGAGAAAAGTGAAAGTTCAATGTATGTCGAGTGAAATAGTGTAAACTAAGTATTTAGTTTAGTTGATGTTGAGCACCAGTAAACTTTAGTGATCTTGTTCTCTAGCACAATATCAATTACCACAATACCAACACCAACATCTTGAATTGTGTTCTTTACCTTAGGATCATCTTCCTCAATGGGAGAATTATGTCCTGCTTTAGTATTCACACCTCCATGTTCCACCAGTTCAAAATCCACATTTACCAAAGGACAAAAATCCTCTCCCATTTAAATGTGATCATGTTGTCTATAATGTCTCTGAGTTGTTGTGATTAGAATTCTTTAATTCTTTAAGCCCTTGCATCTTTTGCAAGGACAATAACATTTTCCATCACATTTTCTTTTTAACTAAGACCACAATCTAGTGATTATCACCTTATTTTGTTCTAGGTTCATATTGTTAGGTATGGACTTTCTTCATAGGAAAATATTCAGGCTATAAAATTATATCAAATATAAAAATACAAGCATTAGTAGTATCTTTTATATAATAAAAAATAATTAAATAATTAAATATTATTATCTCTTTAGTAATGGTGGCATCTAAACAAATCTAATGAATTATATATATATATATATGTGTGTGTGTGTGTGTGTGTGTGTGTGTGTGTGTGTGTGTGTGTGTGTGTGTGTGTGTGTGTGTGTGTGTGTGTGTGTGTATGTATGTATGTATGTATACATATGTATGTATACGTATGTATGTATATAGATATACATATATGTATGTATATGTATATACATATACATACATACATATATATATGTATATATGTATGCATGTATATGTATATATATATATATATGTACATACATACATACATATATATATATATATATATATATATATATATATATATATATATATATATATATATATATATATATATATGTACATACATATATATATATACATATATATACGTACATACATATACATATGTATATATATACATATTTCTATATGTATATATATACATATACATATATATATACATATATACATATACATATATATGTATACACACACACACACACACAGATATATATATATATATGTGTGTGTGTGTGTGTGTGTGTGTGTGTGTGTGCACACACACACACACACACACACACACACACATAAAATAAAAGCTTTCAAATTAAAAAATATCACTATAGAGACATAGATATTCTAATTTACATAAAGACATAGGTAGTGTCTTCATGGAAAATCATTGGTACATGTACATGTCATATGTTTCCTTTGTAGTAAATAACATTGGATGTGGGTCTTTATTATGTTTTGGACCAGGTGTTATTCACATTATTACATATTGAGATCAATGTGTACCAAGCTCAAAACAATCTATTTATGGATCTTCAAATTATTTGTAATGCATATCTGCCTAATTAATATGTGAAGTTTATCGGATAGTCAATAGGGAATAGAGAATATAGACTCAAAGTAGCATTGATTTTTACCAAACTCAATAACTAGAAAAAAAAAGTTCTTCTATTCATCATGTTTGGAATGTGCAAATAATTGTTGGTACCTCAAAAGCTATGATCCCTATTGTTTTTAGCTATGATTGGAGAATATATGGAAATTAATCCATACCAAACCTACAACTAGTTTTATTTGATCCATAAGAAATGAAGATACCATAGTAGCATGTAAAATTTTTGTATACACAAATGAGAATGAAATAGACATCTACAAAGGTATCAATCACTAAAAATTCAACAGAATCCATAGATAGAGAAGAGTTCTTAATCACAAGTACATTGTGCTAAGGATACAATTAAATCCTTCAACATTCACAATTATGTTACTTTTGTAGGCTGAATATTTAGATCGATTGTACAGTATCACTAAGAATGTCTTTAGATAATGGAATTATGCATCTAAACTTTCTTATTATATGTATGTTTATCTTAAAAAAATTCTTATTATATGCTTTTATTTTCCAATTGAGAGAACATAAATGGAGTTTATTGCACTATGTTTTAACTTTAAATAACTCATTTATATACCAATAATGTGAACTACAAATGGAGGAGAATGATTGTAGCATTGAACAGTTATGATGTCTCAGTGGAGTATACAAACATTTTTTGCATAGCTAGACTCTTGAAGTCTAATTCAAACATTTTAACAAGGATGTAAGGCCTTGAAAGTGAAGGAAAAAGCCAAATCATAATATTTCTATTTTAAAAACGTGCATTATAATATTTTATTGTAAAAACAAAGCCAAAAAATGTGCTCAACATTTGATCTTAACAAAGGTGAGCCTATAATCTTAATCAATTGAAATGCCACCTCTGAAATCAAATGTTACCACCATAAGATTGGTCCAAAATATGTTTATTTCATCTAAATTGAAACAACAAAAGCAAAATTGCAATTTTTACTATCAATTCTTTTACCCTAGAAAGTGGAACTGATTTACATGAAAGAATGACTGAGTAAATAGAGGATGAAGGTTGTCAAGAACAGAAATGTGTTTCACAATTGGGTAATTACTTGTGGATGCAAATAGAAATTTTCCTATGTTGAATATCTTGGTAGGGTGCAAACATAACTAGTAGGTGTTCTTATTGCACACGTTTTTATGAAAGTGGTGACGATAAATAGTTTTCATGTTTGAAAGATATGAAGGAATTTATAGTGTTGTTCACTAATGGTGCTCAATTAAACTTATGTTGTGTCAACTTTATCAATATGTGTTCTCATTTCAATTAGGTACAAATAAAAAGTTTCCTATGTTGAATGCTTTAGGAGGGTGTAAACTTGACTAGTGGGTTTTTTATTATACATGGTATTGTGGAAATGGTGTCAACAAAAAATTATTGTTATGTTGAAAGATTTGAACTTGTAGTGTGTTTGCTATTGGTGCATGATTAACCTTATGAGATGCAAACTTGATTAATATGTGTTATTTTGTAGAAGTGCAAATAGAATGTTTCCTTGGTTTAATGTCTTGGGAGGGTACAAACTTGACTAGTAGGTGTTCTTATCATACATGCTATTTTGCCAGTGGTGTCAACAAAATGTTGTGAGGGGTCTAAACTTTACTTGGTTAAAAAGCACATGGTATTTGTGATGAAATCATTTATTTCTCCTTGAAAAGAGGACCCATCAACATCCTTGTGAGTATTTTCATTTGAACAAAATTGAGTATTTGTGGATTAGAAAGGTCAATGGCTTATTAAGGTTGACAAAGATAATTTTCTCTAAGGAATGTAGTATGTATTTCATCCTTCAAAAGAGGTGTACGTCATTACTTATTTGAGCTTTACAACTATATATTAAATTGTCTTTCATGTTGTGGTAGGATACAATTTTGCATTCTTTAGTTGTGAAAGTTAGGTATGCCGGAGTTACTAAAGAATGAGATATTACTCATTATAGTTTGGTGTAGAGTCATTTTTAGATGCATAAGCTAGCAATATAATTTTATGTTGGTGAGGAGAAGTATGTTGGGGTGACTTTAGAAATCTCCAATTTTTTTTTATATGTTGCAAAGCTGGAGGTGTTTGGTTGAAAATTTAAAATATTGAGTTGCAAGATATACTTGTGTTCATGTTTCATCTTGACTATTGGAGAACTATGGTCTATATGAATATTTGGGAATGCCATACTAGTTTTTACATTATGTAACTATTTTCCTTCCCAATTACATGGTACATAATCTCATATGAGTGCTTGTATAGGTCTTTGTAAGAATTTGGATATAACATTGACAACCTAAGATTACAGGCTAATGAAAAAAATAAAAGAAAGAGATAATATGAACAAGAATAAGTTGTGTTCTTATCAATAATGCAATAATGAATCAATTTAATACAATACCATAACTAATGGATTCATTTACAACGTAGATCTTGCTTATATAGTCAAGATAATAAGAGACCATAATAAAGAGAAGTTATGACTCAGACAAGGTGGAACCACACCCACCAAAGGTGGATCACCCTTATCAAGATTGAGATACCAGTTAGAGGAGCTTTATCTAGAAAAATTTAGTGTTTTTGATTCAATGTTTTTGGAATACAAACTCAAGGGTTTAACTCAAAGCTCCATTTTATGAGGATTATGAGGCAATTCAATGGAGTTCAACTTGAACACACATAACAGGTTTTAAGTGGTTGAAAAATAAATTGGATAAAAAATACACCTTAACCTACCATAAGAAAATATAATTATTTTTTATGAAAAGAATGCCTTTCTACATTCTAAAAGAAATCATAAATATTGCTCGAAAGAGAAACCCTATTTCCTAACATCATATTTTCAGCAATGCATGTATTTGTCTTTTCACTCCACTAGATTCATATCTTTTATCATTTATCTTAATCTATATATATTATCAATGTGCATTTCTTGAAATTAATACATGATAGAATGATTAGAAGGATTCATCATCAAATGAAATCCCTAGAGCTTTAATATATGTAAGTCATACACTTATACTAATCTAGCCTCCTGCTAGTCCCATAGGCCCTAAATGTGGTTGTACATAAGCTATTTGTACTACATTGTGTATACAAAATCCTTCCTTTTCCTTTCCTTCATTTTCCATTAAAAAATATTGTGGCAAAGACATGGCTGATAAGAAGGGGAATATCAGTATAGTGTTATAACATAGTCAATCAAAATTTAATGACTTTTAATTTCCCTGGCATTTTCCTAACTTAGCAAAACCATGAACTTACCTTCAACAGTGCTAAGAAGATCGTCCTTAGGCCTATGAACAACACTGATAGTGGTTGTAGGATGAACTCTTTTAGAAATGAAAGGATTTCTCAACTGTTCATGGACTTGTTCAAGTGTTGAATTTGTAGAAGTCTTTCCTATCACTGAGTCTATTCTATAAAACTGAAATATATCTACAGTCTTGATACCTTCCCCTTCAACCCTCTTGCCTACACTTTGCAATGTGAAAATAAAATGAAGTCTCACTTCTTCTTCTTTTTCTTTGTGTACCAACAATGTCAAATTCGATAAAAGAGCTTAGGTTTCATTGAAATTTGGACAAAAAAATTAAGTTTCATCAAAATTTCAACAAGAAACTTAAGTATCGTCAAAATTTTGACATTGTCAGGATCCTATTAAAAAAAAAAGAATTTAACAAGTCGAATTGGCCTATCGTCTAACATTTAGGTAAAAAATGGAACCCAAATGTACTAGTGTGTGTCTATATGAATATAGCATTATAAACATTAATCTGTGTTTTTCTTTAATGTTATAAAATTGTATCAAATATTATATGAATGCTTTTGAACCAATTATAAAATGTAAGAAAATTATTGATGAGGTTTTTGTGAAAATATTATTTATTTTTATTTGTTAAAAAAACTAAAAATATGGAATAGGAAAATATTAAGCATATATTAAATTATTTTTAAAAATAATATTTTTTTTTATTATCATAAATTTTAAAAAGTGTTTGTTTTTTTAAATAATAGTAAATTTGACCAATGGTCAATAGCAGAGTAAAATTGTAACTCTCACATAGATTTCATTTTTAGAAGAAATATATTGGTTTCATTAAAAAATTAGACTGAGACAAATGAAAGTATCAACTTTGTAATGTTTATTAAGTGTTTTTGGCCACAACTTTCTTTTTACACCTTACTGGTGGTTACAAGCTCACTATGAAATGGTGGTGCAAATACAACTCATATAGTTTAATACACACATGATACTCGCTAATCAATATGAAGTATAGAATTCTATAATGTTCACACCTTGCTTTGAATTGTCCCCTTTGAAATAGCTAAAGTATAATCTGTTCATTACTAATCATTACACAAATAAACAACGTTAACCTATAAAATAAGGATTTGATAATATATAAATAGTTTCTATATAGAAGCATAGTTTACAATTATCATAGTTATAGTTATCATCCATCACCATTTTCTTCATTTGAGATTATTAAATATTATATGTGAACTACTATTATAATGAATTTTTTTTTTTGCCTCATCATTGCTCACAAAAAACCATAGAATTGTTAGTACATTATATTCAAGCTAAAACCATGCATATATTATTGTTAAGTTAAGACCAATTTCATATATTGGACTCCTCAATATATAAAATCTTCACATAAAAGTAATTTTAAAAGAACTTTCATTTTTCTACAGTACTAAATTTAGAAGTCATATATTAAAATCTTCAAGTCACCTAATTTATTCTTTAATTTAAATCATTTTATAACTATACAAAAACTTTTTCTTGAAAGATAATCTAAACTAACTTTATTCATATAATATGACTCACTACCAAAACCAACGTGATAATAACAATTAAAATATAATCTTAACCAACTTTATTCATATAATATGACTCACTATAAAAATCAACATATTAATTACAGTTAAAATATAAACTAAAGTAACTTTATTCATATAATATGACTCACTATATATGTAGATGTTTAAGTAACATCTAAAATATCTTGCCTACTAAGTAATTTTATTGGAGGTCCCTGTTAGGTTGTTCTATTTTGATATCATTCGCTGCTACGAGTGTTGCTTTGGTCTACTTGCTCGTCTATAGGCACGAAATATTGGATCTGTGAAATTTGTGGCTGCATCTTTCCTTCTAACATGAGCATCACTTGCCCCATGCTTGGCCTCGCTCCCTCATCCTTTTCAATGTATAACAATGCTACAATACTTGCTCTTCTCACCTCTTCAATGTCTCTCTCTTCTGCAATACCCTCTTCAACAACATTGATTGTGTTGCCACTGTATATTTGAGTAACAGCCCATGTGGGAAAGCAGTATTTACTAGACCCTTGAACACTTAAATCTAGATCTCTTCGGCCAGAAATGATTTCTAAGAGTGTCATACCAAAACTGTACACATCAACCTCGGGAGTAATGGGAATACCAGAGATCCACTCGGGAGCCAAGTAGCCTCTCGTTCCTCTCGTGGTGGTCAGGACGCGGCTGAAATCTCTACCCACAAGCTTTGCTTATAACCCAAAATCAGCCAACTTTGGTGAAAAGTCATTGTCCAGAAGTATGTTCTCAGGTTTTACATCACAGTGAATGATGTAATTTCTGCATTCTTCATGCAGATAAAGTAACCCTCTTGCCGTTTTTAACGCAATCTCAAATCTGGTCTTCCAATCGAGCACCTTTTGTTTAGCTTCAGCATTACTTGAAAAGAGTAAGGAATTAAGAGAGCCGTTAGGCATGAAATCATAAACCAGAAACCTTCTCGACCCCTGTGCACAAAATCCTCTAAGCCTGACCAAATTGACATGTTGTATATTGCCAAGAGAGCTGATTTCTGCTCGGAATTGTTTCTCATCTTGTTCCAAAACCTTCATTTTTTTTACGGCCACAAGCGTACCGTCTAGCAGCTGTCCCTTGTACACCGTGCAGAATCCTCCGGTCCCCAGCGTGGACCTGAAGTTCCTAGTTGCAATCTTCAACTCCATGTAGCTATACATCCTTAGAAAAGAATTGGAGGAATCTGCATGTCTCGCCATCAATCCTATATACTGCCTCTGCCGATGCCTCCGCCATATCAAGATTGAGAAGATGGCCAATGCAACGACCAGAGCAGCAACAACAATTGTGATTATGAGTTTAAAGGACGTCGATTCCGCAGTTTTCGGAAATACAGAGGCAGCTACTCGAATAAAAACAGTTGAAATACTTTTGGGCTCAGTTTTTTGCATTTTAAACAAAACCCCAGACCAGATTTGGCAGGGCCCTGATGGTGGAGTGAAAGCAAACGCAGTGCAGGAGCAGTTCACGAGGAGGGAGGCTTTCTCGCAGTCTTTCTTGGTAGTTGCAGGGTATGACGAAGCGGACTCGGCATCAGGCAAAGTGACGCTGGGTTCCATGAATCCGTCCGTGCTCTCATTTTTAGTCTTGCAATTCAACGAGCTCCGCCGAACACAACCGCCCGTCCACGACTCTCGCGACTCCCAAGAGCGCCTGTCTTTTGGAGTGAAGCCGTCCACGCAACTGCAGAACTGGAGATTGTTCGAGTTGCAGCTTCCGTACGCGCCGCAGAGACCATAAACTGTACATTGATCCTTCGGTTCAAACCAGAACGTGTTCCATGCAGTCCCGTCACCGAACAGTGAAAATTGCTGCAGTCCTCCGCACTTGACTAGGACGAAACGTGAGAGGCCAATCTTGATATTCGCCACCGTATATGTGGCATACAAACCAGACTTTCTATCTTCGACGGTGAGATTAATGAAAAAGCGCCCCTTGCTCACCATTTCTGGAACTTGACTGAAAACTTTGCCGTCCCAAGTTCCGCTTGCCCAGTACTGCTTTGAATTGCTCCAAGTCAGCACGAATTGATTGGAATCCACGTGATACGAGAAGAGCCCAGGTGCAGGATCGAAGCAGTCTTTCCAAGACACGAGTTTTTGCTGCCCGCCAAACCTCATCCCTGGCAACCACGTGTCCGTGGGATTGTCGAAACTCTGCCAAACGATCTCAGATTTGTTGGCATCACCGAACATGAGAAAGTTGCCAGAATCTAAAATCACCGCCCGCGAGGACTTTTTGGTCACATTGACAGACCAAAGAGATGCACCGGTTGCATCAAACAGTCCAAGATCACCTCCTTCTGAAAGCTTCAAAAACCTAGGCCTGTTTCTCGCAGGAGTCTCCCTATTAGCCACCCAAACAATCGTCTTCTCTATTAAATTGGCATACCAGATGCCGATGTACCAGTTATTGGTGTTGGTGATGTTGGCTTCCACCTGTTCGTTTAATCTTCGCTGCCCTTACCTATTCCAACTATTTCATTTATTGCTTCTTCTCTTCGAGAGTTTTAGATCTCTCATTTTAAACTATGCTTCTAGATTGTCAGGTTTAGGTTTAGGGTTTTTTCAAAGAGTCGGCTGTAATATTTTTCCAGAAGTTTGTACATGTTTCGTCTTCTCGGCTAATGTAGATTTCTCTAGAATACTGTATTCTTTCTTATAAAAGGTTGTATGAACTCATTTGATATTATGGTGGAATAAATATAATATAGTTTATTGTGCAGCAGCACATTGTATTGTTCTATGTCTGTGTTTGTGTTATTTTATGTCCTCTGCCTATCCATCAGATTGGTATCAGAGCTGTAGAAAATCTGGGCATTGTTTTTATGGGTAGATGTCATTGTGGGTGAAGGGCAAATGAGAGCAAAAAGATCTAAGGAGGAGATCATAGTTTCTATGTGAGGAAGGAAGAGAAAGGGTTTGTAGTGGTTACAAGTCAAAAAGTTTTACTGTTAAATCATGGCAGGAACTAGTGGAAGTATTTCACAGCCACAAATTCTTACTTTTAATGGCAAAAATTATGATTATTGGAGCATCAAAATGAAAACACTTTTTCGTTCTCAGGATGTTTGGGATTTAGTTGAAAGTGGGTTCCCTGAACCAGCAGACCAGTAGGCATATCAAACTCTTTCACAAGCTGAAAAAGATTTGTTAAAGGAAAATAGGAAAAAGGATGCTAAGGCACTGTTCTTTATTCAGCAGGCAGTGGAAGAAGCAATATTTCCAAAAGTAGCTGCTGCTGCAAGCTCAAAGCAAGCATGGGACAACTTGCAATCAACATACCAGGGCACAGGAAAGGTAAAAACTTCAAAGTTACAAAATCTTAGAAGAGATTTTGAAAATTTGCAAATGAAAGATTTAGATTCAGTAGACTCATTTTTCACTCAAACAATGGGGATAGTAAATCAGATTAGATCATATGGAGAAACCCTTGGGGATCAACAAGTTCTAGAGAAAATACTTAGAAGTTTACCAAATAAATTTGATTCAAGAGTTCCGACCATTGAAGAATCTAAGGATCTCTGCTTACTATCAATAGATAAGTTAATGGGTTCTCTCTTATCACATGAAGAAAGGTTGAATCGTTCGGGAACTTCATCATTGGAGAATGCTTTCAAGACTCAACTTTTATTTGGAAGAACAAGAGGAAGATCAGATTACAGCAGAGCCAGAAGACGTTTTACACCAAGAGGAGGAAGAGAAAATCAACAGTTTGAGAGTAGAAGGCCAACATCAAGCTCACAAACCAATTTCACATCAACAAGAGGAAGGGGGAGCAACCATCATCAAGGAGAAAGGTATGACAAATCTAACATCCAATGTCATTATTGTAATAAATTTGCACATTTTGCATCTGAGTGTAGAAAAAGACAATATGACATGAATAGGCAAAAGGCACATTTTACAAATGAAAGTCAGCCCAACTCTAGTGAGCAAAACACCATCTTGATAACATGCAATGTTGCACAAGAGAGTTCTAAAGAAGTATGGTTCTTAGATAGTGGTTGTAGTAACCATATGAGTGGGTTTAAGGAGATATTCTCAACAATAGATGAATCAGTAAAATCAGAGGTTAAGTTGGGGAGTGATCATCAAATCTCAGTCATGGGAAAGGGCTCAATTAGCATAAGAACTAAGAAAGGTGAAGAAAAGGAAATACCTGATGTATATTATGTTCCTGGATTGCAACACAATCTCATAAGCATTGGATAGCTAGTACAAAAGGGATATAGAATACATTTTGAAAATGGTGAATGTGTGATTCTAGATAAAAGACCAAGCAATAGGCTGATTGCAAAAGTTGAAATGACTCAAAATAGAATGTTCCCACTTAAAATCAAAAGTGAATTATTTTTAGAGCCAAATGAATTGCAAAAAGTAGCTGAATTTGCATTCAGAGCTTTACACAAAAATGAATCTTGGCTATGGCATTTAAGGTTTGGTCATTTAAACTTTAAAGGGTTACAGTGCTTATATAAGAAACAAATGGTATATGGGTTGCCATCAATAGAGCCACTTAAGACAACATGTGAGAGTTGTATTTTGGCAAAGCAACATAGAGAAAAAATTTCAATTGGAAAGTCTTATAGAGCAAAACATCCACTCAAGATAGTCGATTCAGATCTTTGTGGGCCAATGCAAACACCATCCTTAAGTGGAGAACTTTTTTTCTTGACATTTATTGATGATTTCAGTAGAAAAGTTTGGGTTTATTTTGTGAAGTATAAATCAGATGTATTTGTTGTCTTTAAAGAATTCAAGGCAAAAGTTGAGAAAGAAAGTGGATACTCTATTAAAACATTAAGAACCGATCAAGGTGGAGAATACATATCAAATGATTTTCTAAATTTTTGCAAAGAAAATGGCATCTGGAAACAATTTACAGCAAGGTACACTCCACAACAAAATGGAGTAGCAGAAATAAAATATAGAACAATTATGGCGATGACAAGGAGTATGTTAAAGGAAAAACACTTGCCAAATGAGTAATGGGCTGAAGCAGTTGTGTGTTCAACATACATACTAAATAGATGTCCAACAAAAGCAGTAATAAATAAAACACCTGAAGAAGCTTGGAGCAGAAGGAAGCACAATATAGCACATTTGAGAGTGTTTGGTTGTGTGGCATACTCATTGGTACCTCAAGAAGTGAGACAAAAATTGGATGATAGAGGAGAGAAGTGCATATTTGTGGGATATAGTGAACAATCCAAGGCATATAGGCTACACAATCCAATCACAAAGAAGTTAATAATAAGTCGTGATGTTGAGTTTGTAGAAGAAGAAGCATGGGATGGTAGCTTGGATAAGTCAACTACAGTTGCAGCTAGTGTTCCACAAGAAAATGAAGAAAATGAAACTCAAGATGTGCATTCTACAACACAAACAAATGTTCCTAAAACACCTACAATGGCACCTACCACTCAAAACACTACTACTCCAACAAGCACTAATAGCAGTGAATCATCTAATCCAACACTTGCTTCATTAAAATCAAGATCTATAAATACTTCAAGGAAGACATGAAGTCTTAGAGACATATATGACGAATTACAAGAGGTTGAAAATGACGATTTATGCATTAATTTTGCACTCTTAGCACATGTTGATCCAATTTATTTTGAAGAAGCTATTGAAGATGACAAATGGATTTCAGCCATGGATGAAGAAATTCGGTCAATAGAAAAGAATGATACTTGGGACTTATTAAATCTTCCTAAAGGCAAGGATGTGATTGGAGTTAAGTGGGTATACAAAAAAAAAATATAATACTGATGGAAAAGTGGAGAAACACAAGGCAAGACTAGTAGCCAAAGGCTTCTCATAGCAACTAGGTATAGACTACAATGAGACATTTGCACCTATGGCAAGATTAGACACTATTAGAATGATTTTATCTATTGCAGCTCAAAATAAATGGAAGGTTTATCAAATGGACGTGAAATCAACATTCTTGAATGACATTGTAGAAGAAGAAGTGTATATAAAACAACCACTGGGATATGAAATTTTGGGAGAAGAATATAAGGTATACAAGCTGAAGAAGGCACTATATGGCTTGAAGCAAGCTCCTAGAGCTTGGTACAGCAGACTAGACTCTTATTTTGTGAATAATGGTTTTAGTAAGTGTGGCTATGAACTAACTTTGTATGTCAGAGTGAACAATGAAGGAGAAATATTAATAGTTTGCTTATATGTAGATGATTTGATATTCACTGGTAATATGTCAATTAACAATTTCAAGGCAGCCATGAAAAATGAATTTGATATGACTGATTTGGGACTCATGAGATATTTTCTTGGGATACAAGTAAATCAAAATGATCAAGGCATTTTCATTTGTCAAGGTAATTATGCTATTGATTTGTTGAAAAGATTTAAAATGACAAATGTGAATTCAGCCCCTACACCAGTTGCATTGGGTATAAAACTTAGCAAGAATGATGAAAGTCCTAATGTAGACACAACTTTATTCAAAAGATTAGTTGGCAGCCTTTTATATTTGATAGCTACAAGACCAGATATAATGCATGGAGTTAGTCTCATTTCTAATTTCATGGACAAACCAAAAGAAACCAAAAGAAACTCATTGGAAAGCTAGAAAGAGGATTCTAAGGTATATAGCTGGAACAAAGAACTTTGGGATCTTATATGCATATTCAGATCATTACAAGCTTATTGGCTATACAGATAGTGACTAGGCAGGTAGCTTTGATGATAAAAGAAGCACTTCAGGACATATCTTTCACCTAGGGTCACGAGCTATTTCTTGGGCATCAAAGAAGCAACCAATTGTGACATTATCATCAGCTGAAGCAGAATATGTTGCAGCAACATCAGCAGCCTGTCAAGCAATATGGATGAGAAGAGTACTTTCAGACTTGAAGCATCCACAAGAAGAACCTACAAGAATATATTGTGATAATAATTCTGCAATTGCTTTATCAAAAAATCATGTCTTTCATCAACGTAGTAAACATATAGATAGAAGATATCATTATATTCATGAATTAGTGAACAATGGTGACATATGTCTTAAGTTTTGCAGGTCCAAAGAACAACTGGCAAACATTTTCACAAAGCCTCTTGCAAAGAATGTCTTTGAACATCCTCGAGAAAGTATTGGTATTACAGACATACATGGCAGTGAAGATTAAGGGGGAGTGTTGGTGATGTTGGCTTTCACCTGTCCGTTTAATCTTCGCTGCCCTTACCTATTCCAACTACTTCATTTATTGCTTCTTCTCCTCGAGAGTTCTAGATCTCTCATTTTAAACTATGCTTCTAGATTGTTAGGTTTAGGTTTAGGGTTTTTTCAAGGAGTCAACTATAATATTTTTTCAGAAGTTTGTAGATGTTTCGTCTTCTTGGCTAATGTAGATTTCTCTAGAATACTGTATTCTTTCTTATAAAAGGTTGTATGAACTCATTTGATATTATGGTGGAATAAATGTAATATAGTTTATTGTGCGGCAGTACATTGTATTGTTCTGTGTCTGTGTTTGTGTTATTTTATGTCCTCTGCCTATACATCAATTGGTACCATTTGGACTGAAGAAACCAAATTCAAATGTGCCATTCTCTGAAATGAATGTCTCATTTCCAGCAAGAGAGGCGCCCAAGGACAGAGCATCTCCACCTTCGACTGAGGAACCATAAGCTTTCGGCTGGATACACACTGTAAATACAACAAAAAAGAGGATAAAGCAGAATTTTTTCCCAATTTCCTCCATGACTGAAGTGGTCGTTACGGTCTAGCGCCGCTCAAGTAGAACGAAAATGCTTAGCTGGAGAGCCCCAGAAAGAGAAACCTCACTCCAAAGTCGAGATTAAATTTTGGAAGTCCCGCTTTCCCAGACGCGAGAGGTGAAAATTTATTTTAAAGAGGTTGGAGTGCTTGCATAATAATTTGGACATGGAAGTGGCTCTACTTAAGAGAGTGCTTTAAATTAATTTAGTGGCTAGAAAGCTGTACTTATAATTTTCAAATTAAAGATTATGGAGGAGCGTAATAATGAATGGCGACGTTAACGTTGCACCTAAAAATAAATAAACAAATTATTGAAGAGGACTTTCAATGAAAGGTGACATTAACTTTGGACTTCAATTTTTTGAATATGACTGTCATTCACAAAATCAAGCCTAAGGATGAAAAATATAGCGTTGATCCAAACGCGTTGTGTTCAGTGTGAGAGAGTTGGGAAAAACATCTCGTCATACATGTTGAAAAATTGGTCAGTGCAAACATATCACAATCACTTTTTTCCCAAATCAATTTGAAGGAAGACTAGACGTGGAAGTTAAATTTTCAAAGTCCCAATTTCCTAGATGAGAGAGGTGAAAACCCATTTTAAAGAGGTTTTGGTGCTTTCATAGTTTTTGATCCTCAAGTAATTTGAACATTGCTGTCATTCAAAAAATCAAATTGTGGGTGAAAAATATGGAGCCCGCTATGCAGCAGACCATTTCAATCAATTTTTACCATTTTATAATATTTAATAATTAAATAAAAAATGAAACAGTACATGTATTATTTTTAATTTATTTAATAATTACTATTAAATAGTCAAATAGTGGGCTGCATAGTTTCTTCCGAAAAATATAGTGTTGTTCTAAATGCAGCGAAATTTATTTGGTAGTGTTGCATGTTTTATTTGAAAGAAGAAAGGATGACCACTTCGATAGGCTGATTGATAAGGCAAAGTCATTAAGGGGAATTAAATATGTGAATACAGGTTTCAAGACTTTTGGTATCCGAATATGACTTATACCTACTAGTATATTTCAAAAATATATCAGGTTATTCATTTAAAAACAATTTTAAACCAAGCAAACAATTCAATTGAAATTAAAAATATATTAAAGAAAGAAATCAATATTCATAATCAATCAAAAGTGAAATCTAAATTTAAGTCATTAGCATAAGTGAAAATTATATACATTAAAAATCATTTACAAACATAGTAATATATTATAATTTTAGTATTAGTCAAACTAAGATCAAATGAAAGTTATTTATGAAGAATCAAGTTTATTTTCTCATAAAAATAATGACAACTTCATGTAACATAATCTATTTAAAATTTACTTTTATTGAGATATAAGGAAAGTTTTTTTTTTTCACCTTTTAAAACTTAATGCTCATCAATAACTAAAAAATAGATTCTCTACTTATAATTTATTCATACATTATATAATTTTACTACAAGAAAATGTATAATAAACATGTATAATATAATTGATTAGATTATCAATATTAAAATATAATATTCATTACATTATATTTTTCAATAATGATCATGATCAATACAATCTATTGTAAAAGAAAAAATGTAAGTAGAATCAGTCATAAGTATTTCATTTTATTTACCTTATATATTAAAGTATTTTTTGTAATTTAAAAGACTAACTAACAAATTTTTTAAAATGATCATTATATGAAAGTCAATATATACCAAAAGACTTTTAAGAACTTATCATGAAAACATACATATTAAAAAGAAAAATATAAATTAAAAAATTAAAAGGAAAAAAAAGGTGGAGATTTTGAAAAGGAATTTAAATAATTGTTTTAATAGATATAATTAAAATTTTAAAACTTTTATCTATATATAAAATTTTAGGAAGAAATTATACTATTTAAAAATGAAATATATTGTAAATAAAATAATAATAAAAAAGAAAATTATATAATAAAATAAATACTATTATTTCAATTTTTTTAGATTTATAATTTTTTAATTTAAATATAAACATAATTTGATAAAATACTTTTTACCTATGTTTGAGATTAATTAAATATATTTAATTTGATTTTGATTATTTTGAGAAGGATTTGGTAAAAGATTTGATTTATATGAAAATCTAAATTGTATGTTAGAAATAAAAAAAATGAACATATTTATAAAAAATGCTATTGGGAAGATATTTTATCCAACAATATATCATTAAATATAAAAACTATTTTCACCACCCAGAAAAATAGATTGTTAGAAAGACATAAATAATAAATTGTATAGATATCGCCAGTTCATGCATGTAATGTCTCCTTTTTGGGTTCATCATGATAGATGCATTTTAATGAATTGTAATATGAGTAATAGACATTTTAAGTTGTCAATTGATGTTATTATTACAAGTTAGGATTGAAGAATAAAGTTCTTACCAAGTTGCCTAGACACCATCTATGGACTCCCTCAAAATTTATAGGTCCATGTTTCACAAATATTTACAAGATGTTGAACCCCGCCCTCTATTGGGATAAAACCCATTAGATTGGATTTATGCAAGCTCCTCCTTGGTAACACTATAATTCTTCAAATAATGATAATTATTGGACAAAATATTGGATTTAAGAAGGAGACTTCAGATGTAATCAAGTTTCTTAGACACTGATTCTCAAAAGGTGTTCCCTTAAAGTTTACAGATCCAAGTCCATTTCATGAAGATTAATGGAATGTTGACCCACACCCTCTATTGGGATACATCCATTAGTAAATTTTTACTTGATCCTCTCCTTGATCACATCCTATACTCATTTCTTTAAATACTTGATGATAATAATAATAATAATAATAATAATAATCAATTATCCAAAATAATAAAATTTACATAATATTGTTTCTATCCACGATATAACATAATTATTGTTTTATAAGCCATGTGATCATACATTTATTCCCATCATTTATTAAATTAATTATTTATACCAATGGATATATCAAAGTATTTTGAATAATATTGGTTCACCATTTATTTAATAACAATAAAATTAAATAACACTAATTATACCTCATTTTAAAAGGTTGATTAGTCTCTCTTGTACATGTGGCATTTGTGAATGCTACCCTTTTTGGTGTGCTCATGCATCACAAGTGCTCACCCTTCCTTTATTTTATATTCTACTCTACCTTCATAGATTTTTAGTTCCTGCTATAGGCATGTAACTATTGCATCCATTAGATGCAATTAAACTTTTCAATTAACTGCTAAAATTTGAGTATTTTTCTAATAGATAGGGAACTAGTTCATCCATTAGATGGTATTTGTGTTTTCAACTAACCAAATAGCATTTGAGAATTTTTATAACATAAATACATTTGGTATAGTTTAATAATTTCATTCTATTTAAGAAATTTAAAATAGACAAGTTATCTATGTTCCTGCTATGGATAAAGGTAAGGAGAAAAACCAAAATTCTAAACATAACTTCCAAGAAGAATTGGAAAACTATGACCAAATAATACATACAAAATTATTAAATTTTCATTAATGAGCCAACTCCTCCTTTTTCCATTTATTCTCCTTAGTACTTCTAAACAATGACATTAAGCCAAAATTGCAAACTTGGATGAGAAGGCTATTTCTAGAGACCAACAACATAGTCAATAGAACAATGTAAGATATGTAATGGTTGTTTACTGATTTGAATCTATTTTTGTCTTCTCATCATTAAAATTTAAGAATATATAATTTTATGAAATTTTTGTATTTTTCTAAGTGACAAAGGGTATAATGCTCTAAAATATGTCTTTTGTAGAGCTTTTTCTTGAAGTTTGTCTACATAGGTATTTCTTTGTTTATAGTTTTCTCGTAAAGGGTTTTCTCTATTTGAGCAAGACTCCCTTTTGATTTCATCTATGTGTATTTATTTTCAACCCATGGCTTTTGTTTTTTAATCTATGCATATAGATTTTGAAAAGTTCTTAATTCCTACTAGGAATTATAGCAAAGGCACTAAGCTTAAATCGTGATTAATCATTTTTACATTCAACTAATTAAAGGGCCCCAATTCCTTGTATGATTTCATTTCAAAACCATATTTTGTACAACTTGCATATTTTTAATTAGTGGAAATGTTTTTGAAATAAAAGCAGCTGAAACAAGGGGGTTGGTCCATTACAAACAAGCTGGACAACTACCAACAACTAACCATCAAAACATAACTAACCCCTAATACTTTTTAAAACAAAAACAAAATTTTATACTATAATTATAAAAGTAACTTTAGGCTTTAAACAAAATACCTATTAACAAGCTAAAGTCACTTAACAAAAACAAAGGTGTGACAACCTTAAAACCAAAAAAGTTTGTAAACTAGCAGATTAACAACATGCAAAAAATAAACAAAGGGGGGAGCCCTTATGATTTCTTGACCTCCTTCTTCCCTAGAAGGATATTCACCTAGTGTTCCACCAAGAAGTCAAAAAGCAGGTGGGAGTCCTCCTTGGGTAGGTCCCCTTCGACATCCTTCAACAGGCATAGAGTGGTAGTCGCGGCATGAGTGACTTTAATCGTAAACTTGGTTAACAGTCTCATTCTTTCCTCCAATGCCTAGATTCTCTCCTATAGCTCATTACTAGCCTTATCTAAATCACCCAAATGTCCATCCCTACCAACCTGAGTATCCTGCACAACAAGGGGTTTAGTGGCCTTTATGGAACTTTCCTTAATAGGGGAGGAGATCATAATGGGGGAAGGTATCCTATCCACCATTTTGGTGAATTGATCTTTTGTTAGGTCCACACACTGGGCACAACTGTCACTAAGACATGTGACACCTCCTCGACCTGCCATTACCCGAGTTTGACTGGAGGAATCAGAAATCTCCTCTTCAACCTCCTCCGTACTTGCCACTCCAAAGTTAATAGTTTTCTCCTTCATTCTTCTTTTGTGGCAGCCTGAATCCTTAGAATCTGACTCCTCCTCCTATGAGGCTCTTTCCCTTAACTTCCTCTTAGCTTGAGACTTAGCCAACCTCCCTGACCTCCTCCTTCCCCCTCTCCCCTCATCCTCTGACTCTATCTACATTTTCTCCTTACCTTTACCTTTCTTCCCCCTGGGGTAGGGATTCACTGGGGACCCGTTGGGAGAGGATTGAGTGGTAGGGGCTCTAGGACCTATAATCCTAAGGGGGACCATTTGGTGCCTGGGGTTCGGGTGAATAGGAATATCAACTTCCACAATCCTAGGGTGGACCAAGGAAAGGTGAAATCAGTACAACCTAAACAATAAACCTTGGTGTAAAATAGTAAAATTAACCCCCCTTCTCATTTTATCTTTCACATCAACAACAATATCCTCACGATCATGCAGCAACAAGAAGGGAAGTGAAAGAAAATCACGGTGTTGGAAATGATTAAGAAGAGGAAAATGGTACTAGTAGCAAACTCCATAAATTTCTTCTAGAGTAAGATATTTCATCAAAATTAGACAAACCTCATTCTACGGGTCAGGCAGTTTCTCCCTCATGAAACCTCCTCTATGTCAAATTGGTTCCTCACCCTCCAAAAAGATACATTGTAGACTTGTTTCATCAATCACCCATGCCACCTTCTACCATCATCGCCAAGCTCATCACCATAGCAATCACCTCCTCCAAAATGTCAAACAAGATACCATTAATTGTCACTTTGTAATTCTCCCACAAGCTAACAAATTGCATAGAACAATTCTCATCGTGACCATTGAGAGCCTCCATCAACAAGACAAAATCGCCCTCCTTTAGTAAGTACCAAACCAAGGGCTTCTTCACACTATCATTAATCATAGCCAGTTCAATGCCCATCAGGTCACCTCCTATCTCTATAATTTTTTTCTCTCCTCAATCTCTATTCATAGCCCAGTCCCTAAAAACCACTTCACTCTTAGAAAGATAAACCCATAAACGGAGATGATAATTACAATTCATAGTAATAATGAATCCTATCAAATTGATGTGAAAGATCGCGTGTCAGCCACCATGATCTTTCCCCTAATCATTTCCATCATTCCCAACCCACCACAAATCTTTAAAAAATAATTCTTTTTTATGCACTATGTACATGATCCATAAAGGGAAATGAATAAAAAATCCTTCATTTCAAACTTCCAATTTTTGGGTCGTGCATTATAATTATTTCCCGTACCCAAGCCTTTTCTCCTTACCACATAAGAATCAAGTACATTTCATCCCTACCAGCTCAACAACACTATACAAAGTAACCGGCTAGGATTCATCATTTTTTATTTCTTTATTCACTAACTCCCTGATCAAATTTGGCAGAGCATTCAAATTCCTCCAACCTCTTAGCCCTTCCAGGTTTAAGCCAATCACTGCCATACCATCAACTGCGCTATTTCCCTCCTGAAAAATGTGATTGTGTTAATATTATGTATTGTATTTGTGTTTGAATGGTGTTACAAATGGTTAATAGGTACATCACACAAATCAATGCAAGAGAACACACTTATATTAAATTTTTCAGAAGCTCATCTACATGTTAAATAGGTAAGGAAGATAAAAACAACTTTACAAGTTTGAGCTATTAATTACCATTTTCATTGTGTTGGCTACAAAAGGGCTTTCTACATATCGGGTATGTTCAAGAGTTGTCACCTAGCTTCTAGAGAAACATCTCAATGTTCAATGGTTGCAAAGGACAACTGTGCATATGATAAAAAAGTCTTTCACAACTTACATTTATTTAGAGAACAAGAAATAGGAATGAATTCTGACATGTGTAGCTCCCATCCCTATTGGGAATGCATGTAGTAGAGTTCTATATCATAATGAAGTTCAAGTCTTCTATGAGTTGTCATTTGAAGACAAAATTATTGAAAAAGAAGATTGTTGAAGTATATAATCCTATCATGGGAACAATCATTATTTTGACACTTATGTCAAACCTACTACTTGTTGGTAAGACAATTGCTAACTTTGGTCATAATGCTATCATTGGATTGATTGATATAGAGGATTTGAAAAGAAGGATAACAAGAGTACCTAGAGAAAGGTTGATTTATATCATGTATAAGAGGATCACTAAGACCAAGTAAGACTTTGATGATATAATGTATTATTTATCTACATAAGGCTACAATGAAATGATATTGAATCAAAGACAAGAAGAAGAATTTACAAAAGAATGTGTTTGCCAAGCCTAACCAAGAAAATAGTGTAAGACAAGCATTTAGTTTAGGCCAAACCGAAAGATGGTTATGACCTAGTAAATTTAGTATGTTCCAAGCAAAGAAAAATATAGTATTTTTCCTAAGATGGAAAATTTTTATTAAGCAAAAAATTATCAAAATTCTCTATTTAAGGAGATACAAGGCCATAAGAAAAGTGTGAGCAAGAAAGAGAAGGAGTCTACAAGAGTTTCTTTATATGGTGGCCAGAGGAATGAATCTACAGTTGGCATACTAAGCAAGAAGGCTTGAAGGTTGAACAAATGATCAGAGATGAAGGGGAATGAATGCCAAGAAGAATGAAGAGTTGAATGAGAGATATGAAATTTGCAAGTGAGTTGTTTTGTTATCAGATCAAGTCCTACTTTTACTTTCTAGCAATTGTATCAGTTTGGATAAATCCTTCGGATTAAGGTTGACCTAACAGTCATGAGTAAACCCTTTAACAAGGTGGCATTATAATGGAATATTCTAAATTCCTCTAACAAGGTTGACTTTTAATAGGGTGATTGAAATCCTTTAATCAAGGTCACATTTAACAGTGTGTATTATAAACTTTAATAGGGTTGGCTCCTCATAGATCTCACTTCAGAAGAGTGAAAATTGGTAGCATGTTACTAACCTAGTTTTTGTTAGAAATGATTGATCATAAGAGTTGTTGGAATGATAAAGAATGTTCTCAATCATTGTTTTGTCATTGATGTCAAACTTGCTACTTGCAGGAATGACAATTTCTTTAGTGATCCAAATACTATCAATTAGTTGGTTGACAAGGTGGTGGCAATCAATAAGATGTAACTAGAACACCTAGAGAAAGGTTGAAGTTATGATTTTGTAATGAAGTACTAGGATTAGCTAAGCCATTGATGAAAAAGTGTATTTGATAACATACTATAAGATACCGAAAAAAGGGCACACTGAAACATATTAAAGAGGTTAGGTGTTAGCTAAGTCTTTTACAAAGCTCAACTAAGAGAAGGTGCCGAGTATATCATATAAGCCGAGTGATCTTCAGGTGCCGAGTATATCATATAAGACGAGTGATCTTCAGGTGTCGAGTAACACAATTTTCTGTAGGTGCCGAGTAACACAATTTTCTATAGGTGCCGAGTAACACAGTTTTCTGTAAGTGCCGAGTAACACAGTTTTGTGTAGATGCCGAGTAACACTGAGATGCCAAGCATCAGTAAAACAAATAATGCCAAGTTGCTGCATTATTTCGAAGATTGAAGATTCACCAGAACTAAGCCGACAAGGTTATTACTTAGAAGTTTGTAAATTAAATAGAAGATAAGAATGATGAGCTGGTGGCACAAAACACCATGTAAAACATTTTTGAGGATACAGCTGGCGAAGTTTCTAGAAGAGAACAAGATATGGGGTAGATACATTGTATTTTACCTAATTCATATTGAAACCCTAAAAGTGAAGAGGGAGAATTTAGCGGAAAAGGCATATCAGATCTCTATATAAGGAGTCATTAGTTAATGAAAAATAATAATGAGAGAGGGGTGGTCAAGCATGAAAGTGTAAAGTACTGAAGAAGGTGGAAAAGAGGAAAGAGAGCATAGTTACTCTGTTTCAGTAAGAAGACCCCTGATATGGATGCATTAGTACAGTGAGTTAGAAGACTCAAGGAGACGAAGCTTGAATAGATGACAACCAGTCAGAGCTGAAGAGATAAAAGCCAAGCATAAGGACTAAACTGAAAGTGTGATCTGAAATCTGCAAAGTATGTTGTAAGTTATATCAGATCAAAAGTTCATTGTTCTTACTTTCTAGCAATTGTAACAATTAGTTTAAATCCTATGGACTTAGGTTGGTTTGATAGCCATGAGATAAATCCTTTAATAGGGTGACATTCCTAGTGAATGTTCTAAAGTCCTTTAACTAGGCCCATTCCTAACAGTTTGGTGAAATCCTCTAACAAGGTCACATTTAACAGTGTGTTGTAAGCCTTTAATAGGGCATCACTTCAGAAAAGTGAGAATCAAGTAGCATGTTACTGGTGGTTTTCCCAAATTGGGTTTCCACGTAAATCATTGTGTCATGTGTTGATCTTGCATGTTTTATCTTTTCATGTTGATTTACTGTAACTTGCTAATATGATTGATTTAAGCTTGGATGGTTAAAAGGTTTATGAGTTCACTACATTTGGTGAAAAAGTTTTATTAGGGCATTTGGGACCTTGAATAACTGATTCACCCCGCCTCTCAGTTATTCTAAAAGATTCTAACAGTTTTTCCCAAATTGGTTTTACATGTTAAATCCTTGTGTCAAAATTGTGTGATTCAATTTCTGATATTTCATGTTTACATTTCTAGAAAGTTTAATTGACCTAGGATAGTAATATACAAAGCTTTGAGATATTGGATGATGTAATCAATGCATCCACATATACTTGCTAAGTACTAAAAAAAATTATATATACATTTGTAACTTGGATAAAATGATTCACCCCCTACATCCCCCTCCATCCCCCCATCTCAGTTATGTTGGAAATATAGATGGAGTAACTGAAAGGGGAGGGGTGAATCAGTTACCACAAAAACAAATCCACAGATCCCTTAGATATCTTAAATAACTAGTTACTATTGTCACTCGGTAGCCGCACAAAAAAATGTTGTAACTCAGTAGATGAACTATGTACTAACTTATTATTGATTTCTAAGAATTCACATTCATAAACATGCATGCATAAAAGAAATAACATCAACACATGAGACACCAAATTTAATGTGGAAACCCAATATGGGAAAAACCACCAAGTAACTAGCTACCAATTTTCACTCGTTTGAAGTGATCCCTGTTAGGAGCCAACCCTGTTAAAGGTTACAAAACACATTGTTAGGTGTGACCTTGTTAAAGGATTTAAACACCCTACTAGGAGTGGCCTTGCTAGAAGACTTTAGAACAATTTAGTAGAACTGTCCACCTTGTTAGAGGATTTATAAAAATGGCTGCTAAACCAACTCTGTTAAGAGATTTAGAATTCACTGCTACAATTGTGAGAAAGTAACAATGAGTGACCTGAATGAGATGCAACTAAACTTTGTTGATATAGATCTTTGTTCTGCTTCACTAGATCCTTACTAATCAAATACACCTTTGCTACTCCTCAAGGATATTTGATCCTACTTCAAAATTCACTCACACTTCCTCTTAACACAATCACCTCACTTGCATACTCGCTCATTCATACATCCATTCATTCATACTTTAGAATTCACAACTTGACCTTTTATTTATATATTACAAATTGTCAAGTTGTCCCATTTACAAGTTACATTTACCAATAAACAATACATGAGTCAGCTACAGACATTACATGAAACAATTGAACTTTATTTTCCAAAACAATGAAATCTTTCATTGGTTGACCCTGCTTGGTAAGCACTGCTCTAGAAATGATTTTCGGTATTAACCAAGTGAGGCTTGATAAAAATTGAGAACTCTACAAAATCCTTTGGAGATCGAGTGAGCTCAGTAGACACTAACTTTCCTTTGCTGACCTTGTGAGCTTGGTAGAGACTAACTTTCCTTTGTTAACCTTGGGAGCTTGGTTAACACTAACTTCTATCATAGAATCCTTTGATGCTCGAGTGAGCTCAGTAGAAACTATTTTCACAGTGTAGAATTTATAAACACTTGGTAGACTTTGTAATTTACTTTGCTAGCCATCTGACCTCTATAGACTCTATCTGATAACTAATGTGACATTTGTGTAACATCAAAGACAACACAATTGAACAATTATATCCAACAATCTCCCTCTTTGGCATTGATGGAAACACAACATGTCATAGTAGAATGAAATTTGAAAATAAATCTTTTTAGAACATTTCTTCCTCTTAGATTATATTCCACAAACTTCTCAAATATAGTAATCTCCCTCTATGAAGGAATTGCATAAACAACAAACTCTCCACAAACAAATTCAAATTTTAGAAAGATATGACAATATACTCTCCCTCTTTGACAACACATGCCAAAGACAACACAAACCAAATGAATAGAAATGTACCTTAAGTACTAATTCATATGCAATGTTCTCATGATTATTCTACATCAACTGAAAGATCTTCAACTTGATACCTGTTGATGCGTCACTAAAACTTCATTTTAGTGAGCTTCAGATAGGGGAATGACCCCTAACTTACCTCTTAGATACAAGAATGCATCTTTAGGTAAAGGCTTGGTGAATATGTCAAAAATTTGTTCCTTTGTATGGACATATTCTAATCTAATCTCCTTATCCTACACCAATTCTCTGACAAAGTGATATTTTATTGCAATGTGCTTGGTTTTTGAATGCATCACTAGATTTTTAGATATGTTGATTGCACTTGTATTGTCACAAAACATAACAACTAGTCCTTTGATTTTCACCTTCATGCCTTCCAATAATTGCTTGAACCAAATAATATTAGAACAATTTACTGATGTTGCAATATACTTTGCTTCTGTTGTAGATTGGGATGTGTAATTATGCTTTTTATTTGTCCAAGAAACCAACCACTTTCTAAGAAAGAATGCGCCTCCACTTGTACTTTTTCTATCATCAATGTTTCCTGCCCAATCTGCATCAGTAAACACTTTCAAATCCAAATTACCTCCAAATTTGTAACATAATCCATAATTTTCAGTGCCTTTTAAGTATCTCATGATCCGTTTGATTGCCATCATGTGATTTTCTCTTGGTTTTTCTTAAAATCTTGCTACAATACCAACTGCAAGAGGAATATTTGGCCTTGTATGAACTACATATTGCAACTTTCCAATCATTGATCTATATAATGTCTGATCTATGTAACGCCCCGCCAAGAGATCCAAAAGAATTAACCTAAAGTTTTATTAAATTTCTAAAATAAATTAAAAAGTAAAAATATATTAATTATTAAAAAGTTGTAAGATTGCATGATGCGAGCATGAGTTGAAAATATAAAAGAAATTAATTAAAAAGATAAAATAAGAGAAAATAATGTTATTTTAATTTCATAAAGTGTGCACGGGATTAAAAGTAATAAAGATTAAAATAGAAGTCAAGTGGAATATTAAATAAATTTATTTAATAATTCATTTAATGTGCATTAAAAAGATAAAGCAAAGATTAATACAAGTTAATTTTAGAGTTAACTCAGTGGAGCAAGGAGCCCTCTCGGGTGAACGCACAATTAGTGCCCCGATTTGAGGAGAAAACTCCTTATCACAACGTTGGGGGTTCATTTTTGGGGGACACAAATTTGGACCGTGAATTTTGGTGATAGGGAATTTGGGAAAGAATTTTGGAGACAGGATTTTTGGGGAAGAACTTTTGTAAGAAAATTTTAGAAGGAGAATTTTAGGAAAGATTTTTAGAGGAAAGATATTGAAGAAGAGCGAATTCTCTCACAAATCTTTTGGGTGTTGCAATTTTAGCATAAGAACCAGGTAGGTTCTCGGGTTTTGTTCACCCAGTTAGAATTATGTAATTTAGATAATTTTGTCTTCTTCGTGACTGTAGATTGATTTCCTATATTTCATTTCAAACGAATCTTTTAGTCTTGTAGTTTTGGAAATTCTTTTATTCATGTCTTTTTCATCTGTAACCGAGAAGGTTGAAAGTATTATTATAGTACGCCTTAAATAGTTTTAAAAGTTGAATATTAAACAAGGAGGGTTGAAATAAAAATGAGCTTTTAAATTTGAATAAAAAAATTAAAAATTAAAAAATACCAAGGTGGGGCGGGGAGGGAATAACCTCCTACCACCACCCCCTCTTTGTACGTAATTATAGGTAGCCACTGCTGCCACAGGCACTACGACAGCAGTGCTGTCGTAGGCCTGTGTCAGCAGGCGACTGACCATTTATGGCTATGACTGCTTAATGCAATGCCAAAACATTAATTCAGTGCCCTTTTTTTAAAATAATATATATTTGTTTTTATTAAAACATTTTTAATTGATAATTGATGTTAATATGATATATATTAATTAATAATTAAAGGAAACAATAATTATTAATTAAGTTTAATTTTAATTTTTGTTAAAAAGAATCAATTTAAATATAGTTAATTTAAAAATATATTTATAGTTAAATTTGATACTTTTCTTAATTTTGTGTATAATTGAACTTAAATTATAAACTTATTATTATTAGCTTGGTAATCTTAATTAAGTGTGTTAATATATACAATTAAATTGTATGAGTATTAGTTTACTTAAGTAATTGGAATCTAATTAAGTTTATTAAAAGGAATTTTAATTATAGTTTTAATTATTAATTATTAAATTAATTGATAATTAACAAATACTATATATTAAATAATTTTATTAATAGATATTTATTATTTATTAATTATTAATTATTAAATAATTAATAATTAATAATTTAGTAAGGAAGCTAGATAATGGGACTAGTTGGAATTAATGATAAATACCATTTAATAATGATAATTATATTTATTCGATTATTAATGAAATTGAGAATATTTTTATTAATAATTAATTATTATTATTATGATGATTTAATAAATGATTATTAATACTTTTAAGTCATGATGCGACTTCTTTTATTATAAGAACGAGACAGGGTTTAATTAAACAGGTTAACTGAGGAACTCATAGTAACACTAGAAAACTTAAACTTTATTGTTCTTCTCAACTTTATATTTTCAAATCAAACCTACTGAGGGACTTTGATGTTTTCTATGTGTTGTTTATGTTTTGGGGTTTTTCCTAGAGTGTTGACCAGTTTAGGTTGTTACCAGAGGCTTGAGGGTTATGCGATTGTGATATTATGATGATTTGTTTTCGATCTTTCTAAACCCAACCATGGTGATGTGTTGATATGCTCTATGATGTGTATAAATAATTGATTGTTATTGCTTTCCAGTTTTCTTGTGTGAAGCCGAGGTGTATGTTTAGGTGATACCTAACTTAACCATTTTTGAGTCTCGATCAGTTATATTTGATAACCATTTTTGAGTCTCGATCAGTTATATTTGATAACCATTTTTGAGTCATCTATCAGTTATACTTGGATTGCTTTTCGGTCGCTTGAGAGGACTGAAGTGTTTGTTATGTTCTTGATGATGTCATGTGTTGACTTGACCATTTTGGAGTCTTTGATCAGTATTTTGATTTATTATTGGGACACTTTCTGGTTGCTCATTGGAG
Source organism: Cupressus sempervirens (assembly GCA_028749045.1). Taxonomy (NCBI): domain Eukaryota; kingdom Viridiplantae; phylum Streptophyta; class Pinopsida; order Cupressales; family Cupressaceae; genus Cupressus; species Cupressus sempervirens. The sequence continues at coordinate 697,802,927 of CM053788.1, forward strand.
AACCATTGGATTTTTGTGATTTATCATTGATGCCTTCAGTTGCTGATAGAGAACTGTTGTGATCATATGATTATTATTTGATGCTTATCTGTTGCTCATGAAGAACTGATGTAGTTTTTGTGGCTTATCTTTTATGATGTTGTTCATTTTCTTGTATAGGACTGAGTTGATTTTATTATGATTCTTTAATTTGTGATTTCATGAGCCTAGGGTAGGTTATCTATGTGTAGTGTCGGGAAGTGGCTTGCAATGGGGATTGGGACCCTAAGAGGCTGCCTAGAGTAACCCATTGTAAGTTGTTTTAACAAGTGAAAACATCTCACCTAAATACTGACTTAAATGAACCTAATAAGATAACTGTATGTTCTCTCCCATACTTTGAGTGCTAGTATAGACTAGGATGGGGTAGAGAGAATGCTTGGTTACGACCTTGAATTCTGTAGTATGCCTTGTCAGTACGAGAGTATACTAGTGGCCTCAGGGATCACAAGGGACCCGAGATTCCTAAGGGATTGCTTGGGTAACTTCTATGTGACTTTTTTGATGACACTTTCCCGCTTGCATAGCAGGTTTCTTACATGTCTTTGTGGTGCCTCTGGGTCTAGATGTCTATCTATGTTGGAACCCTTGAGTTAGTGTACTTTTAGTATTTTCCAGACTTAGAGAGTACTTGTGTTTTGTGTTTTGATACCTTGTTTGGGACTTGAGAATATCTCCTCAGCGCGGTGGGAGTGGACCATTTAGGTTCCACGCAGTTGGGAGGTAGTGCTTTTACTCTTACCAATTGAGATTCGTCTGGTGCTACCATGGCTGGAGGTTCTTGGGATGCTTGTTCATAATGTTTAGGTGATGTGTTCTACTTTGGAGGATCATCTTATGCTTTATTCCTGCATGTTATAATTCTTTATGCGTATGTGGTATGCATATAATGTAGTATGTTTTAGGAGTGATGTCCCTATTACTATACTACCGATGATCTCTTCGGTGACTTGGGATGTTACGCGTGGGGGATGGCTAGGGCCAATGATGGTTGGGAGGAACCACACACTTAGATTAGTTGTGTTTTATGATGGATGGATAGTTGTATTTCATGTTGGATGTTTATATCTTTTATGATGGATGGATGTATCAAGTATGGTATATGGTTTCATTTATTTTACAATACTTTGTATCATGGATTTGAGGATGATGTATCTTTATTCTTACAAATGTATATTCTTTTAAGCCTTTCATACCATGTGACATGTACAGTGGACAATTGAGCATTCCGAATTAATTTGCTAAGAGGCATTCGGAACAAATGTATATTATGGACATTGGACTTTCTGATTATTCTTTCATATGTATGTGGTAGTTGTTAATCTTAGAATTAATTAAATTTAAATGTGACTCAACGTCTTGGGATCCTTAAGGAATGTAACTTGTGATGTATGTTTGTTGATGATTACATGTTATTGCTTCCGCTACTATGTGTTTGATGTGTATGTTATACATTATTACTTTAAAAAAAAAATGTTTAGCAAACGTAGTAAAACTTTAGGTTAATTCTTTTGGATCCCTTGGTGGGGCGTTGCAATCTACCCCTTTTGATTAATCATCCTTAGTAAGATTTAGACCAATGCACATAGGAGTTCCAACTGGTTTGCAATCCTCCATACCAAACTTTTTTAGTATCTCCTTGATGTATTTAGACTGGGTGATGTAGATGCCATTCTTGCTTTGCTGAATTTGAAGACCAACAAAGAATTTGATCTAACAAAACATAGACATCTCAAATTCCTTGTTCATTTGCTCCGAAAACTCTTTGCAAAGATCATCATTTCCTATGAACAAAGTGTCATCCACAAATATCTCTGCCAAAACAATCTTGTTATCTGGTCCTTCCTTGATATACAAGCTACTATTATCATTAGTTCTCTGAAAACCAATCTGAATAAGATAGTTATGCAATCTTTCATACCATGCTCTAGGGGCTTGTTTCAGACCATACAATGCTTTGTGTAATTTGCAGACCATGTCCTTCTTGTCTGGATCAAAAAAACCTTTAGGCTGCTCAATGTAGACTTCTTCTTCTAGTATACCATTGAGAAATTTAGATTTGACATCCATCTGATAAACCTTAAATCTTTTCTAGGTAGCATATGCAAGTAAGGTCCTAACACCTTCCAATCTTGCAACAAGAGCAAAAGTCTCTCCATAGTCTATTCCTTCTTCTTGAGAGTATCTTTTGCATACCAGTCTAGCTTTGTTCCTTGACACCTTACCATCTTCATTCAACTTATTTCTAAAAACCTACTTAGTTCCAATCACATTTTTGTCTTTAGGCCTAGGTACAAGAGTCCATGTTTTGTTCTTCTCTATCTGCTCTATCTCTTCATTCATAGCCTCAATCCAGCTTTCATTTTCTAATGCATCTTTGACACTTCTAGGTTCAAAATCAGCAAGTAAACAAGTACCTTTTAACTTATTTCTTGTCATAGTTCCTTCTGATTTGTCTCCAATGATCTAATCTGGTGCATGATGTCTCTTGACATACTTGGGCTAATACAGGTTCCTTGCCTTTTGAATGAATTGCATTGTGATCCTCTTGCACTTCAACTTCAGGTTCTGGTTATTATGTCTACTACTCGAGTCCTTCAGACTCAGTAGGCATTGGCTTGGTATTATCTAAATGTGACTCAGGTTCTTGTAGCTTGGTTTGAACTTCCTACAACTTGGTTATTGAAGACTAAGGAGTAGAAGATTCCTGATTGATAGATGTATCTGGCACTGTATCAGGTTCAATGAAAATAAATCTCCTATAATCTTCTAGTTCCTTTTTGCTTTCTTCTCCAATCCTTTTACGCCAAAAGCTCTGATACCAATTGTTGGAAATATAGATGGAGTAATTGAGAGGGGAGGGATGAATTAATTACCACAAAAACAAATCCACAGATCCCTTAGATGTCTTAAATAACTAGTTACTACTGTCACTCGGTAGCCACACAAAAAAATGTTGTAACTCGGTAGATAAACTGTGTATTAACTTATTATTGATTTTTAAGCATTCACAATCATTAACATGCATGTATAAAAGAAATACATCAACACAAGAAACACCAAATTTAACATGGAAACCCAATATGGGAAAAACCACCAAGTAACTAGCTACCAATTTTCACTCTTCTGAAGTGAGCCTTGTTAGGAGCCAACCCTATTAAAGGTTACAAAATACACTATTAGGTGTGACCTTGTTAGAGGATTAAAAAACCCTACTAGGAGAGGCCTTTCTAGAGGACTTTAGAACAATTTAGTAGAACTGTCCACCTTGTTAGAGGATTTACAAAAATGGCTGCTAAACCAACTCTATTAAGAGATTTAGAATTCACTGCTACAATTGTGAGAAAGTAACAATGAGTGACCTAAATGAGATGCAACTAAAATTTTCTGATACAGATCTCTATTCTACTTCACTAGATCCTTACTGATTAAATAAACCTTTGCAGCTCCTCAAGGATATCTAATCCTTCTTCAAAATTCGCTCACACTTCCTCTTCACACAATCAACTCACTTGCATACTCACTCATTCATACATCCATTCATTCATACTTTAGAATTCACAACTTGACCTTTTATTTATACATTAAAAATTGTCAAGTTGGCTCTTTTACAAGTTACATTTACCAATAAACAATACATCAGTTTGCTACATATATTACATAAAACAATTAAACTTTATTTTCCAAAACAATGAAATCCTTCATTGGCCAACCCTACTCGGTAAACACTGCTTCAGATATGATTTCCAGTGCTAACCAAGTGAAGCTTGGTAAACACTGAGAACTTTGCAAAATATTTGGAGATCGAGTGAACTCAGTAAACACTAACTTTCCTTCACTGACCTTGTGAGCTTGGTAGAGACTAACTTTCCTTTGTTAACCTTGAGAGCTTGGTTAACACTAACTTCTATCATAAAATCCTTTGATGCCTGAGTGAGCTCAATAGAAACTATCTTCACAGCGTAGAATTTAGGAACCCTCAATAGACTCTGTAATTCACTTTGCTAGCCATCTGAACTCAATAGACACTATCTGATAACTAATATGACATTTGTGTAACATCAAAGACAACACACAATTGAACAATTGTATCCAACAAGTTATTCTATATTATTCCAACAAATGGTATCAAAGCTCTTGGTGCTTGTGAGGAAACATTTTGAAGCTACTTGAAGGTAATGATGATGTATAGAAAGAAGTTGTCCAAGTTAAACAAGGAAAACTTTCATGCATGGAAAAGTTTGATGAAGTTGCATCTAGGTGGACTTGGAGATTTTGCACAGTCAACTATGACCATTGAATATGTGGAAGTGGTTAGAGCCCTTACTACACAACAACCAAAAGAAAAGGAAGAACACAATCAAGCAATGTTGGAGATTTATTTTTCCCTAATCTATTCAGAGTTTGATGATATCAAAGAATTTGTTAATTCTAAAGAAATGTGGGATGCATTATAGAAAATATATGGAGGAGACAACAATGTGCTGAGAGTCAATGTAGAAAGTCTAAGAGGTAAATTTGATGATATGAAAATGAAAGAAGGTTCAAAACTATAGTTCAATATTGTTGAAGAAGTATTTAGAACAAAGTGTTGCATTCTAAAGGAAAACAAAAATGGAAAGCTTGATGCAAAAAGTGAAGAAGGTATATTCCTAGGATATTTCACAAGAAGTAAAGATTATAAGTGTTTAACTACTAACACTAACAAAGTTGTGAAAAGTGCAAACATAAAAATTGATGAATATACAAAGATACATGGAAATGAAAAAAAGAAGGAACCTAAAAATTACAAAACCTTTATGTACTAACATGAAGGCATGTATGCTAACACTGATAATTTTGAGAACCAAGTTTCTAATCAATAAGAATCAATGACTGTCAACTCACATAAAATGGATATCAAGTTATAGTTAGAAGATGAGGTATTTTTAGATGTCGAGATTGGTTTACAAAAAGGGAATGCCAAGTTATCTAATAGAGAAGTACATAGTGAACATGAGATTGAACTTCATGAACAACCTATTTTTGAAGAAATAAGAGTAGAGACAAGATTATCAAAATATTTTAGAAGAAATCATCTTGCTGAAAAAATCATTGGAGAAAAAGAGAAACAACCAATGACAAGGTATAGATTAAGAAATGAAACATATTTCTTAACCATACATGAACCTCAAAAAATGAAGGATGCACTAGAGAATGAAGGTTGGATTCAAGCCATGAATGAAGAAATTGATCAAATTGAGAAGAACAAAACCTAGACACTAGTACCGAGACCAGAGGACAAGAATGTTATTGAAAGAAAGTGGGTATGCAAAAACAAATTAGATGAGAATGGTAAATTAAAAAGGAATAAGGAAAGATTAGTTTGGTAAGGTTATTCACAAGAAGAGGGAATTGATTATGGAAAGACATTTTCTCCAGTTGCAATATTGGAAGGAGTAATAACTCTGCTTGCTTATTCTACTTATAAATGATTCAAAGTTTATCAAATGAAAATTTATAAATGGTATACTGGAAGAGGAGGTTTACATTGAACAATGTGAAGGATTTTTTTATCCAAACAATAGAAACATGGTGTGTATATTGCACAAAACTTTATATGGTTCAAAGCAAGCTCCTAGAGCATGGTATAAAGGCTGCACAAATATCTTGTGAAGATTAGTTTTGAGAAGACTTATATGACAACAAGCGTCTATACTTGAAGATAGAAGGAGGTAAAGGAAATTTACTACCTAAAATATTTTTTGATGATATCATATTTGGAGGAAAAAATGCATTATGTAAGACATTTGAAAATGAAATGGCAAAAGAATTTGAGATGTCTATGTTTGGAAAAATACAATTCTTTGTTGGATTATGAGTATATTGGATGAAATATGGTATTTACATTACGCAATCCAAGTATCTAAAGGAAATATTGAAGACTTTTGGTATGGAAGATTCAAGACCAATTAGTACTCCCATGGTGACAAGACATAAACTATCCAAAACTGATGATTTTGCTAAGGTAAATCAAACATTGTACATGTGTATGTTTCAAAAGTTGCAATATGTAGTTCATAGTAGACCTGATATTACACTGGTTGTCAGGATTGTTGCAAGAGGTTTTGAAAATCCTAAAGAGAATCACTTAATGGTTGTTAAAAGGATTATGAGATACTTAAAATTTATAGAAGACTATGGTCTATACTACAAGAAGAATGACATGTTTGACTTGAGAGCCTATATAGATGTTGATTGGGTTAGAAACATTGATGTTAAGAAAAGCACAAGTGGTGGAGCATTTTTCTCAAGACAAAGATTAGTTTCCTTGACTAGAAAGAAACAAAATTGTATTTGACAATCTATTGCTAAAGCTGAATATGTGGTTGTTGTAGTGAATTGTACAAATGTGGTATGGATCAAATAGTTACTCAAAGGAATGAAGGAAGAAATCATTGAACCTGTGACCTAATCTACTATGACAATAAAAGTGCAATAAACATATATAATAATCATGTGATGCACACAAAGACAAAGCACATTGCAATCAAATATCATTATTTGAGAGAATTGGATTAGGACAAAGAAGTGAGAATGGAATATTTGAATACAAAGGAACAAATAGTTGATATATATTCACAAAGGCTTTACCTAAAGTTGCACGTGAATATCTCAGAGGTAAGCTAGGGGTGATACCCCTATCTCAAGCTACTTAAAGAAGTAATAGTAATGTCCTGTATCAATCGAGTCAAATGACACACTTTACAACTTGATGCAGTGAATCTTACTTTAGGAACTTCCTAAATTAGGGAAGGAACTAAAATAGAAGATTTACAATCACAAGAAAGGTGACAAAGGGAGAACTTTATCAAGAAAACCTAAATTATAGATATTTGCATGAATAGATGACAAGTCTATGGCATTGTTATCAAAGAGGGAGTGTTTTATTAGAAAAAGAGGAATAGTTTACAATGAATATCTTGAAGAGAGATTTTATCTAAAGAAGAAGAGGGATTGCAAAAAAAATAGTAAGCTATATAGAGGAAGGATAGATACTAATAGAAGGAGCTATTTTAGTAAAAGGTATGAAGTTTCTTTTTGTTATTATTGTTGGTATTTGTTTGCCATCAATGCTGAAGAGGGAGATTGTTGAAAAAGAAGATTGTTGAAGTATAGAATCCTATAATGGGAACAATCATTATTTTGTCACTAATGTTAAACCTGCTACTTGTTGGTAAGATAATTTCTAACCTTGGCTAGAATGCTATCATTTCATTGATTGATGAAGAGGATTTGAAAAGAAAGGATAACAAGAGTACCTAGAGAAAGGTTGAATTATATGGTGTATAAAAGGACCACTAAGACTATGTAAGAATTTGATTATATAGTGTATTGTTTGTCTACTTAAGGCTACAATGAAAGGATACTAAATCAAAGATAAGAAGAAGACTTTACCAAAAGAATGTGTTTGCCAAGTCTAACTAAGAAAATAGTGTAAGTCAAGCATTTAGTTTGGGCCAATCAAAAAGATGGTTATGACCAAGCAAACTTAGTATGTGCTGAGAAAAGAAAATTTTAGTTTGTGCCGAGTGTCAAAAATGGAAGTATTGACCGAGAGAGATTTAGTTTATAAAAAGCAACCTAGTGTTGACCAAGCATCAGAAGTTAGTTATTGTTGAGTAACAACATAATTAGTTTGAATGAAGATTTGAAGAATCTAAGCCAACGTAAGTTGATTTCTTGAACTATGTGGATCGTGTTGATGATAAGCATGATGAGCTAGTGACATAAAATTCAAGACAAACCATTTGAAGACAAAATTGATGAGGATTATAAGAGAATTTTCTAGAGTGAACATAATGGAAAGAAGGGAGGATTCAATGAATCTAACCTATCCTTGAGATGGACGATTGTCATTAAGGAAAAAAAGATCAAAATTTTCTATTTAAGGATATACAAGGTCAGAAGTAAAGTGTGAGCAAGAAAGAGGAGTCTGAAGGTGTTGCTTCAAATGGTGGCCAAAGGAATGAACCTGTAGTTGGCATACTAAGCAAGAAGGCTTAAAAAGGTGAAGGCTTGAAGGGTGAACAAGCAATTAGAGAAAAAGGGGAATGAATACCAAGTAGAATGGGAGCTAAATGAGAGATCTAAATGTTGCAAGTGAGTTGTATTATTATGAGATCAAGTCCTACTATTAATTTCTACCAATTGTATCAGTCTAGATAAATCATTTGGATTAAAGTTGACCTAACAGTCATGAGTAAATCCGTTAATAAGGTGACATTCTAATGGAATGTTCTAAAGTCCTCTAATAAGGCTCACTTTTAATAGGATGATTGAAATCCTTTCATCAAGGTCACATTTAATGGTGTGTATTGTAACCTTTAAAATGGTTGGCTCCTTATAAAGCCCACTTCAAAAGAGTGAAAATTCATAGCATGTTACTGGTGGTTTTTTCTAAATTGGCTTTCCATGTTAAATCCTTGTGTCAAAATTGTTTGATTAAATTTGTGATATTTCATACATACATTTCTACAATGTTCATTTGACCTAGGATAGTAACATAATAAGGTTTTAGATATTGGATGATCTAATGAATACATGCACATATACTTGCTAAGTACTAAAATATTTTATCTATAAATTTGGACCTTGGATAACTAATTCACCCCCCCACCCCCTCTTAGTTATTCTAAATTATTCCAAAAGAAATGTGTAGAAAAGCTCCCAAAAAGTGGGTAATATCTTAGAAGTAGTAGATTTTGAATCCAACTAAGCCACACCACTGAAATTATTAATGAAGGTTTTCTACTGCAATTTAGAACCCAAGTACATGAATACTTTGTGTTGGAAATTTGTTCAGCACTCCCCTTGAGATTTGTGACAAGGGCTTAACTACCTCATGTGTACTATAATTTGAGTGGTTGTATTGGGCATTGGTAGATCAATCATTTGGTGCAATGGTAACCCCACTCTAACAAGTGGTATCAAAGCTTGGTCACAGGTTTAAATCCTTAGACCCTCGGGTAACGCTGAGGGGGAGATTGTTGGAAATTTGTTCAGCACTCCCTTTGGGATTCGTGACATGGGCTTAACCACCTCCTATGTACTATAAGTTGGGTGGTTGTATCTGGCATTCATAGATTTCTCTTTTGGTGCAACAACAACCCCACTCTAACACTTTGCAATTTATTTATTTGGCTCTTATATAATGTTTTTGAGCACATTACTTTATCCATTTAGTATTAGACTTATGTTGGTTTATATTTATATGTATGCTATTCATTCTCAGACAAAATGTTGGTTATTCTATGTTCTAAAGCCACAATGACTCTGCCTATAAATTTTTATGAGCATTAATCTTGTAGAGTGGAAAAATCGAAAACCCTATTATGTTTTAAGATACTTATCAAAGAATTTTTCACTAGTAAACATATCAACCTCTTTCATAGGATACACTATGTGAAAGATAAATGTCTGAAGTCTTGCTGACTTAATACCTACATCATTTGTGAGAGGAAGCTCATGATTACTCACATTTGTACTATTTCAATTCTCCACAATTATCTATATTCTAGTGAAAGAGAAATGCCTAGATGGCTTAGACTAACTCCTTTTTGGTGAATGTTGGCTAATAAGTCTTGGACATTTTATTTTTTTCCCCTTTGTTTTCATTGTCTTGTAATTTATTATTCCAAATTTTTTTAATTTTAAGTGGAAGATCTAACGTAAATTTATATTTATGTTTATGTATTTAGCATGAAGGATGCCATTACTTAAATAGAAAATGTTGTTCTCTTTTTATAGATATTGTAGTATTAATGACTCAGATGTTTATCTACTCCTAATTCTTGAGAGTTGCAAAGAAATAAAAAACCTTAAAGTGAGGGCTAACAGAGAAATTAAGATGTCTTCCACTCTTTTGTATTTGGGGAATGGTTGAAAATGTTATAGTGCTTGGTGGATATAATTACTATTTATCACTACTTTGGATAGATTCTATATGGTGTTTTCATTTAAGATTTTATTTTATTTTATTTTAGATATATGTTGTGTTGGAAGATTCCATGGGAAATGCCTATTCAAATTAAAGATGAGTTGGTCTTATATAAGCACTATGGAAGGTTTTGATTTTATGTTGTAGGTGATGTGATATGGTATCAATGTCACATTGAGTCCCATATGTTTTCTTATTGTGGTATATTATAAGTTTTTTTTCTACTTGCAGAGCAAGCACAAAATATATTTATTAGTATCACATATGGACAGGGATTTAAGGTGATGGTATGAATAGCCTTCCATGTTGGAAATTACAATAGGAAAGTAAACTCTAAGAGGGGGGTGGGTCTATACTTCAAAAATTTAAACATAAAACATTCACCACAGATCGATCTCACAATTTAGCATGTAAATTAAAATAGATAACTACACATGTTCAGACATAGCATGAAACAAATAACACATAACACAATAAATTTGTTGCCTAGAAACCCTCCAATGTGAAGGTAAAACTGGGGCAGGGATGACACTCACAAATCTTCACTACTGCAATTGTAAAGTATAGAAAATTAAGGTTACAAGAAGTTTGACCATAAACTATGATCTACCCTGTAAAAGGTATACCCTTTTAAAGGCTTAAAGAGACTATTAGGTCTCACCCTATTAAAGGATTTAAACACCCTACTAAAAGTGTGCCTTTTTAGAGGAATTAATCTTGCAATAAAATAAACACTCGGCTAAGAGATTTACACAAGCCTATTAGGACTACTCTGTTAGAAAATTTTCTCTGCATCACATGTTAGAATGATTCAACACCATGATCCTTTAGTTAGTACTCAGTTGCTAGATGTCAAAGGGTAAAAGTAAAAAGCTGTATCACCTTTCAAGTTGACTTATTAGAATGACTAAATTTGAGTATTTCTATCTAAAAATAAAAATAATTCAAACATATGATCTAGATAAATTCATTCTAGCTAAGTTATATATGGTCTCACACTTTTCCAATTCAAAATGTCTATTAAATACATGTTTTATGCTAGCTTGTATCCAATTACTAAAGAAAATAAATTATTTTAGAAAAGTGGTATTTCAATAACTGTTACAATTTTTTATGATATATTCTTAAAAACATATAAACATCATTTTATAGATCTCAGAGTCAAGAATATTTCCATATAGAATTTATAGTGTTTTAATTAGATACAGCATGTGTCGAGCAAGAATTCCAATAGGTGTCGAGTGAACCATATGAGCTGAGTGATATGTAGGTGTTCAGTCACACTTGATGCCGAGCAAGCTAGAATGTAGTAAGTGTCGAGCACCAGTAATCCAATATGTGTTGAGTAACACAGAATCAACATATGGGTTTGTGCCTTCACAAACTCAGATGTAACCTATTTTTTGGGCCGACATAGAAGAATCTCAAAGGATAATAAGGATAAGAATGAACCTTTTATATTTCCTATCAATAAACATTTAGCTAATAAGAAAAGTGTAAGGAATGAGCAAGAAATAAAGATTCAATATGGATCATAGATCCATACCTAATCATAAGTCTTTGAAATCTTTAAAAGGAGGATGAAAGCCCATTGTATGCGTGGATGAGAGCAGTGTAAGGGTAAACTATAGAAAAATTCAATGGGAAGTGTGAAAAGACTTAGAGGAATAGAACAACATTGCAGTATTCAATTGCTCAGAACAGAACGAGGACATCGAATAGATATCAGATCTCAAAGGATCAATATTAGAGAGAGAAGATCAAGTGCCTAAATTCAGAAATCAAGGATTGTAAGCTATCAGCTTTATTAGTCTAATAATCTTTAGCAATTTTATTAGAAGGAAAATCCTATGTTGATAGGTTAGATTAATAGCTAGGTTGTAGATTCTTTAAAAAGGTGATAAAATCCTTTAACAGGGTGACACTTCATGTAAAGTGTTTGTAAATCATTTAAACAGGTCACTATTGATATAGTGTAAAGCCTTTAATAGGGTAGGCATTTAATAGGGTAGATCATCAGAAGTGGTCAAATATTATTACTGCAGTGATTTTGTGGGTATCATCCCCACCCCAGTTTTACCTTCTCATTTTGGAGGGTTTCTGGGTTACCAAACTTGGTGTTATGTGTTGTGATGCATGTGTTTACTTTATGGTTGTTTGATATGTTTACATGCATGAAGTTTATTTTCAGTGAATTTTTTTTAAGGTTAAAAGTGTGATACTTCTTATTCACCCCCCCTCTTAGAAGTATTCTTCCCATTTGATTATTCCAACAATTGGTATCAGAAAGGTTTTCACAAGAGGAAGCCTAATAGCTTAGAGAAAAGATCTAAAGATGGAAGTCTTCAAATTTAGGAAGATCATAAAGAATCAAGTGATTGATGTGCACCTCACCCTACACAACTTGGAGGAAGCCAGAGAAGAATTGAGAAAATCCTTTAAAAGAAGGAGAGATATAGCCATAGTTGAAAATGAAACACACTACAAGGAGATTGATACCACAAAAGTATTTTCCAATGGATATTCCAAAGAGTTTGATGTAGAAATAGTAGAATTGATGGAGAAGAATAGAGCACAAGTACAAGAAATCAGAATTCTCAAGCTTGAACAAGAATCACAAGCCATAATGCTTTGTGAAGTAACTGAACAAAAGAAAAGAGCCATTAAAGACAAGGTTATGCTAGAAGATGACAAGAGAAATCTTACCAATAGATTGGAGGAGAAGAAAATTGAGTTTGAAAGAATCTCAAACATGTAGCTGGACACCTTAAGTCAAATTATGAATGCACATCATGAGCTAAATATGAAGGACATTGAGATCTCTACACTAAAGATACAGAATGAACAATTGTAAAATGACCTGAAAAGAGAGAAGGAAGTTGCAGAAAGCTTCAAAAAACCCAATGAGGCTATCAAGTACTTTGAGCAGCTACTAAAATCACCAAGGGCCGGTAATGATACTTCAGGACTTGGTTACACCAGCACTAAATAAGGAGAGTCTTCCAAGAGTGCAGAAGAAAGGAGAAACAAAGGTAAGACCACTAAACCTACTTGTCATTTATCTGGTCAAAAGGGACACACTTCTAATTTATGTAAGAGCAAGAATGTTCATCAGCATGATAAGCCCAAGAATTCAAGCTATTGTCACAAGTGCAAAAAGCAAGGACATCAAGCACATGAATGCAAGACTAACATTATTAAGAAACCAAAATTTGAAGGTCACTACTACAATTGCAAAAAGTATGGACATAGAGCATTTGAGTGCAGATCAAAGCCTATGTGGACATTAAATTAGACAACAAGAGAAGGTAACCATAGTCGTCACTGCAATTGGGACTATAACACCAAGTATAACTGTCATTATTGTCAAGAGTATGGACACATTCCTGAAAATTGTATAAGGACACATTTCACAGGGAACTACAGTAGGTGGCTAAGTCAAACCACATGTTTTAGTTACTTGAAGACTGATCATATTAGTAGGGATTTCCCAACAAAGTCAAAGGCACCCAAGTCAGAAGTCAACAAAGGAAAAGAAAAGGTAAATGTTGAACACAACAGAGGACAAATGAACAAGACTTGGAAGAAGAAAGATGAATGTACCTCATCAAATGAAGGGATCACTTCACCTAATAGGTCAAGTGGTCACACCTCATCCGACTAAGCATGGATAGATGTATGGGACTGATATACAAAGCTACACCATACATCAATCCCAAGACAAACAAGCACTACAAAGAAGAAAACAACATGAGAAAAGATGCCAAGTTAAAACATAAAATTTTTGCAAGTATTGTCGAGCTATCCTCAGATGCCAAGTTCTAATGCATGCCAAGTAGTCAGTTGTGACCGAGTTGATAGTTGATGCTAAGTTAGGGAATTTCAATAAAAGTCGAGTGAAGAATAAATTTAGTTGGAGCTGAGTAAAGGAAAACCAAATGGAAGCCAAGTTATGTTGAAATCTTCAAGAGCTGAATGTACAGCTGTATGCACTAAGCATTTAATGCTACATTTTGAAAGGTATAAGATCAAAATATTTGATTATTTCTCATCATTTGAATACAGATAAAAAATGAGAAGAGTGTAGAAGTGATTGAATAGTGGCATTGAAGCCTTTTGCACAGATTTCGACAAGATTCAGCATCATTTTCATCAATTTGAGGTATTCTTCAAGTGCCAAGTTACGCAGTCATAAAATTTGATATCTTTTAAAACCCTAGATTTACAAAATGGTATCCAGTTCTAAAAACCCTAAGGAAAAGGAAGGTTTTGAGGTTCAGTTGGTTAGTAATGAGGTTAAACAACTAGATTTTAGGCCAATTCATAAGGTAGCCTATAGGAATGACCCTACCGACACACTCTCCATTATTCCACCCAAAGTCATGATGGTGTAGGATGTGAGGAAGTGTAACAACTATAAGATAGGAGCAATAGGAGACCTTGAGATTTTTCAAGCATATGATAAACTGTGTTAAAATTGAAGAAGTTGTCAATAAGTCCAGAAGATTGTGGAAGTCAATATATAACTTGACAAATAACAAGGATGGAGAAGAAGAGGAGAATGCAAAAGTAAATAAGGATGAGGCTAGTCAAAAGGAGAAGGAAGAGAAACAAAAGGGGGGACACGAGATAGAGAAAGGAGAAGAATAGAAGAACGAAGTAGAAAAAGGAGAAAAAGAGAAGAAAGAAGAAGAGAAGAAAGAGGAAGAGGAGAAAGAAAAAGGTGAAGAGGAGGAGATAGAGAAACAAGATGAAATGGCAACAATTGATGAGCAACAAACAGATCAAAGTGTGCAAGACACACAATTCGAACCCCCTAGCCCTCCTCATGTCATTACCACGTCTATAGATACCGTAACTGTGAAAGATGTTCCTGACAAATCATGTTAGAACATCAATCCACTAACTATAGAGGATCTGAAGAAGATCCTTCACCAATCAACTCTACAAGCACAATTATTCACAAATCCAATATTGGTGAGTGTGGATGAGTTGAAAAAGGTAATAGCATAACCAATTAGAGACAAGGTGAATCCACAAGAACCACCTTCCACCATCTCTACAGCTACTAGTGGTCAACTCCTAATTCTTCCACCACCATTTCCAATAGTTGACATATCTAGAATAGGTGATACCATGCAGTAGAAGCCAAGTGCAAAAGAAAATAAAGAAACACCAATAGGGAAAACAAAACAGATTGCTACATCTAATCCTATAGTACAAACACAAGGTACACCCCAACTAACTGTAATTGATCGGGGGAGATTAGATGAAGATAAGGACACATCAAAAGAAGAGGAGCAAGCCACCATATAGACATTGTTTAATCTACCAATTATTGGCACTTCTACACAAGTCCTTTAGAAGCCGAACACTTATGCAATGCCATTACAAATATCTATACCAGGCTCGAGCTCAACAAAGGTGAAAAGGGTACTTCATTATGGAGACCCTGAGTTAGATGAGGAGATAGGCATACCCAATTATGACTCAAAGACAATAAGCATTGAGAAAATCACTAAGATGTAGGAAGCCTGAAACAGGAGAAAAAGGAAAGAGGTACTTAGGAAGGAGTATAAATAAAAGCAAGCATTACATGAGATCAAGGACATCTTTTTGGATGCCTTTAGCTTGTAGTCACCTGATAAGACCAAGCCAATAATGGAACAATTGTCAAAAATTGTAGAACAGATGACAAATGAAGACTAGGAAACCAATGTAAAACTTATTGAATGGTCTAAGAAGAAATTTCAAGGGAAAGCCAATGAGAAAATAGCCACTGAAATAGCACTGTCATAGGTAGAATTGGCTAAAAAGATTGAAAAGGTCAAAACTATACTTGAGAATGTATTCTCATTGTACAAAAAGTTGTGTGATTTTTCCTATTTCACACAAGAGACAAGCCAAAGAATACTGAGCTTGGAGAAAAATCTAAAGATTTCTAGCATGTAGCTACCAAAAGACCCAGCTCAAAGTGAGAAGCATTTTGTCCAAATGCTTCACATCCCAAAAGAATTAGCTACACTAACAATTGAAGAGGCCAATATCAAGGCCAAATTGATGCAGATACAATCTTCCATTACCCCACACTTGGAAGTACTCCATAAAGAACAAGCCTATGCTGAGAATGTACTAAAGAAAGATCCTAATAATTCTACTTTAGATGGACTTGTACATCTTGCTACAAAGACTTCCATCCAACACAAGTCATTGGAAATTGCTTTGGAAAATTGGGATGCAACTCTTAAGATGATTATGGAGGTAAATAGTACATTTTTGGTGAAATATGGTCTTAACCCTTAGTACCCTTTGACATCAGTGTCAAAAAGGGGGAGATCAATAACTAAGGGGGAGAATACTAAGTAGTTACATTTTTTCATTCTTTTGGAGAATAAAGGGGGAGACATATAAAAGGGGAGATATGAATAAAAATTTGCAAGTGCAAAACAAGTGAAAATAGAATAGACAAAATAGGTCAACAAGTAGGCACAGGAAACAGAAATAGGGAAAAGGCAAAGAGTATTAGATACATCAACATGAGACAAATTCAGCACAAGAATTTTGGTTACAAGAATAGAAATGGCACATCAGCTCAGGGGGAGTTATAAGAATTTTTAAGTATATTGTTCTTTACAAAATTTTGAAAAAGTTTTTGAAATTTTGTATATATGCCAAATTGATTGGATAATGTACTCATAAGACCAAGTATAATTCTTAGTTAAGTGTTTTTTGACACTCATGTCAAAGGAGGAGATTGTTGGTCTCAGAATGGTTTTGACAATTGAGTGTCAACACACTTAACCAATTTTCACTTAGAAGTTGAGTACACTATATATGCTAAGCTACAGTATGTGTTAAGCCAAAATTCCAATAGGTGCTGAGTGAATATCAAGTGCCAAGCAATATTTAGGTGCTGAGTGAACCATATGAGCTGAGTGATATGTAAGTGTCAAGTCATATTTGATGTCGAGCAAGCCAGAATGTAGTAAGTGCCAAGCACCAGTAATCTAGTATGTGCTGAGTAACACAGAATTGGCATATGAGTTTGTGCCTTCACAAACTTAGATGTAAACCATTTTTTGGGCCGACATAGAAGAAATTCGAAGGATAATAAGGATAAGAATGAATCTTTTATATTTCCTATGAAATCAACATGTAGCCAATAAGAAAAATGGAAAAGGCATGCAACCAATAAGAAAAGTGCAAGGAATAAGCGAGAAATAAAGATTCAATATGGATCATAGATCCATACCTAATCCTAAGTCTTCAAAATATTTAAGAGGAGGATGAAACCCCATTGTATGCATGAATGAGAGTAGTGTAAGGGTAAACTATAGCAAAATTCAATGGGAAGTGTGAAAAAACTTAGAGGAACAGAGCAACATTGTAGTATTCAGTTGGTTAGAATAGAACAAGGACATCGAATAGATATTAGATCTTAGAGGATCAAGATTAGAGAGTAGATCAAGTGCCCAAATTTAGCAATTAAGGATTGTAAGCTATCAAGTTTATTAGTCTAATACTCTCTAGTAATTGTATTAGAAGGAAAATCCTATGTTGATAGGTTAGCTTAACAACTAGGTTGTAGATCCTTTGAAAGGTGACAAAATTCTTTAATAGGGTGACACTTCATGTAAAGTGATTGTAAATCCTTTAAACAGGTCACTATTGATATAGTGTAAAGCCTTTAACAGGGCAGGCCTTTAACAGGATAGATCATTAAAAGTGGTCAAACATTACTGCTATAGTTATTTTGTGGGTATCATCCCCACCCTAGTTTTACCTTCTCATTCTGGAGGGTTTCTGGGTTACCAAACTTGGTGTTATGTGTTGTGATGCATGTGTTTACTTTATGGTTGTTTGATATGTTTATATGCATGAAGTTTATTTTTAGTTAAAAGTTTTTAAGGTTAAAAGTATGATACTTATGATTCACCCACCCCCCCCCCAGAAGTATTCTTCCCATTTGATTATTCCAACAATATATTGTAATTAACAAATTCTACAAGTATGTATTTTAACACTCAAAAAGATATCGGTTTTGAAAAAAAAAAATATTAAATCATATTTTAAAAAAAATAAAAAATTATATGACGTTCTAGAGGAGAGAGTCCTCTTCTAGAATGTATAATTTTTCTCCTTGTTACAATATATTTGTTTTGAAAAATGTGGTGGGAGATGAAACTTATCGATTTTAGGTGAGTTGAAATTTGAATCATTATAAAAGAGAAAATATAGCTCTAAAGTTTATTTTTATTCTTGATTGTTCTAGCTATATATGTTATCTATCACATAGTCTGAAATCAAAGAGAAATTTGTTAAATTCAATATAATTTTGTGGTGGGAACTAGACCCCCAATTTTCAGCATTTTTCAACAATTAAAAAGTTGTCTATAAAAATTAGGAATATTTAAAAAGTCTTATTCTAAATAATTATTAAAAATTATAATCCTAAAATTTATCCATTTCTATGAATTTTATTATTTTACTTTATTTTAAAATTCAAAATAATAATACCAGTTTTATGTCATTAAAGGTGAACAGTTATACTTTTGTTAGCCTTTTCCTTTACAAAAGGGTGACACAAGTTTGTGCTTTTACCCTAGATCGTCTCTTTCCTGATGTGAACTTGATCCTTTTGATTAGATGTGTGTCCTTTTTCCTCTCTGCTTTCCCATGTTCTCTAACTGATTTTGTAATTCATACCATTATCACAACCTTTATAGCCGCCATGAATGCTCTCTCTACACTTAGCATTTGTCTCTCTTGTGTCTCCTTCTCTTCCTTCACACATACAAACTATTTAGGGTTTTTCTCCTTAACTAAACACAAGTGGGCTAGGGTTAGGTAGGAATCAATGGCTAAGGTTGATCCATTTTGCCACTTTTAAAATCCTTCAATTTGATTGGTTTCATGTATTACATAGGGATTTGTAATATACATTTGTATACATAATCTAAAATCATAAAAGAATCATGAAGTGGACCCAAAAATGGTTTACATAGAAGTTTGTACCATTACAAATAACTATGTCAAAAACTAGTCACTCGACAATTAAAGTCTCTCATGCTCGACATCCACTATATCTTCAATGTTGTAACTTGTCTTCTAAATGAATTAGGATACTCTATTTAGTCCCCTCATGAGTGACTCGGCACTAACTATCTGCTCAACACATAGTGGTGCTCAGTATTGACTAAGTATATTACTTGGCATGTATTGTCTAGCAACTCATGCTTGACATGCTTTGATCACTTGGCTCACACTAATTTCTTAGCTCGCTCTGATAACTTGGCATGCACTATAATACTGATAGATAATGACTAAGTGTTTTTTATTGCCTTGTTAAAACCAATATGAGATTAACAATCTCCCCCTTTGACATGAGTGGTAAAAACACATTGTCATGCACATACAGTCCTTATTATGAGCATAACTCAAACAATATATATCTGTGACTTAGTTTGTATACAAAATTTCAAAACTTCAAAATTTTGCAAAATGGATGATGAACTTTCATACCTCTCAAAACTTCATTACTCCCCCTGAGTAAATGTTTCCTTACTGATGTACCCTAGTCTACATAATTACTCCCAAAATTTCATAATCTCATTCAGTTCATTGTACTTTACGATCCTCATTTTTTGACACTTATGTCATGGGTGGTACACTAATACTGTATTTATCCAAAAATGATTTATGGATCTCCATTATGATTTTCAATGTTCCATCCCAATTGTTGTATGCTACATCTAGAGATTGATACTGAATATCTAGCTTGGCGCCAAGGTTAACTAAGCCATTGTGAGTAGAAAGATGAGAATCTTTCATCATCAATGTATCAATATAGGCTAGTTCCTTATGCAATACTTCCATGTGTGGGGTCAACATGGATTTTATGTTGATCAAGGTAGCTTGAATGTTAACATATTTTTCTTTGAGCTTGACAAGCCTACCTTGACTAGATAGGATTCTCTAAAAATGTAACTGGCTTTGACTAGGAGATAGTTTTAAGGTATTACATGTAGTCTTTAGATCTCCCTCTAGTTGGTCAACTTCCTTCAGAATGTCCTATGTGAAAAGGTTCACATCAAATAACTTGGTGTAAAGAGATAAAATGTTCTCTAACACCTTCTTCACACTCTCCATCTCGGTTGCTAGATCAATCTGTCATAGTGTAATGGCACTAGATATCTTTTCAAGTACCTTCATGTGAAATTTTCTTTCAAACCATCCTAAGAGTTTATTATTGGGTTCCAAGTCTTCATCACTAATCTTATCAACAATATATACCAGTTGTTAAATAATTGATTTGTCTTCATTAGTAGCTCGAAAACTGAAAGCATTAAGAAAGACATCGTTGATGTCATGAAGCACTTGCTTCTTCTTATGCTCCCTTCTTAGCAACTCTTGTTGTTGCTTACTCTATAGAGCTTCCTATAGAATGCTCATCTTCTCAATGGTGATTGTTTTAAGATCAATTTTTTTTAGTTCAATCACCTCATCTAGGCTTACATCTCCTTAAGATACTTCCTCTGAACTCCTTGATGTTTATGCACATGGTCTAGATATCTACAGGGGTGTGGCATCAATGCTTGGCCTCTGAAGAACTTGACTACTAGTAGGAGTAATAGAAACTAGTAAGGTAACTAGAGTCTGTATGGCAATTTAATCCTATGGGGTAGTAGTCACCTTCAATTATTCATACTTATCATCTTGTCTAACTTCTTGCTATGCTTCATCTTGAGTTTGTAGAGTAGGTGTAGGACTTGATTCCTAACCTAGTTTACGCTAGTAAAATTTTGGTAAATAAATGACCACCTGACTAAAATGTCTATTCACAAGAGTAAAAGAATTAGTCATGTGACTAAAAGTGATCAAACTCTAGTAATATTTTGCAATTTATAAGTATAAGTCACTAAATAAATGACTAATTTAGTCACTAGGAAAAATCACAAGGTTAAACAAAGATAAGTGATTAAATAAATGCCTAAACAATTAGATACTAATAAGTAGTCACCCAAACACATTACCAGATGAGTAATCAATGATTTTTTAATCATATTGATTCATCCTTTAATTTTTTTATAACTTTTATTAGACAAACCCTCACACCATTCACTTTAAACTATTGCTAGGGCTTGAAAAAAAAAATGTCTAATATCAAACAAGAAGAAAAAATTTCATTATCTATAATGTCATATTCTTTGAAGGAATTCAGCACCAAAGTCAAGCTTCACCAATAATTTAAGTGATAATCCTCATGGAGTCTATGGGAATGACTTCAAGAAGGGTTTTGTGGATGAACTTCAATATGATTTTACTATCCTTGAGTTCCTACGTTGGTTGTAGATGCTATGGTGCAACCCTTTGTTAACCATGTTCACTATTGATGCTAATTTTCTACCTAGAAATGGACATGTATCCATGCCCTTCTCACCGCTTCATCTTCTTGTCCAAGCTTCTTCTTGATAATGTAGAAAGGATATGAAAATAAAATATTTTATTTTATTTTTATAATTCATGAATCCCCTTTCACTTAAATACATCAATAGGTACTTTTAAATTTTTACATTATGATATACACATACCTTTCTCAATATTTAGATAAATATTTATTAATGTCATAAATAATTATATTAATGTCTTATGATATTTTACTACACCCTATCTATATTAATATCTTAATCTATTAATAATATATCAATATCTTATTCTTATTATTTTAATATATAGTAATAGCTTATTTAAAAAAAAATATTGATCAACTAACTTTTTAATTTTATTTTAGTAATTTTATTTTTTATGTCTATTTAATTATAACTAATTTATTATTATTATTATTATTAAATATATTATCATAATTAAGTATAAAATATTTACTTGTATATAATATACTATTAGTAAATAACTAATATAATATATTGTTATCAATATCAATATAATATTACATTGTTAACTATAAAAC
This sequence comes from Cupressus sempervirens, assembly GCA_028749045.1. Lineage (NCBI taxonomy): Eukaryota > Viridiplantae > Streptophyta > Pinopsida > Cupressales > Cupressaceae > Cupressus > Cupressus sempervirens. The sequence goes on from CM053788.1 coordinate 697,824,913, forward strand.
TTGTTTCTTATAATATAATATATTATTAAAAATAACTAACAATATATTAAAATAATAAACAATTACTACTAATATAGAACTATGGTTATATAAAATCCACATTATACTATTATCCTATAGCAATCACATATAAATCTCATATTATAGTAATCGCAGCAACGGCTGAAGAAGAGGCATCATTTGCTGAGAATATAAATATTTGTTTCGAAATGAGTGCATTATGTGTTTGCCTTATGGATTTTATCGCTAACTAAATGGTTGACCGAATGCCCGCGGTATAATGTGGCTTAGTGTGTAAAGCATTTGATTTAATGCCTGTCAAGAAGTTCTGATTTTTCCTCTTGTGGCCATCAACTGTTTGTTCGAATGTTTGTCATGAATTGATCTGGGGATCATTGCCTCAGCAGCGATCTCATCGAAGAATCCACAAGCAATAAGTGATCTCATCTCTGTCGTGAATTGATCTAGGAATGAAGCAATAAGTGATCTCATGTCTATCATGAATTGATCTAGGAATCATGTCAATTAGGCTTCCTTCAATCTAAAAAATAGAGATCATCCTCCTCCTTTCTATTAATGGAAAAGGTTCTCCGGTGTCTTGACATTTAAATACAGATCACTTTCCATCAGATAATGGTTACAAGGATCCACGAGGGTCTTACCTTTTCTATAGTGATTGTCTATTGGAAAATGTAATAGTTACAACGTCAGGCTGTTGTTAATCAGTTGCAACTGAACTGCTGGTCTGTCACAATGCTAGCCGCTTGTCAGCGTTGACCACTTCCTCTCCAGCCGCTTTAGCCCGTGTAGAAGGGAAACTTCTCCAGCAGTGCACCATTTTAATTTCTCTATAAATAGAGGCAACTCTACAGAAAATGCATCTCAATCACAGAGATTTATGAGTTAATAAAATAGTTTTATATTCTGATTTCTCTCTCTGTATTTGTTTTTATATTGAATTTTTTATCATGGTATCAGAGCGTCTTTTGATTCATGAGCTGTGATATGGTTTCTTGCTCTGATGTATGACTATATCAGAGCATCTATGGTTCCCAGCTTATGGTAGAAATTGTTTGTGTGAAGTTTTAGTTTTTTGCTGTATGTTATTTCTGATTGAGCAACATCAAATAAATCTGTGAATGTTTTGGAGAAAGCTAGAAGAATCTGATAAAGTGTTTAGCAGAATCATATGAGCAAATGTCTTTTAATGCCAAGCTGAAGAAAAAATAGAAAAGTGTTGAATATCATAGTAAGCAAGATACTATTGTTTGTGTAGTTGTTAAAAAAAATTATTGAGTAGTTTGGTTTTTATATTGGCTGTTAGATCTGTGGTTTTTATTGGAGTTGAGTGTCTAGGTATAGAAAATAGTTGGGAGATGGTATATCAAAGCTTGTTTTTCCTATCACACAATGAAGATGATGTGGGATGTAAGTGTATAGATTCACAATAAGTGGATATGTCTATTTAAATGTGAAGGATATGTTGTCAAGTTTTGGTCATGTAATGGAAGATTGTTGAATCAAATATCCCTCAAGTGAGTATTGTACCTAATCTATTGTAAGAGGTGCATTATCAGTTGCGCCAAACACCTCAAAAGTTTTACATATTGATGAACCATTTATTTGAAAAGTATTTCTAGAGAACTAGCCATCACAATAGCTAGGTACCCATGTGACTCGATAGATGGATTATTTTTTATATGGACTCAATATTAGTGTGCATGAGAAAAGTTAGAGTTGGTTTCCCCATCATTGGAACAATGTTTTGCAAAGTTTAAAGGGTTTGTGGTAATCCCAAAACACTTGTTTCAATAAAGTCTTGAAGGGTTTGTGGTAAGCCAAAACCATTTGTTTAGATAAATAATTTAAATTCTTTGAAGGGTTTGTGGTAAACCAAAAACACTTGTTTGGATGGAAAATCTAAAAGTTTTTTACATATTTGTAAGAAAAGTGCAGAGTTGGTTACCCCATCATTGAACTAGAATGTTTCTGTGAAGTTTGAACTTGTTTAGGTGAATCTGTTGAAAGCTTTGTGGTAAGCCAAAACCACTTATTTAGTTGAAAAAAAAAAAACTAAAAGTCTTAAAGGGTTTGTGATCAGCCAAAACCACTCGTCTGGGATAAAAACCTTAAAGTTTTTCAAGGGTTTGTGGTAAGCCAAAACCACTTGTTTGGGTGATAATGTTGAGGGGAATTAGAATTATTATGTTATAAATGGGTACCTAACAAGGCTCAATGTTGGGACCTATTATATTTGAATTTCTTATTGTAATTTCTCCCACATAAAGAGTCTTTAGTGATAAAAATTATAGGAGAGTGTTGGAAAAAGTAATAGTTACATCACATTGTTATTAATCAGTTACAATATAACTACTAGTCTATCACAATGCTAGCCGCTTGTAAGCATTGACCACTTCTTCTCCAGCTGCTTTAGCCCATGTAGAAGGGAAACTTCTCTAGCATTTCACCATTTTAATTTCTCTATAAATAGAGGCAAATCTGCAAAACATGCATCTCAATAATAGAGATTTAAGAGTTAATAAAATGGTTTCATATTCTAATTTCTCTCTCTATGTATTTGTTTCTATATTTAATTTTTCATCATTGTTGATGGGTGGGCAAAGGCACAAAAAAATAAAATACGAATGCAATGTGTTGTGGTACAATAAAAATTAATTGCATTTGATTACTTTTTGATGTCTAAATGGATACATAGCACTCCCTTTTATAGGTAATTTTAAAATGCTTTAGAAATATCTGACATTTGCCGACAAGACAATTATCTACAGAGTTCTAGAATCTACTACAACCGACACAACCTAAACCTAAAGCTAAAGCTAAAATGCTAGAAACATCCAATGACAGTTATGATTAAATAAGTTTTAGGAGTAGAAATTAATATTTCTAACATTCCCTCCTAATTTCTACTATCTACATCATGAATATTTATAATTCCCAATGCTTCCCTTCTACAATGTTGTAGATTAATTTCTCTATTATTAACTAGCTCTCTAATGAAGTGATACCTTGTGTCAATGTTCTTTGTCCTCTTGTGAAACACATGGTTCTTTGAAAGTCCAATAGCAGACTTGTTATCACAATAGATTGTAGTAGGTCTAACTTGAGCTTGCATTAAGTCTTTCAAAATCTTTTGCATCCATACTGCTTGACATGTTACTGTTGTTCCTACTACATACTTTGCTTTAGCTGATGAGAGAGTTACTACAAGTTTCTACTTTGATACCCAGGCTACAACACCTGTCCCAAGATGAAATGCATATTTAGATGTGCTCCTTCTATAAAATCACTATCTATATATCCAACTAATTGAAGATTATTTGAAGTCGAATACAAAATGTCATGATTCATAGTTCCTACAACATACCTCAAAATCCTTTTTCATGTCTACCAATATGAGTTCTTAGGCGATTCCATGAATCTAGACATTAAGCTCACTCCATACATAATATATGGTCTAGTAGTAGTGAGATACATAAAACTACCAACCAATCTTTTGAATATAGCTGAGTCAAAACCTTTCTCAGTATCTTCTCTATTTAGTTTGGTGCCTACTACCATAGGTGTACAAACTGGACTACAATTCATCAATCTAAATCTTTTCAAAATATCTTTTGCATGTTTACTTTGGCAAATAAAAATTCCTTTGTCATTTTGAGTAAACTTCAATGCCAAAAAAATATTTCATCAATCCTAGAACTATCATTTCAAATTCCCTTTTCATTGCTGAGTTAAACATATCAATAGATAAATTACCTGTGAAGATGAAATCATCAACATATAAACAAAAAATCAAAATTCAACCTTGTTTACTGATTTTGGTATATAATGTAGGTTCATTGGTGCTTCTCTTGAATCCATTCTCCATCATCTATGAATCTATTATGCTTCTCTTTAATCCATTCTCCATCATGTATGAATATATTTTGTTGTACCAGTCTCTTGGAGCTTGCTTCAATCCATATAGTGCCTTCTTCAACTTATAAAATTTGTCTTCATGTCCTCTTATTTCACATCCTAGTGGTTGTTGCACATAGACTTCTTCTTCCAAATATCAATTCAAAAATGATGATTTGACATCCATTTAGTGAATCATCCATTTGTTTTGAGCTACAATAGATAATACTATTCTGACAGTATCAAGTCTTGTTATAGGTGCAAATGTCTCATTATAGTCAATCCCATATTCTTGTGAAAATCCCTTAGCAACTAACCTTGCCTTATATTTTTCTACATCTCCATTAGCTTTAAACTTAGTCTTATAAACCCATTTTACACCAATGCAATCTTTGTTCTTAGGCAAATCAACTAATTCCCATGTATCATTTCTCTCAATTAATTCTATTTCATCATTCATTGCATTAATCCAATGTTCTTCCTTAATAGCATCTTCATAATATATAGAATCTTGAGAAAATAAAGCAAAATTTGATTGCAAATCTATTTTACTTGCTTGATCATAAATCTCATTCAAGCAACTTCTAGTTTTCTTGCTTGTAATCCTTGATCCTAACTATGCAAGTGTAGGGTTTGAATTATTAGTTACTTGTGAATTCAAAGATTCTCCATGCTGAACTTCATTTTCTAAGTGATCTCCTTGTGGACTTTGTGGTGGAGTTCCTTCTTAGTCACTTGGTTGATCCTCTTGATCTTCATGATCCTTTCTATCCTTCTCATCATATGGTATTGTTGTTGCACCTATAACATTTGTATCTACATTTTCATCCCAAGATTCATCCTCTTTAAATAGGCCATCCCTACTCACAATAACTTTTCTAGTGATAGGATTGAACAACCTATATGCTTTAGATTTCTCATCAGAGCCAACAAAAATGCATTTCTCACTCTTATCATCTAACTTACTTCTAGTTTCTTTAGGAACATGTGCATATGCAATACAACCAAATACTTTGAGATGAGAAACAGTATGAATCTTACTACTCACACAAGAAACTGCATCAGCCGAATACTCATTGGGAAGATTCTTACCTTTCAACATGCTCCTTGCCATCTCCATTATTGTCCTGTTCTTTCTCTCTACAACACCATTTTTCTGTGGTGTATAATTGGTAGTAAATTGCTTTTTGACTCCATGATCCTTGCAATAATCTAAAAAATCATTTGAATTATACTCTTCTCCTCTATCAGATCTCAATACTTTGATAGGTAAACCACTTTGTTTCTCAACACAAACCCTGAATTCCTTAAATTTGCAAAAGCTTTCAGATCTTTATTTAAGAAAGTACACCCATGTCTTTCTACTAAAGTCATCAATAGATTTTAAGAAATAAATGCTCCCCCCTAATGATGGCATTTTCATTGGACCACATATATCTGAATGCACAATTTCTAAAGGTACCCTTGCTCTATATGACATCCCCTTTGGAAAATCTCTCTATGATGTTTGGCCAAAATACAACTTTCACATGGACTTAATGATGCTTCAATTGAGGGTAAGCCTCTTACCATTTTCTTTCTTTGCAATTAAGATAATCCTTTGAGATTTAGATGACCATACCTCAAGTGTCATATCCATGTTTGATCTTGACTTGCTACCTTGAAACTTGCTGCAACTTCATCAGTCATATTGTTCTTCATTCAAAGTGGAAACGTTTTGTTATTTGTCATTTCTACCTTTGCAATCACCATGTTACTAGGGGGCATATAAAATATAGTGCACAATTTTTTCTCAAAAATAACTCTATAACCTTTTTGACTAAGCTGCCCCACATAAGATTATGTTTCAAACCAGGCACAAAGTATAAATGAGAAATATATTTCTTACCATGCTTTTTTATAACATTGATTGTGCTTTTTCCACTCACTTGAACCACTATCTCATTATTTCCCAACTTCACTTCTAATTTAATTTATCTATCCAACCTTTCAAAAAACTCTTTATTACCTATCATATGATTGCTGCAACCACTATCTAAAAACCAAAATCATTTGTTCTCTCTTGAGCTACATTGCAAGTAATAAACAATGTCTCAGAATCACTCTCAGAAAAATTTACATTTTGCTTACTTATATCAGCTTATTTTTTCCAACACTCATTTGCAAAATGTCCAAACTTCTTGTAGTAATAACATTGAATATTTGATTTATCATACTTTTGTGATGTCTGGTTGTTATAGCTCCCCCTTGAATAGGAGCATTGATTTCTTCTTACTCCTAAATCTAGACTCCTTTCTTCTTTTTGAAAATTATTTTTGCCTCTTCGTCTTCCTCTAAATCCAACATTTCCTTTTCCTCTGCCTCTGCCAAATGTCATTTGTGTTTTAAATGCATTCTTTAGTGAAGAGTTATTATGGTTGTTCAACTTGTCTTCATGATTATATAAAGATCCAAATAGCTATCTATAGATAATGTTGTTAAATTCGTAGATTCTTCAAGTACAACCACAAGATTATCAAATTTAACAGGCAGACTTCTTAAAATCTTCTCTATAACCTTTTGATTAGCGAGTTCATCACCATTCATTCTTATTTGATTAACAACATTCATGACATGATTTGGAAATTGCTCTATAGAATCAGAATTCTTCATTTGTAAATTGGCAAACTCTCTTCTAAGTGCTTGCAATTTCACAATCTTTACCTTACTTGTACCTTGATATGCAGTCTCAAGAATATCCCAAGCTTGCTTGGCTATAATAGCTAGCTTAATTTTTTCAAGAACTAAGTCATCTAATGCTTGTCCAATAAGTTGCAAAACATTTTTATTCTTTTACCTATTTTCATCTAGCTTTTTCTTTTGATTAGTATTTAAAGCAATCTCATCTATAGGCTCAATATAACCATTTAAAATTACATATGATAACTCATAAGAATCAAATATCTGCTTCATTTGAAAGTCTAATCATCATAATTCTTTCCAGAAAACATTGGAATTGAAGGTTGAAAACTTCTGGAAGCCATCCTTAACATAAATTTAAAAAGACATAAACAAATCCACCAAACCTTAAATAAGGTAACAAGATACTTGTGGATCTCAACAACACCCTCTCAATAAAGGCATTTACAGGACTTTCTATTCCCTTTTTTGCTACAAACGATCCTTCAAACTCTACTTCTTAACTGGGCAAAGACACACAAAAATAAAATATGAATGCAATGTGCTGCGACACAATAAAAATTAATTTCATTTGATTACTTTTTGATGTCTAAATGGACACATAGCACTCCCTTTTATAGGCAAGTTTACCATACTCTAGAAATATCTAACATTTGCCAACAAGACAATTATCTACAGAGTTCTGGAAACTACTACAGCCGACACAACCTAAACCTAAACCTAAACCTAAAATGCTAGAAACATCTAATGACAGATATAATTAAATAAGTTTTAGGAGTAGAAATTAATATTTCTAACAATTGTCAACCCAGTCATAAGAAGGTTGGACGATATATAGTAACTATACATGAAAGAATGTTGAATGCAGAAATCGAATATCTCCAATCTCAATCTCTAATAAGTAAGATTTTAGACCTAGTACTCGATCAAGATTTCCTTTCAAAATGGATGGCTCAAAAATGGGATGAGATGGTTGATTCTTCTTGTATTATCAAATAATGTAGCAAATCTTTAACAATGCAATGATATATTATTTTTTTTGGCACTCCACATTGACAAAGACATGATATAAAATTCTTGCATCGCACAACTAAAAAGTTAATTTTTAAATATCCATAATAAATATTATTGAAATGCATATAAATTTCAACCAAAAATTAGAGCGTGGTTTTACCTTTTCATGTCGACTTCACAAAATAATGTACATCAAGAATCATCTTGTTCTTTTGGTGATGACCAAGTCAAATCTGCCAGTATAGTTCCTTGCTAAGTACTGGAACCCTTCAGAATGCTTCAACTACCGACACATCAATTACTATCTCATGCGAGTCCATATATTTCACAACATGTAATGTAACACCTTATACAAGAATTCTCTGACAGATATGTGAATAGTACTATATTATGTATCTATATACATATAGTGTACTATGTGTATATGTTGAGGATCTACTCTGTATTATGCATATATACATATAGTCTACAATATATATTTTGAAAATCAATAGGTTTTACCCTACCACCATGGTATATAAACAAGAGCTCCAGTGCAACATAGTTCTTGTCAAGTGCTGGAAAGACAATTTTGCAAGATAGGAGAAGAAAACAGAGCAAAACATCTTATCAAACCATTAAATAAATAAGAAAGATTAAAGATATTCTTTTGTTTTAGAACATCTTAGATTTCAAAGGAAACCCTATTCAATTCGTGTTGCGTATTTTAATGAATTATAATTTTCCGAAGCATAGAGTAATCTTGTAAAGAGGCAGTCATCAAATATTTATATATATTAAAATGCATCTCCAAACATTTCTAGCATATGGGTACACTTAGCTTCAAAGTGCAACTTTATAATATTATGAGTGACTTGAGTATGATTGAATTGTAATGAGACATAATAACTAATTGCTATGCATTAAAAAGAAGCTTTCTTAGAATTGGTATAGAGGCGATGCAGATGTTTCTAAAATCCATGTATAATATCTGTGTTTTCTTATGCACAAGTAGCCCAATTTATCCATTTTTCAATGTGGAGGCAAGTACATTCCAAATTAATTCAAGCAATCTACAAAATGAATCCATTTGAGTTAATGATGAATGAACATTAATCTTTATCACTTTAATGGTTTATGATACTTGAAGATACAAAAACCAAAACAAAATAGACACAGGTTCAAAATCTAGAGATGGATTACAATGGAGGATGCAAAATAGTTTTCCTATACAGACAATCATTAAGATTCAATGAAACAATTACTTTCATATTTTTTATTTTTCAAAATATAGATTAAATTAATCTGAAAAAAACCTCCATTTCTCTTCCCTTGAAATTACAGAACATATTATTTTAACATCCTCCTTAAAATATAACTAACTCTCAAGAAGATTTATTTTCTACCTATAGAGAATAAACATACTTGAGAATAGGAATCTAGAGTAAGAGTCAGTTTGGAATTGAGCATACATCATTTTAGAATAATATTCAGTTTCACAGAGCCCCAAAAGGTCACTTTTACCAACAAAAGTGACATTTTGAACTTTTGGGCTGAGTCATGAGTCATTAGACACGATTGACTTAATATAAATGATATCAATGTAAATTAAATTTCATAATAAAACAGAGATATGGAGAAACGAAAGAAAAAAGAAACTTAGCACAGGCAGCTGCATGTAATTAGATTAGATTTTAGAGTAAATCTTACAATGCTTGATAAATAAATACCTAAATAATGGTACCCCACTGATAATGCTCCTTACCTTGAAATTTTGCAAGTCCATTCATACCTATTTTCTGAAGTGGTTTTTTATCAAGATGAATCTGAAATCTGGATTTTAGCGGATCTCAATCTGCTTTCCATTGATTCAAGATCTTAAGGGAATTTCACGGTTTGGAGATTCTATATATAAATATGAGTATGGACATATTATAATACACTGAAGTCTTAAAACCTAGAAATATTTTTTTTAATAATCTAAAAGATAATGTAGAAATTTACTTATGAATCCAATATGTTTTTATCAATATGACGTATAAATTTTTTGATGAAATTTCTTTAAAATTCTGTATATACAACCTAGGTTTAGAAGAACACTTCCCAATAAAAAATAATAATAGACCACTGCAAATTTTTCACAGAAATTATATATATATATATATAAAATAATTTTAAAAATTTCAAAAAATCCCAATAACCATACACTTCCTTCTGAAAATCACTCCTTCAATAATACTCTTATATCCTTCAGGCAGCCTTTGACTAAAAGTAAACAACACCAACAATAAAATGCAGTTGCCCTTTAGCCAATGAAAAGAAGTGAGCTAAACTTAAAATATTTAAAAAAAATCTCAATCTCTATTTATATTTATTATGCCATGCTAGTTTATTCATCTCTATGGTCCTGTTTCCTGGTTATCGAGAACACAATTTTTTTTCCTTGGACAATGATTTTGCCAAACTTTGATAGTGAAATTCTTCTTTTAATGGTGATTTTCTTTTCGAAAGTGATTTGTTGTTGTGATTGGAAAGGATCTTCTGGAGAGTAACTATCCTTTTTCTATGATCCTTTCTCAATTAAAAATCAAAGCTAAGTGTTCTATGGTTTGTATCTTCCTTGAGAAATATTTTAACTATTGTTGATATATATGATGAATTCCTTGGAAGGAAAACTACTCGGACTTATATTGGTCTTATACCTTAGTAGCTAGGCTCTATAGATAGTGATTAAGTTCCTGGACTTACTTGAGATCAGCAGGCGTTACATGATCTGATCATTATTTTGAGGGCTGAAACTGATGACAAAGGCTGCATTTGATGAATCTCTAAAACTTGTCTTCCAAAAGTGCTCCAAATTAGAGGAAAGAAGGTTAAAATGTCAGTACACATACACCTCTCACTAACAGTTGACCAAAATAGAGCCTCCCCTCTTTTTTAGTTTGCAATTTTGTCTTTCGTGGCTTCCGTACTTGAAATAAATTGCAATGAAATACTTGGATCTTGGGCTATGAATGCAGGGGATAATATGAGAAGAAGTTTGGATGCAGCAAGAAATTCCACAATCGAAAAATTTCAAAACTTTCTTTGTTAAAAGAGAGGAACTCTATGATTATAATTTTTGCAAATGGATTGAGAACAGTAACACTGAAATCGTAAATGAGGTGCAAGCACAAAATTAATCTTTTCAAAAACTAAATCACATATTCAAAAGTAGAAAACACAATATTATGTTGTGAACAACAGAAAAAGAGATGGAGTAAAGCTTGGCATACAAGATGGAAATGCAAACGCCAAAACAAGAGTTTTTCTCCTTTTCTAGTTCTTCTTCTCTTATAATTGAAACTATATTTTCATCACAGACAAGTAGAAAATAGCTACTATAGTCAAGCGAGAGTATACAGACAATTGAATCTTATGACAAGTGCAAATTTCAGGATAGTTCACATAGGGAGTAGGATACAAAAGGCGAAGCAATTAACCTCCAATTGTCATAATTAAGTTGGTTTGTGACACAAATAGAAAAGAATATGACCAAATAGAGCTTAGGAAAAAGTGAGTTTGTCTGATTCAGAAGTCTTAAAGGCTTCCTAAAAAGGTGAGATAGGTTTTCATGCCTTCTCTTCAATCGAATGCTGGACAAATTCTCACAATCTGCAGAGAAAAGTAAAAATCTAATTATAGTGTGACAAATAAATTGTAATTAATATATAATATAAAAATCTTGCAACTTAACATTTTCAACATACAAACTGATAGCAAATATTAAAAATTCTGAATTGTGATTGGCACATTACAATAAAACTAATCACTAATAAAGTGGGAGGCATTAGCAATAGTTCTCTGGCATGGTAGGAACTAACAAGGAATAGGCTATGGGGGTTTCATTTTGTAACTTGAAAATGAATCTCTACATTATCATTTTCTACTAGCCTTTGAGATTTCTATTTTCTCTAGCATATCTATAGTTTTATTTATTTAATTGATTGGCATGGCATGAGGGGATTTTGTGAATGGTGATTTTTGGTGGTGATGAAAGGATAAAAGTGTGGTATTTGGGTTGGTTAATGCTTGAACTAGAGATTCGAGATTCAATATATATATATATATATTTGTTGCATGATATAAGCCCAGGAGACATTGATTGTGGTAGCATTCAGAATGTTGTTGAAGTAGAAAGAGCATAACTCAATGATATCATTGAAGAGAAGGTGCAAACAAAGACATTGACATGAAAGTAGAGGCTAAAGAAATGGATAGAGAGAAAAATGGTGACATTCCAGAGGAATGAAATGAGATGATGGGCATGAATTATGCGGATGTTGATTTATTAGGCAAGGAAGAGGATTTGATTTCTCTAATCCAACAAGATGCATAATGTATTTACTATGAATGCACATCTTCTGATGATATACTAGGTGCTGCAATGATTTTTGACTATGTAAATCTCCCCACCTTGAGAGAGTTGCAATATAATCTACAGCCTCCTCCTGCTCCTGAAAAGACACTTGCACCTTCCATAGACCAGGATCTTTCCACCTCTACATCCTATCAAAAATTCATGGTTATTCCATTCTAGCAACCCACAAAAACTCAAAACAACAACACTAGTAAGGAGTACTCATACTCAGCAATGTGGAGAAAAAAAAAGCCCCGACACATTCTCATAGGAAACCGTGAATTTCACCATTTACTATTACCAATCTATAGGATCAACTCCTAGATCCACCCAATCAACTCTTCACATGAAAAAGAGTCTATTAATGATAAAAAAATTCCTTAAATTCCACTACTCTCCAAATATTAGCACTCTCTTAAGTCCAATCACAATCTTTAACCACATAACAAGTGCCCAGTGCCCTTGTAACAGTCCCATACAACTCTATCATGACAGTCATATCCACTTGTAATCATTGTGTCCCAGAAAAACCCTAAGTAAACCTTCCAAGAACCACAAGGATCTTCTCACATTCCAAGTTATTCATAATAGACTCATTATTCAATGCTATCAAACTTTAAAGCAAAGTTTTTTATTTTTTATTTTTCTGTCTTGCATGACAATTAACCCATAAAATACTGTAACTTACCTTGTCCACGCCTTATCTTTAGGCTCTAAAACCCTTCCAAGTCCTTCTATACGTTGGATACAGTTTTTCCTTCATTATTCACATGCTCTAAGATGAGTTCCATCAGCCAATCCCAAGGACAAAACCTTCATTGCAAACTCTTACTGTCAAAACAAGAACTTTTTGATCTTTTAATAGACCCGTACACAGTCCCTTATATCTTTTGAATAACATTTTATTCCTTCAATCGCACCGTCGATTGATGGCACTATTGGGTCCTAAAAAACATATCAAAAACTGAGCAAGATCCAACGGTTGAATGTGGAGATACGGACCCCGCAACAGACTATATTCTTCAGAAAAAAATTGTTTTTATATTCTCAAAAAGAATTTTCCCAATTAGTTAATGGTTCCCCAAAAATTACTTGGATAGTTAATATAATTTTTCCTACTCATTCTTGCCCAAAATGAGAGGCTTATTCAACTTGAATCATGAAAAATCTCACATTTTAATGCTCTCCGTCTAACCTACTTAAGTGTAAGTAGTTAATCTTTAAAACTCGGTTTCTCTCTGTTTTATCAACGTAATAGAATGATCCAAAGACTTATTTTCACATAATTTAAATCACTAACATTCTTAGACAATAAGGTTTCAATAAAAGTCAATTAACAATGCAAAATGGTTTAGAAATATAATGCAGGTCTGTCAGAAACATGGGAAAAATACAGAATATATTCTTTTCATGACTTATCATAGGGATCTCAACTTGAATGACCCATAATCCATCTATTTGGACTTGAATGATGATGAAGAATGAGACTGTGTGTCCCATAGATCCTATAATAAGACATAAGGAAACGAGATCGGGTGCATCTTCTACTGAGGGTTATAAATAGTCATTCTGTTAGAACTTTCCATTTATTCAATGTTCAATAAGAAGTCAATTGGAATGGACCACAATATGAAATGACATTCCATAAATTAAAAATTATTTTGATTCAATAGATAGAATGATTCATTATGACCTTCATGATCAAGATATAGAGTTAACAGTAGCTGATTTAGAAGATGAAGCCCTCTATCTACATGGGGAACTAACAGCACTACTCAGGGAAAGAGAAGCAACAAAATATTGTTTGGATGGAAGGCATTCTAGTTGAACAAAGAGTGTTAGGAGGGGAAACAATCCTTTGAGAAAGATATATGCAATTTTATTTTCTACACACACAACTTTTCATCAAATCATAAAGGATATAGGAATTTTGTCTGCACAAAGTGGATTATTTTATAAAGGCTCTAGAAACCATCAAGAACATGCAATAATCAGATGTAAAGCCAAATTTCGTACCATTGTCAACGTTCTCTGTACTAGTGAGAAAATAGATATTTTTGAATCAGTTGTGGATGTCCATCAACTAATAATGGAAGGGGGCCATTTATAAGATATTATAGTTGGGGATTCTCTTATCAATATGTATGCAAAGTTTGGAAAAATGCAGTAGCCACATGTACTGAACATAATTTGGTCAATGAGATTTGTTTATTTTGGTTGATAGTATAGCATTGGGATATTTGACGATAGTTTTTGAACATTTTCCAAATATACTTCTCTATGCATACTTGATTTCTATCTGAAAATTTGCACATCTATCTATTCTACAGTTTTTTTGTTTGATTTTTCACTTCTTCTTACTCCACTGTTCTATTCTTTCATAATAGGTGATACTTGATTAAACAATATTATTGAACAGAAAACATTCTACATGTCTCCGAGAGATCTAAAATATTATGTAAAACATTTTACATGTTTCAGCTCTCGCATCCCGGTGATGGCTGAGTGCTGAGTGTGATCCAAAAAAATTGATTAAAGTAACACAATTAATTTTTCAGAAGTAGCACCGTACAACACTCTGGACTATAGAAAATTAATATCTATATCTATTTTTTCTTCACATCTTTGCCAAGTCACATTTTCAGCTTTAAAAATCCTATGGTTTCTTTCTACCTGCAACTCCCACAAATTCCAACTGTAAAAATATTTCCAAAAGCTAATTTACATTGCATATATATCCTTCTAGGTGTACATATATGCATGTTACATTAATAATCAACTGCTCTACTTTGGAACAACCAACTCTTCAATGGCATCTCTCAAAATGTAAAAATAGAACATAAGAAAGTAAGGCCTTCCCTATGTGTGACTAATATTTATGAATGGGTGGTGCCTAATGTGTATCCACCATTAACAGTTGTGTTGCAGCTCTGTCAAATCCACGTGGTTGTCATCTCCTCCATCAATAAGCTAACCCTGGAATAACATTTTCCCAAGTTTGTAGTTCTCAATTTAGCCTTGCTAGGGAGGAGGCCCATAAAATGGGTTGGCTTTAAGTGAAATTGATAGAGATTTCTATGGTTGGGGATGCGACTGAACTTGTATGTGGTGGAGTACCATCAAGGTGCAAATACCACTTGGATGATTTTCTGCTGTCAACTGTAAGGTAAATATATTGTAGATTGCTTCAATAGCCATTTATAGCGGGCTGTTGTTATTTCAACTGTAGAAGTCAGACATTCAATGCTGATTGTCTAAATATTTGTTAGTTGAATTGTTGAGAACATGTGTCTCAACTTTGCAATCTTTTTTTGGAAAATTTCAGAAATTGGTTATGGAAGTTTTCCGCTTGTTTATATCTTGGAAAAGAGTGTAAAAAATACCAAAAGGTGCCCTATCCATAGTAGAATATAGGAGGGCCATTTGTAGAGCATAGTTAGCTTGTTCTATGGCTTTTATGGGGGTCTAAACTAAGAGGCAAAATTATGGACGGGATTACTATTTTAACCTGGTTGTTTTTCCATATTGGAAATGTAAATGTCAAAAATGGATAACATGTGGCATGGTAGTTATTGCCCATGGTTTTGTAAAACCACAAGTGGTTTTCAAGTTGTAAAATCACTATAAAAAGAGGGCTTGGGAGGTGTTTGTGTAATTGATTTCAATTTGCAAGACTGGTGCTAGAAAGAGTCTCTCTGAGTTCGAATTGTGGTGATGCGCTCCTGTAAGAACTTGCATTGCAAGTATATTGTAATCATCTTGGTTTGATAATACATTGTGTGGATTTTGGAAGGTGGAGTTTTTCTCTCGGAAGGGTTTCCCCACGATAATCACCATGTTATGTGTTCATTGTTAGTTTGATTATGTTATTATGCATTTCTTGAGATCTTTGTAATAGGTAGTTGAATTTGCATAATCGTCTTCTCAAAAATTAGCATAGGAAGCAATTCTAAACACCTTAGCTTCCTTACAAGTGGTATCAGAGTCTGGCCAGTTTTGGTTCTATTTGTTGGGCACAGGATTTTTTGAGCTAATCAAAGTTTGAGTGGGAGCTTGTACAAAATATTTCATTTCTGTGTTGCAGGATTGAAAAGATGGCAAGCATGTTGGGGAGAATTGATGTTGAAAATTTTTTCGGCACAAACTTTGAGATGTGGAAGCTAAAGATGGAAGATCTATTGATTGATCGGGATCTATGGGATGCGATTGATGAGAAAAAGTTGAGGCCCATAGATTCGACTTTAGTCACACAATATGATGTGACAGACAAAAAAGCTAAAGGTCTCATCAGATTGTGTCTTGCAAACTCAATTATGATTAATGTCTATGAAGAACCTACCACGAAGAAGCTTTGGAAAAAGCTAAGTGAGATCTATCAAGTGAAATCACTTTTATACAAGATTTTCTTGAGGAAGAAGTTGTATTCCTTGAGAATGGAAGAAGGTGGACAAATTTTTGAACATCTAGAAAGCTTTAATATGTTGGTGACTTAGTTGACCTCGGTAGGGGTGCCAATGGATGAAGAAGAATGGTGTCAAATCTTGCTATGTTCATTGTTAGACTCATGCGATAGTCTTGTGATGGCTATAGGAAGCACTTCAATTGTCTTGAAGATGGAGGATGTTGTTGGTTCTCTACTTTTTGTGGAGATGAAAAAGAAGGTCTCTTTGAATGCCAACAAAGCTTTGAGTGTTTAAGTAAGATCAAAAGAAAGAGGCAAGAACGAAAAGTAGCATGGCTATTCTAAGTCCAAAAATAAGGAGAGATCAAAATCTCTTGGTAAGTCTAAGGCAATCTATTGGAATTGTGGCAAACTTGGACACTTCTAAAAGGATTGCAAAGAGGAGAAGAAAAAAAAAGCAGAAGCACAATTTTGATTCTAAGTCTGAGAAGGAAGATGGAGATGCTTTCACTGCAGCCTTGGCCACTCCTACAAGTGAAAATGCATAGTTAATAGACTCAAGTGCATCTTTCCACATAACTCCTAATAGAAATTGGTTGATTAAGTATGCAAATTTTGATGGTGGTAAGGTGTATTTGGGTGATAACTTAGTACTTGATATTGTTGGTCATGGAAGTATTCGTGTGAAATTTTCTAATGGTAGAATTAGAAGATTTGATGGTGTCTTGCATATCCTTGGACTAGCAAGGAATTTGTTATCCATTAGTAAGCTAATAGATGTGGCTGTGCATGTACAATTTTTCTAAAGCAGGTGTAAAAATGGTGAGTGTTATGGTAATAGCAAGAGGAAGCAGATTAGGTACATTGTACTAGCTTGATGCATGCACAGTTGAGTGCAATAATACTTCTGATAAGATTGTGAAAAAGACTACTCATTTGGATAAGGAAAAGATTTCTCTTTCAATAGATGGTCATGGTATTTGGGTACCCAAGGGTGTTTTTTCTACCAAATCAAAGTTTCCTGCAAGGAAGACCATGTTATGGCACCAGAGACTTGGCCACATAGGTGAGAAGGGTCTATGGACCTTGAAAAATAAGAACTTTGTTGATGGGTTAAATGAATGCAATCTTGAATTTGATTTTTGTGAGCATTGTATCTATGGTAAACAAAATCGCATTCGGTTTTACTTGAATTCTCATAAGTCCCCATGTATTTTGGATCTAATCCATTTGGAAGTATTTGGTCCAGTTGATGTTCCTTCTATTGGTAGATCAGTTTACTATGTTTCTTTCATTGATGATTTCAATAGAAGATCATGGGTTTGTTTCCTTAGGAGTAAAGTTGAAGTTTTTAGTCATTTCAAAGAATTTAAAGCAATGGTTGAATTACAGACTGGAAAGAAAATAAAATGTTTGATAACTGATAATGGTGCTGAATTTTGCCCAATGATTTTGACACATTTTGTAAAGATTTTGGTATTAAAAGAGAAGACAACTTCGTATTATCCACAACAAAATGGAGTTGTAGAAAGAATGAACAGAACCCTGATGGAGAAGGCTAGGAGTATGTTGAGTGGTGCTGGAATAGAACAAAATTTTTGGGCTAAAGCTATGGCCACTACCTACTACTTGATAAATGGGTCTCCTACATCAGCTCTTGTTGATAAGATTCCAATGGAAGCATGGTCGGGCCACAAGTCTTCACTTGGACATCTAAGAGTTTTTGGTTGTGAGGTATATGCTCATGCGCCAAAGGACAAGCTGAAAAAATTGGACAACAAAATTGTCAAATATATCTTCATCGGATATAGTTATGGTGTGAAAGGATACAAGCTTTGGGATCCTATTGCACAAAAGGTATTTTATTCTAGAACTGTTATTTTTAAAGAAACTAAGCCTTCTTATGTTACAGTGCAGCTAGAACAGATAGAAGAAAAGAAAGATGTGATTCAAATTCCTGCTATACGTAAGAAAGTTGAATCGAGGCCCTTAGAAAGATGACATGTTGAAGAGAGCTCCATGAGTTCTAAATCATTATAGGAAGAGGGAGAACCTAATCATGAACCTAAACCTCTTGAACTTGAACCAGATCTTGTTCGAAGATCTACTAGACAAGGGAAAGCACCTGAAAGGTATGGGTATTCTCCTGATAATTGGAGATGCATATTTGCATTGAATGCTAATATTGATGAATTGAGATTTTTACAAGAGGATATTGGTATGAATGAGTTAGAGTCCTAGAAAATAGCCATGGATAAAGAAATGATAGCTCTTAAGAGGAATCAAACATGAGACCTTGTACCATTGCCTCAATGATAGAAACTTATTGGTGGTAAATGGGTGTCCAAAAGGAAGATGGGTTCAGATGGAAGCATTGAAAAGTATAAAGCACGTTTGGTTACAAAAGGTTACTCTCAGGTTGAGGGAGTAGATTTTTCTCCAGTAGCCAAAATGACATTCATTAGATTTTTGCTTTCTATTGCAATAGCTTATGATCTAGAGATTGAGCAAGTGGATGTGAAAACTACTTTTCTTCATGGAGATTTGGAGGAAGAAATTTACATGTCACAACTAGAGCACTATGTGGTGAAAGGTAAAAGTCATTTGGTTTGTAAATTGAAGAAATCCCTGTATGGTTTAAAACAAAGTCCTAGGATGTGGTACAAAAATTTTGATACATATGTGTTGAGTTTGGGATTTGTGCGATCTAAATCTAATCACTGTATATATTTCAAATCTTATGGTGGTGGTTTTCTAGTTATTGCCTTGTATGTCGATGACATGTTGTTCATTGGCAAAGGAAAAGGTTTGATAGCAGAGTTAAAATTTCAACTCTTGATAAAGTTTGAAACGGAAGATCTTGGTGTAGCTAGGTACATTTTGAGAATGGAGATTATAAGTGATAGACAAAATAGAAAGCTTTGGCTAGGCCAAAGTAAGTATGTTGGTACTATTTTGAAAAGGTTTAATATGAAGGATTTAAGACCATTGAGTGTTCCTGTTACTATTGGAACAAAGCTTTCTAGTGCACAGTGTCTCACATCCCCATTGGAGATGGAAGAGATGAGTCGAGTACCATATCAAAGTGTTGTTGGAAGTTAGATGTATGCTATGGTTTGTACAAGACCAAAAATTGCTGAAGCAATGGGAGTACTTCCCGTTATATGTCTAATCTAGGAAAAGGACATTGGAATGAAATAAAAAGAGTTTTCAGATACTTGTCGGGTACCTCAAAGTACTCGATATGTTTTCATAGAATAGGAAATTAGCATTCCTTGGATATTCAAGGCTATGTGGATTCAGACTGGGTCAGTGATGTTGATAGTAGAAGATTCACCAATGCATATGTCTTTACATTATTTGGTGGTGCAATTAATTGGATGAGAAAGAGATAAGTTGTGGTCACTTTGTCCACTACTGAGGCAGAGTATATAATAGCTACTCATGCTTGCAAGAAAGCTATCTGGCTAAAGAGATTGTGTTCATATATAGAGTTCAAATAGGGTGCAGTGACAATTTATAGTGATAGCCAGAGTGCAATCTACCAAGCAAAGAACCCAACTTTTCATGCCAAGACCAAGCACATTGATGTACAATATCATTTTGTGAGAGATATGGTAGAGGATGACAAGGTGAAGCTGGAAAAGTTAGAGACTTTGATGAATGTTGTTGATGCATTAACTAAGCCCATGAGCATAGATAAATTTAGATAGTGTTTAGAGTCTATGGGCCTCTCAGCCCCTAGTAATTAAGTCCATGATATTTTGGATCCCATGACTCTTGCAAGGTGTTTGACAAGTGGGAGAATGTTGAGAACATGTGTCTCAACCTTGCAATCTTTTTTTGAAAAATTTCAAAATTTGTTTGTGGAAGTTTTCCACTTGTTTATATCTTGGAAAAAAGTGCATAAAATACCAAAAGGTGCCCTGTCCATAGTAGAATATAGGAGGGCCATATTTAGAGCATAGTTAACTTGTTTTATGTCTTTTATTGGGGTCTAAACTAAGAGACAAAATTATGGATGGGATTACTATTTTAACCTAGTTGTTTTTCCATATTGGAAATGTAAATGTAAAAAATGGGTAACATGTGGCATGGTAGTTACTTCCCATGGTTTAGTAAAACCACAAGTGGTTTCTAGGTTGTAAAATCACTATAAAAGGAGGGTTTGGGGAGATGTTTGTGTAATTGAGTTTAGTTTGCAAGACTGGTGCTAGAAGGAGTCTGTTCAAGTTCGAGTTGTGGTGATGCACTCCTGTAAGAACTTGCATTGCAAGTGTATTGTAATAATCTTGGTTTGATAATACATTGTGTGGGTTTTGGAGGATGGGGTTTTGCTCTTGGAAGGGTTTCCCCATAGTAATCATTGTGTTAGATGTTCATTGTTATTTTGATTATGTTATTATGCATTTTTTGAGATCTCTACAATAGTTAGTTGAATTTTCATAATTGTCCTCTCAAAGATTAGTGTAGGAAGCAATTCCATGCACCTTTGCTTCCTTACATAAATGAGGTTAGAAGTTCAAGTTCAGTGTGTTTCAATTCTACAAATGTTTTCTTAATAGGTATATTTATTCTTTCTATGTTCTTACTCTCTAAGTATAAATAATATACATCTTTCTCAAGTAATACATCAGACCTCAAAATTATGGTGTACTACATAATAGTACTGAGCATTACATGACAGTCATATCAAAGGTATAATTTTTGCACATATTAGAAATTCAAAGTTGCAGTTTAGAAATTATTATTTTAATTTTAGAATTATTCTATGTTGTTTAAAACATTGAAATGCTTTCCTCAAAGAATGTAAGTTGTTGTTTAGATTCTAAGTTTCAATATTATAAAGTTTTAAAATGAGGTTTGGGTTCATTAGTAGAAAAAATTTATATATATAGTTTAAAAGCATGAATTAAGATTAGAATATCACATAGTATCACAAAAACTTGTAAACAATCATATCATTTGACTATATTTTAAATCATGGTCTTGTGTAATGACTAAATTAGAAGTATTAGAATTATTTGAAGATCCCCTAGATTTCTTCAAGTTCCATTTGATACTTAATACTTGGATGATGACAACTTATCACTTTATGTCTTATGTTGATATTCATTGATTTTTTTGCAAATAAATAGGTTGTCCATAAGCATGCAAGAATGTTGATTCATATTAATGATGACAAACAAGAACACAGTGGATATTATTAAGGTAATTCTTTAAGTTTTAGACTAAAGCCATGTTAAGGGCATGCCATCAAATTTGTAATACTAGTGTACAAAGGGCAATATGTTTCTAATTCTATTGGTTTGTGTCAAGTTTCATAGTGTATCCAATTTATTTCTATTAGTTATACTTATTTTCTATTTGATTTCTAAGAAGTTTAACTCTATATATGTTTTGAATACACATTTAGGCAAAAGTAGTGAAGTTTAACTCTTTTTTTGGTTCATGTATTAATACATATCTAGGAAAAAATATGAGGAGATGCATGGAATTTGTATTCTCAATATTTTCATGTGCAATATTGTAGAACTCATATCACAGTCTATTAATTTACCATTAACAATGCAAATAATTTATTAATACATTGCATTGTTATGTTAGTTTCTGAAGTGTAGATGTAATCAATTTATCTTATTGTATTGTATTGAACATAATTACAAGTATGGTGGTGGTTGAACTTTTTAAATGAAAAACATTATGTAATTGCTTTAGTTTTAAGAACCAAATTTCTAAAGTTAGTTTTATTGGTCAATCATGATATACCATATGTTTCTATTGGCTGAACTATTGCACCTCATTGGTGAAAATGCTAGTTACACTAACATTAGTTCTAGAAACCTCATTTTGCTCAGCTTCCATTTTCTATATATTATGGCTTAAAAGGAGAACCCAATAACAACTATGAGAAAACATTGAAAATAGAGAAGAAATTAATTAATTGGATAACATCTAAGGAAAGTCGTAAAAAAGTACAAGTTATTAAGAATTCTTAAAAAAACTTTTGTTCAATCCCTTCTCATCCAATAGCTCCCATTGTAGAGAATTATAGGACATATTTTCCCTTTTCTATTTTTTTTTTTAATAAAAAGAAGTGCATAGCTATTTAAAAATATTACTAGTCTATAAAGGGTACTAGCTCAATGGAAGAGCACCTACTTTACAAGTAGGAGGATGGTGGTTTGATTCCATCATGCCCTAATTTGATTAAATAGAATACAAATAAATTATCAAATAAACTACCAAATCATTTGCTAGATATACTACCAAATCAGCTACCAAATCAACTACCAAATATACTATCAAATCTACTACCAAATCAACTACCAAATCAAATATCAAATATACTAACAAATGTACTACCAAATAAACTACTATTTAATAACAATAAACTACCAAATAAACCACCAACTAAACTACTATTTAATAATAATCAATGATCAAATCAATAACCAATTTAATGATTAAAATAGTCTATTCATAAATTTGGCTACCAGATTAATGACCAGCAATAAACTACCAATGGTCACGTGATCAAAATTGGTCATATATCTACAATTGTTAGTAGTTTATTTTGTCATATATTATTGTTTTTGTACTAGTGCATTAACTTCAATTCCATCTTTCTCAACTATGGCTAAGGCTCTCTTAGTTGAAATGAGTTTCATTAGAGGAAATGCAACTTATATTGTAGTAATAACACTTAGTTGTTTAGTGCTTGCACTTTGGTATTCTATCTCTTTTACCTCTGTAGTTTGAGAGGGCACACTTGATGTGTCAATTTGTTTCTTCCCTATTGATGCCACTTCTGCCTTTTCAGTTTCATTTGTTCTTATTGTTGGTTAACATTTTGTCCCTCTAGCTAACTTGGATTTATCCTGACTCTAGACTCCCAGAATGTGAGGAAACAAAAGGATGTCACCAAAAAATGGGTCAATGTATGTGTTATATCACTTCCCTCTAAAGTATAAGGTACAAATCCTTTATATGAAAGATATGCAATGAATTCTATCTTTAATAGATCATTGGGATGGGGGTATGCTCTTAACCTGAGAGCATAAGAGGATAAACTAGATTGTTTGCAAACACAAATGTAACCTAGGCAGGATAAGATTTGGGTAACCTATGATAGGCACTAGAAAACCTATCAAAATCACCTTGAAGCTATCTAACATCTACTCCTACTTCTACATGCAAATTGGACCTAATGAAATGCAAATCTAGCAAAAGAGAAGAGATGCACATTAAAGGTGAAATGGAATCCACCTTGACTAATACCCCTTTGCTAAAATGGAATCTAGTAAGAAATTACCAAATTCAAATGCATCTATCCTACAATCCCATAGAGACTAATTTACTATCCATGGTTAGCTAAGCTTGAGGAGACAATAAACAAAACATTAGAAATGTTGATCTCAAATTGAATTAAGACCACACAAGACATAGTTGTAGATATCAATCAATTCCTCCATTTCATACAACCTCTTCATTCTCACTCAGTATCTCGAAATACAGGGGGAGAACCTGAATAAAATTTTTGATCTTTGTATTAACTATGAAATCTATATTTATAGGCCTTCAAATACCTAGCCATTACAATTCATTATTACAATTTAGAGCACTTGAAGCATTCAAAATAGGACAGACAAATAGTCTCCTATTACATAATCATAAATCAAAGAGAGAAGAAGAAATTGTAAAGATAAGGTTGATCATAATGTGTCACACAATATTTCTAGCATGATCATTGTGGTTGACCTCCCTCATTGACACCTGACACCACCCATGGCCTTTGCAATCCTTGGATTACCCTTAGAAATGTTCAATATTCCTTGCACACTATCAATTGTATCTTTATATACTAACAAACACCCAAGTTTAAATTACCATCACCAATATATCTTTCCTTATTGGTTGATGGATGGTTGTGATTAATTCTTTGTGTGTTGACAAAGAAAATGACTTTACCTTCTCCTGAAACATGGCACTTTTTAATTTGTTTTTGGGCTTAAGCCCTTTAGCATGATGTCTTTTATTTACTTTTCCCTAGAGACCATTGATTATGGGCCCACTTCCCACCTATCATTATCTTGTAACATCTTGTTCCCACCTTTACTTTTAACATGTGACAATACGTGGCACTATTTTGGGATTTTTTCTAAAATTGGCTTGTACTTGCAAGGAAATTGTCTGAAATAAGGAGGCACCATTGATCTTAATCTTGATCAGTGATCACAATCATGTGGGTCCAAATACTAGATGTCCCATTTTGACTCTTCAATAAAAAATCATGTACTTTCTTTTTCTTCTTGACTTTTCCTTGTGTGATGTGGTTATTTGGATGTATTATGCATTGTTGATAAGACTTCCATGCTTACTCTTACTACCTTTGACTAATGTGTTCCCTATTAAACTATAGCTCAATGTGAATCTTTACCTCGAACATGCTCCTAAATTTGGAACAATGGATCAATGGAGTTTTAGATCTCCTTCTCATCAGAGGAATGCATAAATAGAGCCTCCAAAACCCTAATCACCTAGCCCTTTGACCAACGCATTAGTCACATGATTTCCCAAATGGTTTTCTTGATGGTTAGATGAGGAGAAGATATTCCTAGTGGTAACCTAGACTCAAACTCAAGACATGACATAGACTTGATAGCAAGTTAGAGAAAAGGGGAACAGAATAGAAAATTGGGCACCAATTGGCTCTATTTGGTGTTTTAAGAACGATAATGCTTAAAAAGGACCCTAGTGATCTTTGGTTTTGTAAAGAGCTTAGAAAAAACACACACAAAAATTGACCAAATTACTTCCATTATTATAGAAGATCACAAATAGAAAAGATTGGTGCCTTAGTCCATTGGGTTACATAGTCTTAAGTAACATAGGGAGATGTTATGCATTTGGGTGGTGGGGAAGTAGGGAAGTGAAAACAAAGGAAAATAAAACACAAAGAAAGAAAGAAAGCAAGGGAAGGCAACTAACCTAAGAAAGCAAGATAAAATAAGAATTATACTAAAGTGCACACCCTATAAACTAACTATATACATAAGTGTGATAAATCCTACCATTAAAAACTAGTAATAAGAGTACTCATGTGAATCCACTCACTGGTTGATTGAAGTAGGAGCCTTTCCTTCATAGCTTCTTACATTTTTTAATGTGATTACTTAAAACAACATAGGTGAAGAAAATCTAATTAGGCTCATGATATGTAGAAAACATTTGAGTACCTACTCTGGTCCAAACAACCATTCTCCATCATATATCTATCTTTATCTACACCTTCCATGTTATCCATCTAATGATCTTCTATCAAGCCAAGAAGGGGATGAAATAAATACACTTCTTCTAAGGAAATGAGCTCATTATTGCAATGGTCTAAAATTTTATGTGTAGGAAGATTTCAACTTTACCATGGAATCCACTTTTTGATGGTTAGTCACCTCATTACTTTGAAAAACCAAGTCAATTTCATTCCTTGCCTCTTTTAGTGTATTATCACTACCTTCACAATCTAAATTCATACAAAGAGGCTTGCAATTCAATGAACTTTCTTCAATAGAAGTGATCTAATTCTTGTAGTAAGGATGACAAAAACTTTAATCCTTCTTATAGATTTTAACTTCATGATTAAGACTGGAGAGACACATTTTCAAAAAAAGTGTCAAACCTTGGATGGGTATTAGTCTCACTGCCTTGGACAATGGAACTTCCCTAATATGTGCAAGATACCTTCCCCTTACCAATCTCAAGTACATGATCAGATTCAACATTATATTCATACTTCGATTCAACAATATCAAGTTTAAAGGAATGAAAAGGGGGACCAACAGACAACTTCTTATCAACTGGATTTAGGTCAGTAATACCTAGGCTGTCTTTGGAGGATTCTACTAACCATTTCATTGCATCTCCCAAAATGGTAGAGGGATCAAGTGAGCCTTTAGATGGTTCATCTTCAACTAAGCATCTAGGATTGTGGGTGATCACATGAACTAAATCCTCCTCATCATTGCTTGTTGAGATTCTATAAAGGATAGGGGTTAATTGAGGTAGATGATTATAACCATGGTCCTCAAACTAGAAAGATTCTTCAATAGATAGGTGATAGATTTTATGATTCTTTTCTTTAACCACATCCTCATCATTAACAAAGGTCTTACTAGTGGGTCTTGTTAGCTCATTTTTGTGAAGTTACTTCTCATGCCAATGCAACCATGCTTCAAGTTGAGCTTCACTACTTCCCTCTTCAATTAAATCTTGCTTAGGAGAGGATTCCTTTCCAATGAGAATCATTACTTTATCTTCCTGAAGGTCTTCTTGAAACTGGTAGGATCTCTTTAAGGTAATAGTGAAGTCTCACCTCTTGATTTTTGATCATTGAATGGATCTTTTAGAATGGGATGATGATCATTCACCTTTGATTTGAGATTTGTTTCAACAAATTTATTTAATGAAGACTTATTTCCTTTTTCTAAAAAATTAGGAATGTTCACTTGCCCTTTAGACATCTGAAAACCATAAGGAATAGAGTCAAGTGACCTTACCAAAAAAATTTCATGTTCAACTATTTGTACTTGTTTCAGCTTCCTTCTTTCACTTTTTTGTGGGTCCTTGAGTCTTTAGAAATGGGCACAAATGTGGCTCCAAAATATCTTTGAGATAGGATCATCTTTTATGCTAGTTTTTTCTCAGGCTGCATTGGAGATGCTCTCTATATACAGGTCAAAAAGTTCATGAAGCACCTTGTCATTTGTGGCGTGAAGTTCTTCAACAATAGGAATGAGCATCAACCTTTCTTTCTTCAACCTCAACTCCTCTCTTTGCATGTTTTTCAGCTAGTAGAATTTGGAGCACACAAATTTCAACAAGGATATAGAAACATGATCATATTCAATGTTGATATTCTTTTGGATGACATGTGAGATTCTTTCTTTATATAGAAGCACAAACTCTTGCAATATCTTGTCAGTAGTCTCATTAAGTTCTTGAAGAGTGGACTTAGCCCTTGGCCTTCTCCCACTCTTTGAATTTGACATGGCCATTGACTTATACTAGACCTTCTTAGACCAAAGGGAATAAGTCCATATAGAGTCACCAATCTTCATCCTAGGGAAGACACCTTTCAATTTTTGAGAATGAGAAAACAAGCACTAGTATTTGATTCCAATCCCCAACAGAGTTGCCAAAAAAAGTTGGTTAATAGTTTGTCCCTCTTGCTAACTTGACTTTACCTTGACTCAAGACACCCAAAATGTGAGGAAACAAAAGAATGTCACCAAAAAATGGTTTAGTGTATGTGTTATATCACTACCCTCTTAATTATAAGTTATAGCTCCCTTATATGCAAGATATGCAATGAATTGTGTCTTTAATAGATCATTGGGATGGGGGTATGCTCTTAACCTAAGAGAAAAAGAGGGTAAACTAGATTTTTTGCAAACAAAAATGACCTAGGTAGGATAAGATTTGGGTAACTTATGATAGGCACTAGAAAACCTATCAAAATCACCTTGAAGCTCTCTAACATCTACTCTTACTTCTACATGCAAATTTGACCTAATGAAATGCAATCTTGGGAAAGAGAAGAGATAAACATTGAAGATGAAATGGAATCCACCTTGACTAATAACCATCCACTAAAATGGAATCTAGTAAGATATTACTAGCTTCAAATATATACATCCTACAATTGTATAGAGACTACTTTACTATACATGGTTTGCTCAACTAGAGGAGAGAATAAACAAAGCATTAGAAATGTTGATCTCAAATGGAATTAAGACCACACAAGACCCAGTTGAAGATATCAATCAAATCCTTTTTTTCATACAACCTCTTGATTCTCACTCAGTATCAAGAAATATAGGGGTGGAAGTTACATAAAATTATCAATCTTTTTATTAACTATGAAAGTTAAATTTATAGGCCTCTAGATACTTGGCCATTACAATTTATTATTATGTTTCAGAGTGCTTGAACCATTTAGAATAGGATAGACAAATAGTCACCCATTGCATAATCATACATTAAAGAGAGAAGAATAAATGTCAAAGATAAGGCTAATAATGAAGCATCAAATGATATTTCTAGCATGATCTTGGTAGTTGACCTTCCTCGTTGACACCTAAAACCACCCATGACATTTTTGATCCTTGGATTGCCCTCAGAAATGTTCAATCTTCCTTCCACACCATCAAATGTATCTTCATATTCTAACAGACACCCAAGTTTGAATTACCATCATCAATATATAATCTTTCATAATTTCCTAATGGATGGTCATGATTAAGTCTTCACATGTTGACAGAGAAAATGTCTTTACTTTCTCTTGACACATGACCCTTTTTAATTTACTTTTGGTCTTAAACTCTTTAGCGTGATTTCTTTCCTTTACTTTGTCTCTAAAGATCATTGATTATGGGCCCACTTACAACCTATCATTATCTCGTAACATCTTGTGCCCACCTTCACCTTTGACATGTGACAAGACATGATGCTATTTTGGGAGATTTTCTAAAATGGGCTTGTACTTGTAGGAAAACTCTCCAAAATAAATATGCATCATTGATCCTAATCTTTATCAAGGGTCATGATCATTTGGACCCAAATTCTACATGGGTCATTTTGAATTTTCAACAACCAATCATGTACTTTCCTTTTCTTCTCAACTTTTCTTCACATGACATGGTGATTTGGATGTATTCTAATCAATCAAATTTCCATGCTGACTCTTACTACCTTAGACCAAGGTGTTCACCATTAAACTGTAGATCAATCTGAATCTTCACCTCCAACATGCTTCAAAATGTGGAACAATGGATCAACAGAGTTTCATACCTCCTTCTTATTAGAGGAACATGTAAATAGACCCTCCAAAGCCCTAATCACCTAGCCCTTTGACCAATGCATTACTCACATGATCTCTTACATGATTTTCTTGATGGATAGATGAGAAGATCTTCCTAGAGGTAACCTAGAATTAGACTCAAGACATGACTTTTACTTGATTGCAACTTAGAGAAAATGGAATGGAAGTGAAAATTTGGCAATGCTCACCAATATAGATTTGTGCATAATTTTTCTTCCATGTTGGAATCCTTCAATATCTTCTTTAAATCATCATTAGTCAAAGGATTGATATTTTGAATAGAATTATCAAGAACATCCTTGATTTTTATTGAGTCTTGTTGACTCACTTGGTCTACATGTGGAGGACTACTATTCAACACTTGTACATCTTGTGCATTCTATTCATCTTCCTACTCTTCTTTGGTTGTGGTATCTTCTACTGCTACTTCTTCCTTTTTTTTCTTCTTCTCGGATGGTTTGGGTGCTTCATTGGCTTCTTCTTGCTTGGCACCTTCTTGATTAACTTCCTCATCTTCTCATTGTCCTTAACTAAGGGCCAATGGGGCTTGGACTTATTCATCCTCTTCATCATCTTCATCTTTCTCTTCTTTTCCCGCTTTACCAAATTTCTCCTTCATCTTTTTAACAAGTTTGTTCTTTCTCCTTAGAACTATAGTTGTTTCGAAGTTAATTATGATCCCACACTTGGCTTCCTCATAGTTTCCAAACGAGATAGCACTTTTATCAATTTCTTCCACTAGTAGAGCTGTTTGCAAATGCCTCATCTACATTAATCTCATATGGAAAGGGCTTAAGCCATCTAACCCTAGGAATAGTTGCCTACACATATGTGTAATCTACATCAACTAAGAAGAAAACATCATTGTAATGTTTCTCCACTAGTGACATAGGAATCCTTAGTCTTTGTTTCATGGATTTCTTCAAATCCTCAAAATAACTAGTCATAATTGACTCAAAATTATCTCCAAGCTACTGTATGAATTCTACAATCTGAACTGTAATAGACCTATTGGTTTTCCAAGAAAATTTTCCAAATGTTGGAAATGTATTCTACAGATAAAAGAATATGCATACTATTAAAGAGCCAAATTTACAAGATTCACTCTTTGTTTTCCTTATTGCCTCCAAGTTTTTAGATAGTTGTTGAAGTTACAACTTGGCAACGTCATAGGTGTGGTCATTGTTCACTATTTTCTATCCCAAATCTACTGCCATATAGGATACACTATTTGGTCAACTAGACTAAGATAATTTATGTACAATCACTCTCACAAAGCTAACTAGGGGCTCTCATATAGAACCTATAGACATCCCTCATTTGTTGCACACTGCACATGTGTTCTTCTCAATTGTCTCTTTTGAATAACTTTGCATGTTTTTAGGTCTATCTATGGTAGGCTATGCTATCACTTGGTTGATGATCCTTTTGGTAATTTCAATTGGTCAATTTTCTAACCATATGAAGTCATCATGTATTCTACTAAGCACAATCTTTATCTATTCAAACTGGAAAACATTGGGGAAATCTAGGGCACGAGCCAACCCTTTCTTTTCTACAATTTTTTTTTCTTCCCTTAAGACTACATCTGCACAAAGTTGGTTGTACAAATCCCTGATCTCCATGTCTCCTATACTTTCAACTTTCCAAGTATAGCAACACTTGACATGTTGAATCATAAAATTTTTTGGTGGTATCATCGACAATGCATGAAATGGGTCTCTTTTATATACAATTTTAGGCATTACTTGAAAAGGTGGTTTTCTTACATCATTACTAAGTAGTTGCACATTAAAAATTTCCTTTCCCTCTTTCCTAACACTCATAGAAGAGCTAGCATTCATATTTTCTACTTAGGGTTCACAAAAAATAGTGAAACTCAACACCCATAAAATACTTGTCCAATCTGATGAATGAGTCAACTTGTAGTTGAGTTTGGTTTGCAAATGAAAGAAACTCTTTTTGTGATTCTCCTTTATTCTCTTCATTCTCTCTTTAATTGTTGGTGAATGCAAATGAGTCAAGAAATGACTATATAACCCTTAGAATTATGCAATAAATTCTTAATATTTATATAGCTATTAGCTTAGTCATCATAGGGTTTCCAACTCACTCAGCTTACACATGATTTCCACTATGCTTGGTTCATAAAGAAAACTCAATCAATGCTACCATACCTTCATTACTCGGTAGTAATTGAAATTCCATTCATGCTCAATAGCAACAATGAAACCATCCATGCTCAATAATGACATGGAAACTAACAAAGCTATATATTTCTTCTAGGTTCTAACCAATACATTGCATCTTAATTCATGCATACATTATCTTTTTAGAACTTAGTTTCTTGGAATTGATGTATAATATAACTTTAAGTTATCTGTCCCACACATACCTTTTGATTTCCTAGTTGTGGGTGATTTGATCACTTGATCCATTAGATGAAGTGACCTCATCTAAAATTGACATGTTTTGTAATATTCTATCTTCTTCCATGTATTGTTCATCTACACTTTGACCTTCTCAAAATTGAAGTCTTCTTTGATTTTATTGTTTCCATTTATCTATTTTGGTGATCTAGTTAGATAGTTCTTTCTAATATGACCAGTCTTCAAATAGCTAAATCATGTAGTCTCACTCAAACATCTATTATAGGTGCCTCTAAATTGGCAATTCTTAGGAAATTTTCCATAATCTTCATAATAGTTGCAATTGTACCTTGTGTTGTAATCCCAATTGTAGGATTTTCCATTTTTTTGTACCTTTGTCTTCTTGTTTGATGTCCACTTGGCAATAGATCTACATTCATGTGCTTTATGTCCAAACTTCTAACAATTATAAAAATATTCTATAAATATCTATGTGCTTAAGTCTTGGTCTTGCATTCATGTGCCTGATAACGTTGCTTGTTGCACTTATGACAATAACATTTGAAGTTCTACTTAGGGTTCAGTTTGCATTGTTGCTCTTGCAAACATTTTTTGTTAAACCTAACTTTCCACAATTATGACAAGTGGGTTTGTAGTTCTTACTTACAGTGTTGTTTCTTTGTTGACCACTTTTAGATGATTCTCCTTCCTTATTACTAGTGTATCTCAATCCAATAGTATCATTGTTAGATCTAGGAGATCTCATTAGTTTCTCAAAGTATTTGATGACTTCACTAGGTTTGTTGAAACTTTTAGAAAATTCCTTTTCTTTTCTCAGATCATTCCTTAGTTTTTCATTCTATAACTTTAGGGTTGTGATCTTAATGTCCTTTCAATTCAGTCCATGGTTAGCAATCATCAATTGATTCATTGTATCCAATTGCATCTTAGCAATATTTTGCACATCTAATGTCTTCTCTTCTAGTCTATTGGTTAGTGTTCTTTTATCATCTTCAATCATGAATTTGTCTTCCTCAACTTTATTTT
The DNA here is from genome assembly GCA_028749045.1 of Cupressus sempervirens. NCBI lineage: Eukaryota > Viridiplantae > Streptophyta > Pinopsida > Cupressales > Cupressaceae > Cupressus > Cupressus sempervirens. The sequence goes on from CM053788.1 coordinate 697,857,597, forward strand.
TCTACTTGGTCAACTCACATAGAAATACTTATTGGACTACTTGTTCTATCTTAAGATTTTTGACCTATTTAGTAAGGGCACTATTCTTTTTCATTAGATCTGCAACTATTGCATAAAAATCACTTGAGTTTCCATCCTAAAACAATTCAATAGTGTCTTCCTCTTGGTAATGAGTGTCATTTTTCTCAATAGCTATCTCTTTCTTTCTCCTCAATGAACACTACAATTATTCTTTTGATTCCATGAGTTGGTAAAGGGCAATCTCAATTTCAATCTTCTAGATCTTAGTAGTCTTTCCTATCTTATAGACTTCGATCTTCAAGATCGTTCCTCAAATTTGTAAAGCTTTTCTTTCCAAAGTACAAGGCTCTGATACAAATATTTGGAAATTACAATAAGAAAGTGAAATCTAAGAGGGGGGGGGGGGTTGGGGGTGGGGTAGTTGAATCAGTACTTCAAAACTTTAACCATAAAACATTCACTACACATCCATCTCACAATTTAGCATGTAGACTAAAATAGTTAAGTACACATGTTCATTCATAGCATGAAATAAATAACACATAACACAATAAATTTTTTTCCCAAAAACCCTCCAATGAGAAGGTAAAATTGAGGTGGGGATGATTCCCACAAATCTTCACTAATACAGTTGTAAAGTGTAGCCAATTAAGGTTACAAGAAGTTTGACCATAAACTATGACCTACCATGTGAACGGTGTGCCCTGTTAAAGGCTTACAAATACTATTAGATCTCACCCTATTAAAGGATCTAAACATCCCACTAAAAGTGTGCCTTGTTAGAGGATTTAAACATGTAATAAAACAAGCACTTGGTTAAGAGATTTACACAAGCCTATTAGGACTACTCTATTAGGATATTTTCTCTAAATCACCTATTAGAGTGTTTCAAAACCATGATCCTTTAATTGTCACTTTGTTTCTAGATGTCAGATCTTCTCTTTCCTGATGTTAACATGATCCTTCTAATCAGATATGTCTCCTATATCCTCTCTCTTCTGTCCTGGGTTCTCTCTTGCTAATTTTTAAATTCATAACATTATCACAATCTTCATAGCCACCATGAATGCTCTCACTACACTTAGCATTAATTTCCCTTGTGTCTCCTCTCCCTTCACACATACAAATTATTTAGGGTTTGTCTCCTTAAGTAAACAAAAGTGGCATAGGGTTAGGTAGGAATCAACAATTGAGGTTGATTTATTTTACCTCTTAGAATATATCTCAATTTGATTGGTTGTATGTTTAGCATAGGGATTCATAATATATATCTATATACATCTTTTAGAATCATAAAATAATTGTTAAGTCATCCCAAAAATGGTTTACATAGAAGTTTATGCCATTACAAACAACTATGTCCAAAAATGTTCTCTTAGCAATTAAAGTCTTTGATGCTCGACATCCACTATACCTTCAATGATATAAGTTGTCTTCTAAGTGGCTCAGAATACTCTATTTACTTGACTCATGAGTGTCTGGGCACTAACTATCTGCTTGGCACATACTAGTTCTCAACACTGACTAATTTTATAACTTGAAATGTATTGTCCAGCAACTGATGTTCGGCATGCTTTGATCACTTGGCTCGCACCAATTTCTCAGCTGACTCTAAACACTCTGCTTAGATTATAATACTAATAGATAATGACTAAGTTTTTAATCACTACCTTTTCAAAACCAATATAATATTAACATTCCCTATATCAACTACTACTTGAGTTTCATATTGCAGTGATTTCCCTTTTTTTGTCTTCTTATCTTCTATTTATTTTCTTCACTTTGTTAGATATTTCCTTTTTTCTATGTTATATGATGTTTATTAATACATGCATTTAAATTTTGTATGTAAAATACTTGTCACCAATTTTAGTTACAATGGTTAAGGATGAATTGAAAATTTATCTATATAGGAAGCCTGAGAAATAAAGAACCACCAACAACTTTATTGAATTTCCAAGTCTATGCATGCAAATCGAACTTATTGAATGAGTACCACAAATTTGAATTCAAGTTACAAAAAAAATATGATCCGCCATGATGCTCTTTTCTCCTACTTCTCTTCTAATTTAGAGTTTTATTTGGCCAACTTGTTTTCCCTCTTTCCTAATATTTTTATTTCTTTGAAGAAATACACTAAGAAGCTAACAAGGTAGGACAAGTTGAGTGATTCTCCTTGTCTAACATGTAAAATTACTTATCATTAGTTGAGTTCAACTTGATTCAAATGTCAAAGGCTCTATCACCCTAAATTTCACTTCCTCAATATGACATACCAAGAACCACTTCTTCTCTCTTCTTTCAAGTCTTCATGGTAAACTTTGTGCATACAAGTTACGAATACTCCTACACTTAGGAGTTGGAAAAAGAAATTGTGCTTATCTCATTTCGACCAATTCCATTGTGTAAATAATGAAATGGGGAGTCATCCTCTCTTTAACCACACAGTTCATGTTAAAAATGAACAATTATAGTAGTGAAAACATCAACAATAATAAGGTATTGTGAAGAAATTTTTATGGTTATATACATGTTTGAGTAATAAAGTTTACTTTCATGAATTGGGTAGGAGGAAAATGATATATTGAGACTTGCATTTATACCTACAACTCATTTGTTAACAAACACTAGCTCAAATTTAAAATGGCTTGTCATAAAGTGCAAAAATGGATTTCACTTGTAGTTTAGAAGTGATCCTAAACTTGTAGAATGTAGGTAAAAATATTCAAAAGCCATGTTACAATTCTTTCTTTAACAATATGTTCTAAAGAGAATGAAACAAGGATCTAAAGAAAAAAATTGTTCTTCCAAATTGTCTTTAGATTTTGGATCCATTCTATTTGGTTGTGTAGATTAAAAAAAGGATGAGTTGCTACTTACTTTTAGTCTTTCCAAGTACCACATTTCCCTTCTTCGCTACTAGAAAATACAACTATTGAGATAAAAAAGTTCATATATTTATTTGTGGCATTTCAAACTTGACTTTATTTCTCTAGTTGTAACATTTTATTTAGATTTTTCAAATAGAACAATAGAAATATTCTACACAAATGTAGGATTACTTTCTACCCAAAAAATATCGTATCAATTATTGTAGGTAAAAGGGTACATTACAACATTATCTTTCACTATTCTACATATTGTGTTCTCCTTGATTTGTATTATGCATATTATTCATCTATCTAGTTGGTGTTATTTGTGGGTGATTTTGATCATGATTCTAAATCCAAATCTATAATATTTTATGAACAATAATACCTTGTATTATTCTCTTCAATGCCAACAACTTAGGTTAGGTTGATTTTAACCTTGTGTTGTTTGTTTTGATGTTATCACTAACAATAAATTTCTTAAGGACTCAAATAAATTCCTTCCTAAGAAATCAGTGAGGCATTCTGCATATTCTTTCTTAACTTTTTTGTAACTTCTCTTATTTCTCAAGACTATCCTGCTATGGTAGGAACTATGCTACTCTATAGGTCTTGTTTAAGTTGTGGAAATTAAGCTAGGTTTTTTTCCCCTATAGAAGCACATTTAATTTTATGTCAAATAGACCAAGCACAACATAATGATCACATAAGAGAGAAAAAAGTGATGGATAACCCCAAGTCATCTATGGGAATGAATATGTGATGAAATTTGGCATAGAAAATTAGACTAGTTATATAAGAAAAACTTAGTTATATATTGAAATCTTCGATAAGAGAAATCTAGGGGAAGACTTTTGGCATTGGATTTTGTCTAATTTGTGTATTAATCTTTGCATGTTCCATGACTCTAAAGAAATCGTATTGGTTTATTGGAATTAACTTGTACTAGTAAATTTCTTGTAAAATAAAAAAACTATGAGCACAAAAATGTAGAATTTATAAACAAGAATTTAGAAAATTATTTTAATGGAATTAACTTGCACTCAAATGAGGAGCAAGAGGTATGCCCATAAATTTTTGATTTAAAAATTTAATTGAAGATTTATATAATTTAAGGAAGTATTAAAAAATGATCACTTCAACATATTCATTGACAAGGATATTTTTCTACATTGAAGTTAATATTATAAAAAATTTCTTAGAAAATGTCCATTAACTTACTATAGATCTTATACATATAGTTTCTATAAATGAAAATGACATAGGAGATCTCATTTTTATTATTTCTAAATGAAGTATGTGTTGACTAGTCTATGACCCTGAAGCCCAATTATAGAGATATCATGAAAAAAGGGTATAAATTTGAAACTAATAACAATTGTATTCTTCCAAATCAATTTGAAGAAAGACTAGATGTGCAAGTTAAATTTTCAAAGTTCTAATTTCTTAGATGAGAGAGACAAAAAATCATTTTAAAGAGGTTGAGGTTCTTTCATAATCTTGGTCCTCAAGTAATTTGAATATGACTATCATTCACAAAATTAGATTGAGGGTGAAAGATATAGCATTGTTCGAAATACAGTGAAATTTATTTGGTAGGGTTGTGTATTTTATTTGGAAGAAGAAAAGAAGACCACTTATATAGGTTGACTGATAAGGAAAAGTCATTAAGGGGAATTCAATATGTGAAGACATTTGACACTATAAACAAGTCCAATCATATGTGCAAAATGTTGGAATTCTTAAGAATAACTAAGAGCAGGGTGAATCAGTTATCCAAGGTCCATATATAAATAATTCATTTTACAACTTAGTGAACCCATATCCATAAAAATATTCATGCATGCATCAATTATATCATACAATTACTTAAACTTGTAGATTACTATTCTAGGTCAAAAAATCTTTGTAAAAATGTAAAAATGAAACATAATAGGTTCAATAACATATTTGACACTACGATTTTATGTGGAAACCCAATTTTGGAAAAAAACACCCATAACATGCTACTCATTCCCACTTTTCTGAAGTGATTCCCTATGAAAGACCAACCCTATTAAAGATTACAATACACTATTAAATGTGACCTAGTTAGAGGATTTCAATCACCCTATTTGGAGTGATCCTTGTTAGAGGACTTTAGATCATTCACTTCAAATGCACCTAGTTAATGGATTTACAAATGCTTGTTAGTTCAAACTTAATCAAAAGGATTTAGCCTAGACTAGTACAATTATTTGAAAGTAACAGTAGGGCTTGATCTGATAACAAATTACAACTCAGTTGCAGATTATAGATCTTTATTTTAGTCCTCCATTTTTCTTAGCTTTCACACACTTAAGCTCTTATAGCTTGTTCACCCTTCAAGAATTCATACTCTTAAGCCTTTTTTCTTTGCTTTCCAATACCAGTCACTTATCTTTAGTCTCTAAATGAAGCAATACCTTAGACCTCTTGTATAACTTAGGTTCTCAAATATTGACTAACCTTTCTTCTGACTAGCCATCTATATAAATACAAAATTAAGATTGTTTTACTTAACCTCTATCATCCATTTTAGGGTTAGGTAGGATTCAATGAATCTACCCATCTTTTCAATTTAGTCCCTTCTAGAAACTTCTTCAATCCTCTTTGAATTCACCTCAAAATTGTTCACCACAAATTTTATGCCACCAACTCATTGTAGTTATCTTCTACACACTTCAAAAAATTCAAGAAAACAAAATAGTCAACTCAAATTTTTCAATCAACATTCAGCATCAATATGATGTCACTCATCTTCCAAACCATTCTTCCACTCATCATCAACTAGATAACTCAAAAAACACTAAATTTTACTAGTGCTTAACATCAACTAGATTTTACTTGGCTTACATTGTATCACTTGGCATACACCAAACTTTCACTTTAGTTGGCTCCAACTAGTTTTTTCTATCTTGCACTCACTTTTCTCAGCACCTACTATCCACTCGATCAAGTTTGGAAAACTCAATTCTTCTTACTTATTCTTCTAGACTTAGTTAGTGTTTCCATCCTTTACAACCTTAAGTAGATAATCAATGCACCATAATATCACTGTTTTAACTTATCTTTGTCTCCTATTTCTTACAAAAACTCAACCTTTCCTCTAGGTGCTTTTGTTATCTCATTTGATAAAAACCTCCTCATCAATCAAACAAATGATAGTACTCAAATCAACTAGGTAGTTGTCTTACTAGCAAGTAGTAGGTTTGACATCAGTGCCAAAACAATGATTGAAATACATTCTCATACTTATCTCAATTTGTTTTCAAAACAAAAGTTTTCAAAAGGACAATGAACTAGTAGAGGAAGACTTTTGGTATGTGATTTTAACTAATTCACCATAATTGTGACATGTTCTAAGACTTTTGGTATGTAAATATGACTTATACCTACTAGTATATTTTAAAAATATATTAGGTAATTCGTTTTAAAATAGTTTTGAAGCAAGAAAACAATTCAATTGAAATTAGAAAGATATTAAAGATAGTAATATATTATAATTTTAGTATTAGTCAAACTAATATCAAATGAAAATAATTTTTCAAGAATATCAAGTTTATTTTCTTTTAAAAATAATGACTTCATGTACTATAATCTTTTAAAAATTATTTTTATTAAGATATAAAGAAAGATTTTTTTCACCTTTTAAATTTAATGCTCGTCAGTAAATAAAAAATTGATTCTTCACTTATAATCTATTTAGACATTATATAATTTTACTACAGAAAAATGTTTATGAATCACAAACACATGTATATGTATAATGTAATTGATTATATTTTCAATATTAAAATATAATATTCATTAAATTATGTTTTTCAATAATGATCATGATCAATACAATCTACTGTACAAGAAAAAATCCCAAGTAAAATCAGCCACAAGTATTTCATTTTATTTACCAAGTACATATTAAAGTATTTCTTGTAATTTAGAAGACTACATAAGAAATTCTTTAAAATTATCATTATATGAAAGTCAATATGTACTAAAATCCTTTTAAGAACTTATCATGAAAATATACATATAAAAAAGAATAATGTAAATTCAAAAATTAAAAGCAAAAAAATGTAGAGATTATTAACAAGAATTTAGATAATTGTTCTAATAGATATAATTAAAATTTTAAAACTTTTATCTACATATATGATTTTAAGGAGAAAATATACAATTTTTAGAAGAAATATAATTTAAATAAAATAATCAAACAAAAAGAAATTTATATACTAAAATAAATAATATTATTGTACAATTTTTTAGATTTATAACTTTTCTATTTAAATATAAACATGATTTGATAAAATATTTTTTATCTATGTTTGAGATTAATTAAATATATTTTATTTAGATGTACTTTGCATTCAATTATTAAATGTAGGAAATTGCAACTTGGAGGGTACTCTACCCAACAAGCATACAAGCCATTATTTCGTTTAATGCAAAAGGTAGTAGAGAGCATTAACAATGCATGGGACATCGCCTAGCTTGCATCATTCTTCGTTTATTGGTAAGTAAATGAATGCAGAGGCTATTAAGAAACTAGTGTTAGGAATGGGGCAGACATTTTTACAAGCTCTCAAAATTAACCCTATTATTCCAAATGGAGCCAAGTTCAAGCAGAGGAAAGGAGATGGCAATGGAGGAAATCAATAGTGAGATTTAGATAAGAACCCTATGTCCTCTTCTTGTATCCCCATTCCAAATTTGCAAATGCAGAATGCTATTAAAGAGGCGATCCATAAATTACATAATATTGCTATCTTCTTGGCCACCCAAGACCTTGCCAGTCTACCCTCTAGAGCCTTCTTAAATAATTGGTTGTATAATGTCTGGGTAAGAAGCTTGGCTTCCACTTCTCCTTCCTGTGATTGATCCAAAAAGGTCTCTTCATTCTATTCTTTAACAACCTTGAATCCTAGAAGCAACTAATAGAGAAACAATTTTGGAGAATTAGATTTTCTACCTTTAGGGTTATCCCCTAGTCTTTAGAAGTGATAAAGTCTTAATTTTTAGCACTATCAACCCTTAGATGGATCTCTATTGGAAATTTCCCACCTTTATTTTGGAACTTGACTCCTTAGGGTTTGCGACCCCTTGGCAAGGTCATCAAGTTCAACCAATCATCCTCTCTAATACCACATTCCAACTCTAGGATATTGATTTCTATTGACTCTAGAAAAGAATTCCTTAATGAAGTAGTTTTTAATATCTAGGATCATAGATACACTTTCCCTATCACCTTCTTGGGCGGCATAGATACATGTTTCCTTTGAAAGGAAGGAAGGGCATCAGAGGAAGAATTGCCCAATTTTGAAGAGTTGTGGCTAAAACTCTAAATCCTCTAAGAAATTTTATTTTTCTTGGGATGAAGTCAAAATTCTTCTTTCAGGAAATATCCACCCCTCCTCCTTTCCAAAAACTTCTCTTATCAATTACATGGAGGTTGATAATGATTCTCATGTTGGAAATATTCAAGATTATGCTAGGTTACTAAGAGGGGAGGGGTGAATCAATAACCTCTAAAACTTTATCAAATTCAACACTTTATATCAATATACCAATTATCATTTATTGATCTAATTTCATGCATGAGAAACTAAAAACATAAAACATTCATAACTCTTGAACACAATAATTTGGTGACCTAGAAACCTTCCAAATAGAAAGTAAAACTGGGGTGGGGATGATACCCAGAAAACTTCAATACTGTAGCATAAAATTGGCTTGTTAAAGCTTACAATGATCACTTTTGATGATCTGCCCTGTTAGGAGCAATTAGGACTGCTAGGTCCACCTTGTTAAAGGATTTAAAAAAACTCAATAAATTATTTCCTTTGTTAAGAGATTTAAGAAAGACTATTAAGTCTACCTTGTGAAAGGATTTAGATTGATTCACCTATTAGAATGAAATAATAGATCTCTGACTTACAACTAAATTGCTGATACAGATTCCTTGAAGTACTAATCACCTTTTGTGATGGATATGTCTCTATTGATCCTTTTTTGATATGGCCTTCAATATACTTTATCTACTACTTGATCACATTACCATTCTTAAATAATTATGTCCATGAGTTACATATTCACACACACTAGATATGATACAATATTTTACATATATACCAATCCAATTTATATAATAACAAAGTTGGCCATTATACAAGTTAACACCAATATTACAAAGTTGGCCCATATGAAGACACTTGGGTTTTGAAGACTGACTTGGTGAAGTTTTGATACTTGATGCCCACTATCATTACTTGGCATCATCATGCATTCGATAGAAGTAGAAGCTCAGTTCATAGTGATCAACTCAAAGTAGCCTCGAACTTGGTCTGCACTGGTGACTTGATAGATACTGTGTAACTTTTCATAAACTAAATCACTCGATAAACATTAATCATGATATAGTCCAATTAAAACTAGCTTCACATCGCATGAACTACTAGCTTGTTAGAAACTGCAAAACTTGGGTTGAACTGATAGACTTCACACTGCCTGATTCTACTTGCTTTGAACTATTGCACTTTACACTAACTAAATTCCCTTGGTAACTACTCGAATGCTTGATGGCCACTAGAATTAGTCCAGAAGACTTGGTAGCAACTGTAGAATTTGGTGGCTATAGAATTGAATGGAAAACATTGTAGATTGTTCAATGAGCTTGGTAGCCATACAAAATTAGAATAAGTCTTTGTCACTAATAAAAAACTTGACTAATATGTCAACAATCTCCCCATTCAGCATTAGTGACAAAAGCACTTATTAGTCAAAACTTATATACATCAGCATGTGATACTAGCTCAATAGAATATACTATTTTGAGATTTTTTAAAATTTGTCTTTGTAAGTATATACAATACACTATACAACATATCTATAAAATTCTCCTCTGCTATATGCATTTTCTCCTTTTTGCATGATTATCCTCCATACAATATGTTGGCACTAAAAATTACATGGTCATTTTTGAGCACCATTGAGAAAATTTGGTCCTATAAACATTTTTAAGTGCATATGTACCTGATTGTACCTCTAAGACCTAAGAGGTGTTTAATGCTTCTAGCACCTTTCACTCAGTGCATTTTCATGTTCCATGAAGTTAAATTATCATTTTGAGCCAATCCGTGAAGTCTTGTTTTGAGTATGTCATTTCTACATTTTTCACCTGTGTCAAATAGTGATAGGAGACTTTCTTTGCACTTGAATATCTCGTATCTAGAATTGTGTCATGATTTTCCACTTTGGGAGTATCTAGTATTCATATCCAAGAACTTATGTTTCAGATTTCGAGTCATTTTGAGTTCGTTTGACTAGGTTTTGAATCCCTCAATGTTGGTCAGTTATGGTTTTCATGCATTTGCACTTTCCATGTAATTTTGGGAAGCCCTGTTTGACAAGTTATAACTTTTGACCAGTTAGCCCAAATGTTGAAATTTCTACTGCATTGCATTATAGACATTAGAGAATTGCTATGTTTCAAGTTTCAACTTATTAAGAATCTATTTGATCAGTTTTCAAACACGATTCCAACTACAATTTCTATCTTTTTGCTCTTGTCAGCATTTTCATATTGATTAGTACCCCTGTTCAGAACATCATAACTTGATATTTGTGATTGGTAAGATCAAATGGATTGTACCATTGTATTTTACTCTAAAAATACTCTGACTATGTTAGTTTTTGAGTCTTGATGAATCCGTATGCACACTTTTCCAGGTCAATTCCATTTGCAAAAATAAATTTCCTGCCATTGTTTTAATATGCAAAATCTAAGTAGCCTACTTTGACTGCTTTCCATTTGTGCCCTATTATTTTTCATGAGCCAAAATCACAGATCCATAATTTTCTCATGATAGAGAACCAACATCCTAGTTTTCGTTTCCCCATGTGCTCATTTTCCCAATTTTCAAGGCCAAAACCAAATGCAATTTCCAGCTTTTTGACATGTTTATCTATAGGTGATTTTAAGTAGGCATGTTCAGAGGTCGATATCTTTTGACCCTGATATTGCCATGCAATGAAATTCTGCAAGCCTATTAAGTATGTTAGAGATAATAGAAATCTAAGGTTTGAGCCCGACCAGGTGTTTATGTCAGTTTTAAAGCCAGGCAACAGGCCTCCTAACACAAATTTCACCATGGTACAGAGGTGATTTAAAATAAGTTTTAATGATTGAATTTGTGTTTGAATTTGATTTCAAATGATTTGAAATGATCAATGGATCACTTTTTCATTTCAGTTGATCGAGAATGAATTTTTTTTTAGCCAGACCTACTTTTGGGGTCCAACTAATTGCATCAAATTCATGAATGACATGGGGATCAACTTTGTCTTACCTTGATTATATCTTGAAGATTTGAAATATAAGAGAAGTTTTTGCTTTCTTATACCTAGACATCAACATGAGATGGGATAAAGAATTTAAGTGGTGGCAGTCGAAGATCATGAAAGGATTGCTTTCCCATCTTGCAGATCAAGTTTCACAGCATTGTCAATTCAAGTTTTGTCTTTGAAAGGAGATAATAAGAATAAGTATCTAACTGCCTCCTTCAGATTGTATATGGTTTGGATTAACAGTAGTTCCTAATATAGAATGGGGATTTGATCCATCAGTTGGAGACCATAAAATTGCAAGTAACTTAGTGGTAGTCTTAATAGCAATTCATTTTAAGGTAGCTATGAAATTTTAATACATACCAATTATAAAATATATGTATTCCATGATTCAGTGTGGGGTTGCATGTGGACCAATAGCAAAGAGAAGGACAATAGACACATGTGTATCAAAACTATGAGTGTTCAATGAATCTTGAGGAGGTTCATAGTTATGATAAGACTAAGAATTATAGAATTAGTCTAGAGGATCACAAATAACATTCACACAGAAATGTCTATGACCATTCAAACAACTTGTGTTTCTTAGAACTGATAATGAAGTTCCTGATTTACCAATGGAGTTTGACAAGCTTGAGCAGATTGTCTACTACAATGGCCTGTTGATGCAAGGCATGAATTTGTACGAGTTTCCTCCAAGCTTGTGCTATATGTACATTGAGGATTATTCAGAGAATAAGGGAGTAGCCTAAGAATAAGGCCCATGCAATTAGAAGGAGCTTGAATCACATATAAGAGAACCCACGCCAAGACTAGAACAACAACTAAAAGGAGGCATCACAACAATAAGATGGGAAGACACCAAGAGGAGGATACCCCACATGAAGGTAAAGATAGTTCACAACATGAAGATAAAACCAGCACCAAAGAAAGGGAAATCAGTGCAAGTATTAAAGAAAAATCACGCCATGTAAGAAGAAGTCATTCCACACTAAGAAAAGGATGTCTAAAAGGAACAAAGGGAGGGCAGTGCATTGAAAAGGAAAGCTCACACATCTAAAGAAACTCACACCACAATCCACACATCTACTCGCTAGTCAAAGACAAAGCTCCAATTTGCCTTGCAAGAAGATTGAGCCAATAGGTTTGCATAAAATGCCCAATGGAACGATAAAGGGTAGACCCTGTGCATTAAAGGAGGGTCAATGTTATAAGAGAAGCTCATGCCATGTTAAAAGAACAAGGGCAGAACTTCACGCCATAAGAGTTGGAGAAGTCGTAGTCATTGAGGGGAGTGACTATTGTTAAAGAGAGGATCCTGTGCAACAATGAACCAGTTGGTAGTTAAAGATAGGAATATGCATCATTGAAGATAATCCACGCCCAAGAAGAAGCACCATGCACTAAAATAAAGGAAACAAACTGCCCACACTACAGAAAAGGCTCCAAGTTTGCAGAATAATAACGAAGAAAGCCCACATCACAATAGAGGAGACACCAGTCAAGGGTAGAGAATAGAACAGGGGATGGTGTTGAAAGGAACAAACCCATGCCAGAGTAGTGGAGGCAGTGAATTAAGACAAAAGCCCATGCAGAAAGGGAAATCCATGCATAACAATCAAAGCACCAGCAAAAAGGAAAGAAGAGAAGGTGCAAATCACTAGGAGCAGAACCTATGCAAAGAAGACCTAGCACCAGTGAATGCCAACAACATAAGGAAAATGCAAAACAAAGTACGCTAAGGAAAAAGCAATCTGTGCCATGAGCAAGGTGCAAGAAAGAGTATGTCAAAATGTTATATCCCACATCTTCTGTGTAGATTGCTCATTTGACATTTAAATATAATTTTACATGGTAAGTGTAATGTCTAAGACAAGCACTCTTTTGAACCAGCAAGAACCCATGTGCGTGGGGCCCATGGTTGGCAAGGAGATGAAGTCAAATTTTGACTCGCCACACATATGATCAAAGAGTAAAAGCGAAAACCAATTTGAAGAGCCTTTCGATGTTATGCCAACGTAAGAGTAGAGAGAAAAATGCAAACCTCTATGGGATCACAATTGAGTGTATGAGAGAAGGTTGATATATTGAGGCTTTCTGATGCTACGAAAAAGCAAGCATGTCCCATATGGACGTAAGCAAATTTTTAAAGATCTCCAGTGATACAAGTGCTCATATGGGCATAAAGGAAATTTGCCCCGCTCATATGGGCATAAAGGAAATTTGCCCTGTATGAGCATGAATGTAAAATGAGAAGGTCCCAACGCTATGAAAAATGATGAAAATGTATGCAGGTAAAACAATGTAAAATGAGAAGGTCCCAACGCTATGAAAAATGATGAAAATGTATGCAGGTAAAACAAATTCTCAGGGTGCACGGTGATACAGGGAAGGTAATGGTGATATTTAGAGGAGGAATTAATTAATATTAATTAATTAATTAAAAATATTTCAAAAGAGGGTCCGGGCAAATCAGGAAGAGACAAGTGGTTTAGACAAAATTGAAAATGGATATAAAAGTAGGGATATCAATGCATGGATTCAAATGGAAAGTAAAAATGAATATTTGAATTTTTATATAGTTCAAACTATATAAAGTTTTAAATTTTTCCATTTTAAAGCTTTGATTCAGCCCAAGCCTAATTTTTTTCAAACTACTACCAGGGGGGCATTTTTTATCCGAAATATGCCTTATCATCTACCGTTGGAACCAAGAGAAGCTGAATTTTCTAGATTTGGGATCAATTTTTGCATAGGTCTTCACTAATTCAGGCTATAGGTAGATTTGCAATTTTTGAGGCATTCTCAGTAAAATGAGAAGAATTCATCATGAAGCATTAGAGTTTGTTATAGGGTAGTTTTGAAGGCTTGGTAAAGTTTGGATGTGAAGAAAATCAGTTCTAGAGTGTTTACTTGGCTTTTAGAAGTCATTTTTAAAACTTAAAAATCAAGAATCAAATTAGTTGTTTGTTCAATCATATATTTTAGATTGAAGATTTGATTCAGCGGTTGAGGGAAAAGGTTTGAAGGATGTTTTAACTTGTTGAGAAGGTTTTTTCAAGTGGACAAATGTCATGTTCAAATCAGATCTAAGATTTCTTCTCCTATATCTTTCTTTCTCTCATCTTTTGTAAGGGTTCCAATTTTGTCACTGAGAAACCAGTTAGTTCCAATCTTTGGAGAAAATATGCTCATTACTATGATACCAGATTTTGGATCTAGTTCTTGATCCATTCCCAATACTTAGACACCATTTCCTTTTAGCATTTTCTCTCTTATGAAAATCATTAAGAAGGATAATGTAGATAGTTCAGATCTGTTAGGTGTTTTCATGCTTTAATTTTGTGCATATGGTTGTATTGTTTCAAGGAAATTAATACAAAGAATAGCAGAATTTCATGAGTTTCATCTTGAATCTTGTCTCCTTTATCAGCGAGCTTCAATGTTTTGTGGTCTTTAAACAAAGAGCCTAGATTGTAGTTGTAGTCCCTTAAGGTTGTATGTTATTTTATTGTTGCTTATAACTCAAGTAGTTATGTAAATGCTTCAGGGAAATCAATAGGGTTATAAGATTACTAATGGGGATATCATGTAAGAATGAGGTTCAGATTGAGCATTGATGTCTATTTACAAGTTGAATAGATAGATCATATATCTGAATATATAAATAAGTATTAGATATCCATATGTATGCATTTGATTCGTGGATTTTCCCAATGGATTAGGTACTAGTCAGTTATAGGATCACTAAAGTCTTACTACTGCATATCTGAGGATTCGTTGAATTCAACATTATTAATCAAATGTTCTTTCCATTTTATGTTGAAATACCTAAATAGAATGCCCTCACTCAGCTCTTGAGATTCATAGCTTTGCATTTAGCTACTGTAGATCTGTGTCATTTCATGAGTTATTAGGAGATATAAGGGGTTTCATCTACTTAATAGATTAAGGAATATGTTTTTCACTAGTACGGTATCATTTGAATCTGAGGTCTACCTTCCTAGGTTTAGCAGAGCTTGTAAGGAAACTCAGGTGCAGAAATAGCTTCCTACACTAATCTCTTAAGAGAAGTATGGTTCAAATCCTATTAAAATATTTTACACTTATAGATTCAATATCATGTAAACAACAATATTTCAGCCAACCAAGCATAAAGAAAATAGTTCGAGAAAGAAACACATAACACAAAATTTTTTTGGTGGGGAAAAACCTTTTGGTAAAACAAGTTCACCCCTCCAAAACCTGCACAATGTATTATCTTCAACATAAGGTTACAATAAACTTGCAATGTAAGTTCAACAGTGACAACAGAAGACTCAAGTAGCAACTCACAGTACCAACAATACACTTTTTCACATTACTCCTCTTTGCAACCCTAAAAATGCTTATAACATGCACTACACTTTTTCACATTACTCCTCTTTGCAACCCTAAAAATGCTTATAACATAGCTCTTATGTGTCATAGGAATCCATCATAACCATTTTAGTGATGATCTCCTTATAAACAATTTAAGATGCCGACACATCAACATTATTTGCAAGAAATACATTTTACAAAAAAAAAAAAAAGAATAGGAATTATCCAAGGTTGAGACACCTTATTCTTAACAGAGCCTGAAGTAGAAGAAGGGCCATGCCTTAGAGTTGGCCTGTTGTCAAAAAAGGCATGTTGAAAATGGGAGTTATTTGCCCCTAGATATGTTAGTTTCTTAGTGGGATAATTGAAAACCCTCCAGCATTTTCAAACACCAACACAATATACATAGTGTCTCACTATACATAGTCTCTTCCCCTTTTTGATAATAATGCCAAAGCTTTATTCAAAACTTATTTACATGGAGACACCAAAATGAGATAGAAACTTAGAATGTACCTTTAGAATAAGTGCTAGAGTTTTATCCCAATTCTCTTGCCAAATGTTGCATGTATGGAAAGCAATTTTAACTTCAGCAGAGAGTTCTATCATGTGACCTACAATAGAGAAGTTATTGTCTTGGATCAAGTTTTTTGAGTAAACAATGTGTTTCTACATTATATCCATGATAGGAAGGATCTAATTCTAAATATCTATCAATGTAGACTAGATCCTTGCTTCTTCTGTCAACAACTCTACCTGTATGTCTGACATAAATCTGATCTTCATATGATGTGAAAAGCTTGAACTAGAGTCAAGTTTCAATTGATGTGCACTAGCTATCAGATCCTCATCAATCTTTGTTAATTTTCTCTTTATCTCCTTTTTGAACTAAGTAACATCACATAACTTCACAAAAATTGATGTCACATTAGTGCAAGATGATTCAAGACTGGTCAAAATTGATGAAAGATCAACTTGTTAAATAGCAATTTGTTGAGCAATGTGCTCAAGTACTTTATTATCAAATTTCTTTTCTACTTTCTCAATTAACTTATCTTGACCACTAGTGTCCTCATTAAACTTTTGGATTGCCTCTACTAATTGTAATAAAATAGGTTGAGAATAATCTATCTCAATACCTATTTCCTCAAGGTTTGTGCATAAATATGTTTTGTTGTTTTCATTGCAAAGTCCCATCTTGGCTTTATTTTCTCTAACAATTCATTAGAGATTTGGGAGGCTATCTGATTTGGCGAATACTTCAATTTTCCCATTTTGGTTAACACTAGTTCTTGCACCTATTTCATACTTCAAAGATTTGAAGTTTTTTATGCCTACACCTTCTTCCATTTATTTCATTTTTTCTTGGAAGATGGGAGGAGGTTTGCTAAAGACAATATCACTACCCTTCTTCCTAGACCTCCTTGTGAAGACCACAGTGGATAGCTTTGGTGGCTTGGTGATGACCACCTTGCCTTTCTTCATCCAGGGTTCTTCTTCCTTTTCCAACTCATCCTCATCCTCTACTTCTTCATTTATATTTTCTCCTTTGCCCTTGGTTAACATGAGAGGTGTGCTTGATTTTAGTTTTGTTATCCTCCTCTTGCCTTTCTTAACTACTTGAGGGTACTTTATCTCCAACTCTATCCTTTCCTTTGCCTCATCATATGTTCCAAAGTGTGATGCCTTTGGATCAACAGGTTCATTAGTTAGGGCTTTAATAATGTCCTTTGTTTCATCAATGTTTACCTCATAGGGAAGAGGTTTTACCCATACAATTCTAGGATTTACTTCCTGAATGTAGACTTTGTCACTGTCTACCATGAAAAAATCATCATCTTTGTAATCTTCTACTAGCTTCTTAGGTATTCTAAATCTATTGTTCATTTTATCTTTGAATACTTCAAAGTAATTGTCCATAATGCTAACAAAATTCTCTCCCATTTCTGCAATGTATTCATTAATCTAGTATAGTATAGGCACATCTTTCCTCCATAGTATCATGCCTATGGAAGGGAATAATTTCTAAACATAAAAGAATAAAAAATTCAACAAAGAGCCCAATTTGTAGGGGTTGTTCTTAGAAATCTGAATACTTTTCATATTCTTGTTGAATTGTTTCAACAATAGATCTGCCAAGTCATAAGACAAATTGTTCTTCACAACTTTATAAGCTAAATCCATAGCTTCACATGATACACTATTAATATGGCTCAAATTATATATCTTGTGAGCTATCACATGTATCCCAAATTTTAGTTTTGCATTAGTTACACTACTAATTTTCATGCCTCTATCACCCTACGTGGCTAGGTTTTTCTTTTCTAGCTTAGCCTGACCTCTGGTTTTGTTGGTTTTGGCTTTAGTGAGCATGGGGGGGCTGGTGATGCAATGAATCATTTTCTTTGTAATAAAAACTAATTGCTCAAGCCATAGCTAACCATTATGCACCCAACTTAGAATGTATCTAATCCACTTGATTTGAAAACCTTGGGGCATCTGAGAAATGTTGTTCAAACCTTTGTCTTCCAAATGTTTATGCTTGGGTTTGAGAACTCCATTAACACATAATTCACCTAGGGCATAATCCATTTCTAGCATTCCAATTTCTTGAATAGAATGCTTAAAATGAGTTTGAATATTGTTAATAAGGAGTACCTTAGGTGGGATTTGTGATTGAGCTTGGCTTGGATCGAGGGTTTCTACAATTGCAAGCACAAGTTTGAAGTCTAACACTTTCCATTTGACTCCTCAAACAAACATCTTAGACCCTTTCTTCACTTTATTCTTGCTGTTGTTGGATGCCATAATTACTTGGTAAATTATGAAAACCTTGATAATCTACTAAAAATTTGCTGGAAGTTGCTTGATCACACTGGAATTCACTTTATTTATATTTCACGGTGAAAATTTATTCAATTTCATGCTTTTTGTTAAAACTTTTCCATTAATGCTAGGTATGAAGGTAGCTAGGTTGACATCATTATTGAGATTATGCTTGATAGGCTATCGTTCACTATTCAATTAATTACTTGATGAAGGCTCTATGACTTGATAATCATGTGTGAATTGTTATTCCTGACCTTGCTCGATAGAGTCTATGACTTGACCTTACTAAATAAAGAAGGTAACTTGGTGATAACTGATACCAATCTTCCTTAGTGATGCTTTTGTATCTTGAATACTGATTTGGATCCTTGTCCACTTTTAATTTTGAACTATTTGAATGTGATCATGATAGTGTAGTTCCAGTTCTCCTTTGGAAACCTAGTTGAAAATGGTGGAGTCACCCACTTCTTGAGTGACATGAACATCATTACTTGAACTAGCTTCCTTGGTAGCTTTAGGAATCCATTGTTACCTCATGTGCTTATTAATGTTATCTACTTTAGCTTTCTTTTCATCTTCAAATCTACTTATATTCATGCAATTCTTAGCTAGATGGCCAAGTTTGGTACAAGTAAAACATCTTACAATGGTATCTCTCTTCCTTATGTGATGTTTAACACAATTCATGGCAATGTGTCCATATTCTCCACAGTAATGACATCTATACTAAGTGTTGTAGTCCAACCAAATATTGCTTTCACAATTTGCTCTGCTAGATTGAATGACTTAGTTTTGCAATTTGATGCCTTATAACTTTGTTTCTTTCACTTGTGACACTTGCCCTAAAATTTTGGTTTCTCTTTACATTCATTAGCCTTGTGACCATACTGATTGCAATTGTAGCATTTTCCATTAAGTTTTTCTTTACCATTACTCCAACATTTCTTTTATGTATGGCCTAACTTATGACAGTGATTGCAAGTAGGTCTTTGATTCCTTTGAGCACCTTGGTTGGAGGATTCACCTTCTTCTTTGTATTGAATTCCTACTTTACCTTTTTTTCTATAGAGATTCTGCTCATTCAGTTGATTTAAATGATTCATGTTTTCTTGTGATTTCATCATTCTTTGGTTAATTTTCTTTTTAGTGTTTAGGTCATTTTCCAATCTTTCACTGATTTTATTTTCAAATCTTTGCTCATTTCTTATTCTTTCATTGAATTGTCTTTCTAAATTTAGATCATTTCTTAATCTTTCATTGATCTGTCTTTGACTCATGATTTCCTCATTTTCATTAGAGATTTATCCATAAGATCTGCATGTTGAAGGGATTGGTTCTGGATCTCATTGTTTCTTCCATCCAATTCTTCTTTCATTTTGTTCCTCTATTCCAAGATTTCACATAGCCTTACTAATTGAATTTATTGTTCTCTTTTGAGCTTTCTTACTTCTTCTTGCAGGAAACCATTCTTCTCTAAGAGTTCTTTGATTGCATCATTTTCTTCATCTAAACTACTTGGATGGAAAAAGTCTTCAATTATTTCTTCAATGTACTAATGATCATTCATTTGATTTGCAAGTTCCTTCCTTCTTTTCAGCGATTAGGAAAGTTTCTCCTTAGCTTTCTTGAGTTGTGCAATGGCCATTTCTAGATCCAAATTTTCATTGTCAAATTTCTTATCAAGTCTAAATATCTCCATATCCTTGATCTTTTCTCAAGCTATTAAACTTTCTCCTAAGAACCACAAAGCTCTAATACTAATTTTTGGAAATATTCAAGACTATGCTAGGTTACTGAGAGGGGAGGGGTGAATCAGTAACCTCTAAAACTTTATCAAATTCAGCACTTTATATCAATATACCAATTATCATTTATTGATCTAATTGTATGCATGAGAAACTAAAAGCATAAAACATTCATAACACTTGAACACAATAATTTGGTGAACCATAAACCTTCCAAATAGATAGTAAAACTAGGGTGGGGATGATAACCAAAAAAATTCGATACTGCACCATAAAGTTGCCCTATTAAGGCTTACAATGATCACTTCTAATGATCTACCCTATTAGGAGCAACTAGGACTACTAGGTCCACCTTGTTGAAGGATTTACAAACACACAATAAAGTATGCACTCTGTTAAGAGATTTAAGAAAGATTGTTAAGTCTACCTTGTGAAAGGATTTAGATTGATTCACCTATTAGAATGATATAGTAGATCTCTAACTTACAACTAATTGCTAATAGAGATTCCTTGAAGTACTAATCACCTTTTGTGATGGATATGTCTCTGCTACTTCTTTTTTAATATGGCCTTCAATATATACTTTATCTATTGCTTAATCACATTCGTATTCTTACATGCTTATGTTCATGACTTACATATTCACACACACTAGATATGATACAATATTTTACATATTTACCAATCCAATTTACATAATAAAAATGTTGACCATTATACAAGTTAACACCAATATTACAAAGTTGGCCCAATATGAAGACACTCATGTTCTGAAGATTGACTTGGTGAAGTTCTGATACTCAGTGCCCACTATCATTTCTTGGCATTGTCATGCATTTCGGTAGAAGTAAAAGCTTGGTCCATACTAATCACCTCAAAGTAGTCTCAAACTTGGTCTGCACTGGTTACTTGGTAGATACTATGTAACTTGTCATAAACTAAATCACTCATTAAGCATTAATCATTATACCACTTGGTTAACACTAGCTTCACATCACATGAACTACTAGCTTGGTAGAAACTACAAAGCTTTGGTTGAAATGGTATACTTCACACTTCCTAATTTTTCTTGGTTTGAACCATTGCACTTCACACTAATTGAATTTCCTTGGTAACCATTAGAATGCTCAATGGCCACTAGAATTAGTCCAAAAGACTCAGTAGTAACTATAGAATTTGGTGGCTATTGAATTACATGGCAATCACTATAGATTGTTCAATGAGCTCGGTAACCATACAAAATCTAAATAAATGTTTGTCCCTAATTAAAAAATTGACTGATATCTTAACATCTCAGACCCCCATGACAAAGAACATAGAATCCTCTAGGACTCTTGAGGTCCCATGTAATTCAGACAATATACATGATAAACTTAATAAGCTTGAGGTGGTCATTATCTTGGCTTCAAATGGTAATCTCGTTCCTAGACATAAGACTAGTCAAAACTTAATAAAACTAGCTTCTATGATTGATATTCTAGAAAGAGAAGAGGTCTAGATCATTGACAAATTAGAAGGTAAGTTGTTTAAAGACCATAGCTAGGAAGGAAGTGGAGATGGTGTTACCCTATATGTTTTTAGAGCTAAAACGATATCTAGGAGACCTAGAAGAGGATCCTTTGAAGGGGGAGAGGCTTGTAGGGGAGAGGCTTCCCCTAAAGGTGAAGCTAAGAAATGTGTCTCCAAAAAAAGAGGCAAACCTTCTAACTCTGTTGCTTCTTCTAAACCAAGCAAGATCCAAATATGTAAATTACCAAGCTTCTTCAAGATGGCTGACTCCATAATGGATTCTGACCCAAAATCAACTTCTAATAAGAGTTAAGTGTATTAATTGAAATATAAGAGGGTTAGAATCTCCTAGTAGGAAATATATTGTTAAAAGGCTCCTTAGAGCCCACTCAGATATTGACTTTCTCTGGCTCCAAGAGATCAAAGCCTCTAGGTTTCAATAAAACATTGCTTTCAAATGTATATGGAAGGATGTGAAGGCATTCTTCACCTAGCACCCTAAAGGGAGAGGATGCTCTACTATTATAGTCAGTCCAAAATGGTCCAAACATATAATATACAGGAGAATTTCCCCTTGCAATAGAGTGGTTTGGATATTAGTGCTTCTCAATGGTAAAGAGATTGCAATTTTCTCTATATATATGCCCTAAATGAATCAGAAAATAGATCAAACATTTGAAACTAGTGTTGCAAACTTAAAGAGATATTGTGTATCATAGCAACAGATGTTAACATAATGGAAACCTAATAGGACAAGGTGGGAGGACATAAGGTAGAATTGAAGCATGGAAAAAAGGTTTCATGGAATAGATTCCTCATTAAATTCAAACTTCTAAGAATTTGTCTTAGACCAGAATTCACCCAAGAACTAAAGAACTCAACACAAGCACACAGTAGACCAAAATAGATAGAGTATGATCAGAATGATGATATTCATTCAATATTCATCTTGAGAGTACACTAGGAGCACATGTATATAAAGGCCTCAGGAGAGCTTCTAGAATGCATAGAAGTCAGCATCATGATAAGTCATACAACCAGGCACATGTCCACTAGATATGGGTTATCGTCCATTAAGCATGAGATTAAGTGCGATGATGTGAGGATAAGCCTACAATGGTGTGTCACACAAATCAATGGTTTAGAAAACATGTACTAAATGAGGAGTGCAGACAACTATGTTGTCATCATGACAACTTAGTGAATGAAGCAAACTCCTATGTTGCAGACACCGTGTGCATAATTAGAGTTACATAACTCATGAGAGTACACAAACTCCTAAGTTTCTCAACTAAATAAATAATAAAATAATGCAAAATAATTAAATAATGCATTAACCTAAGTAAACTTAAGTAAGTGTAATAAGTAAATACTTATTTACACCAGAAAAACTCTTTGATCTCCTTGAAGGTAATAAGAATGGTCATAAAGGCATATCGTACACATGGACCAACTTTTAAAAAGGTGTAAAGATAATCTATTCAAGATTAGATAGATTCTCTATCAGAAATGATACATTTTCCTTCAATTGGAACTCTATTGGTGATGCAAACTAGGTCTCCCCCTTTACCCTCTTTGACTATCATCTAGTCATGATATACTACTTATCAAGAGCCCTCAAGAGCCTTGTAAGAGGAAGCCCGATTTTGCACTTAACACCTCTCTTCTCAATACTATTGAGGATAACAATGTTTTCGTCATTATTAGATGTTACAAAAACATATAGTAAGACATAGAAATGATATTAAAAGATGGAACAATATGATTTCAAGTTGGAGAAACCTTTTCCAAATGGTGGGTAAGAAAAAGGATAATATTATACTAAAATTTAAAATTCTCTACATGAAGAACTAGTTGAAGTATATTGTAGGCTGCAATAAGATCCCTTTGACTTGCTAACTCTAAACAAGTTTGTTACAACTAGAGACTCCCTCAAGCATTTCCAGAACTACAAGATTCAAGGTGCTAAAGTGAGAGCTAGAATGGAGTGGGTGGGACATGGGGACAAGGGATCCATAAAAAAATTTCAATTGTTAAAATATAAATAAGAAAAAGAGAGGATATAAATGATTGTGGATGGAGTAGATACTATCTCAACCCAAGAACAGATCCTCCAAACATTTGCTAACTTTCATAAGGTAATTTTAAATATAGAAGAGGTAGGAAACAATATGGAGGACATAAGGAGTAAAATCAATCATCTCATTCCAAAGAAAGTGGATAAAGAAGATAAAGAGAGGTTAAAACAACCATTATCTAAGGGTGAGATTGTTGAAGCTATAATGAAGATGAGTAATGGAAAAACTCTAGAGCTAGATGGCATCCCAATCGAGTTATACAAGAAGCATGTCAAAAAAATTTGGTAATACCTACTAGGGCTATATAATCAAGCCATCCAAATAGGTTCTTAGGGCCCAAGTATAAACAAAGGTCTCATCAAGTTCATACCCAAAGAGGTAGATAAAACACTCGTTAAGAAATGGGGAACCATAACCTTACCAAATGTAGCATACGGGATATTATCCAAGGTCCTAGCCAATAGAATTAAAGAGATTCTACATAAGGTTGTTTGTCAGAGTCAGACAAGATTTGTTAAAGGAAGGCATATTCTAGAAAACCTTATCACATGCTAGGAAAATATGGAGTGGGCTAAAGAATCAAAAAAAAATGCAGCCATGTTCCTTATAGACTATGAATTTTTTTATCACAAAGTGGAATGATGATTTATCAAAATGATGCCTAAGTGTTTAGGGTTCCTAGCAATGTTCATCAAAATGGTACATTTTCTCATGAAAGATGCTTTAGCAGTAGAAGTTAATGGGGCAAGGTCTCAAGAATTGTAGCACTCCAAATCTATTCATCAAGGATGCATGTTAGCCCCCTCCATTTTCATTATAGCTATAGATTTCCTTCTTTATATTCTTAGAGATCCCTCTCTTTCCCCACTAGTCAAAGGTATTCTCCTCCCAAATGATGAAGTGTTTTGTAATGTTTGGTTTGTTGATGAAACTACCTTACTCATTGAACTATCAGACATGAATATTCACAACCTCATCAATAAGTTAGACCTTTTTTACAGTGCTTTTGGTAGCAATATATCCATCGAAAACTCCATATGTTGGGATGGTAAGATTCCCCACCCACTTGGTATAACACTTTTAGATTCTCTTGGGGAGAAACTAATCTTATTTCCAGGTATTTGGGTATACTCTTCTTTGTATCTCCTAGCCTAAACAATATGTGGAGTTGGGTCAAAAGTAAGATTGAGAAAAATATTGGAAAATGAAAAAAGAATTACTTATCCTTGGCTAGAAGGGTGCAATTATGTTAGAAAATTTTAGCTACCTATACCATTTACTACTCATCTGCATGGTTAATTATGTTCAAGAAGTAATCAGAAGGTTCATGTCGTTAGATGGTAAAGGCAATAAAGAAAATCATGGAATAAAGTGGGAATGGTGTGTTAGATGGAAGGAGATAGTTGGATTAGGATTAAAAGATTTGAGATGGCATGGATGTGCTATTGTGGTTAAATGGGTAGCCAAAGATCTTCAAGGTAATGTGCCTTGAAAGGTCCTAATTAGAAATAAAATCTATAAAGTAGTCCCCAAAACTAGGGAAATCATGGAAAAATCTCCACATCCATGACCTTCTTTTTGCAAAATGGAAAATAAGAGTTGGGGGTTTGGGGTATTCGAAGTAATCCAGAAAGGATGAGAATAGACTAGGTAGTGGATAGGAGGTAATAATATTACTAACAACACCTACAAACTCTATGGTGAGAAGTCCTCATGGTAGAATTTTGAAAGGAATGGGAAGCCATTAGGTCTACTAAAAGGATGCTCAACCAAATACTAGAGTAAATATGGTATATTAAACTTTAGTGAATTGGTGAAAGATAGTTTTCTTATTAAATGGGAGGACTTAATGTCTAAGAATGAACTTACCCCATCTCATTTTAGAACATATAATATAATAAAGGAAGCATGGTTCAATGTTGATCTACCCCTCCAATGTGGAGCTAATATATGTAGACTTCTAGAGCTATGTTGGTCAGATGGCTTCCAAGTAATTGACACTAAAGCCAAAGTAATTTACAGCTTGCTAATAGACTCAATAGATATCATCAACCACGTCAATGTTGTGTAGCATATTAATATGGAAAAACATCAATGGAATAAGTTTCTTTGTTATTTATGGCACAAATCTATGGAACCAAAGATTACCTATTTCCTATGGCGAGCCTTATAACACAGAATCCCAATCAAAATGGCTAAGAGGAACCCCTTCATATGCATGGCCTGTCATGTTCCTGAATTTGTTACCCATATTTTGGATAATTGCACATCTTCTAAGGGGCTCTGGATGATCTTTGCTATCAAGTTAGATTACCACATATCACTTATAAATGTTATTGCTAGTTATATTCTAGATTTACCTAAGAAACTTAATGTTATCTAGTTAGCTTTCTCTTCTTTATTGCTTTGGCAATTCTGGATTATGAGAAATGAGGATATATTTAAGAGTAGACCTAGGGTTTTTACTTAGTCTATATGGAGACTCATTATCAAAATAATTCTATGAAGATATATATTGTCTTCAAGGTCAAAGAAAATAATTACTGGCAGATTACAGAGGAGTGCACTAGGATTCTAAAGAAGAAAAACATAAAATTCAATATCCAAGTGAAAAGCTTAGACATACTGAAAGAGGACTATATGAATTGAGAGATACTGAATCAAATTAGATTAAGGAGGATAAAAATAAGACAATAGAACACAAGGAAGCCATGAGCAAACCCCCACATTGAGTACCTTTGCAAATATGTATGGAAGGTAGGGGTGTCATTCCTGACCACTACTTCAGGTTTTTCTGCAAGTTGGGACCTTGCTGTTATAAGATTCCCTTTAGTTGTTATGTTTGTAATTCTGAAGTACTTGGTTATATTACTGTCTTTGAATTATGAGATTGATGCTGGATGTATTTTCTATTTAGAACTATGTTATTAGCATTGAGTGTGATTTAGGATTTTGTGATTTGAACTGGCATATTGATATTTGCATGTTGATGGGGTATCGATTATGTTCATTATGTTTTCAACTCATTGTAAAATGCATTCCTTGTTTGAATGCTTTGGAAAGAAAGTAAATATATTGTATGTTTAATTTGATTGTTAATTTGTTGGATATATATATTTAGAATTTGTCTTTGTATTTACGTACGTGTGACTAAGAAGGGATTGAATTATTTCTTTGGATTTGTTTTTAGTTTAGCATATAGGAATATGATGTAAAGGGAATTAAATACCTTATATTTCATATAACCTTGAGATGGTTTCCATTACATAACTTGTATTCATTTTGTTTTAAAAGGGTTTGAGAAATCGCAGTTTGCATTGCAAATATATATACTTGTTTAAAAGGGTCTAAACACCCTAAGTTGTGATTGGCATAAACATTTATTTTTTAAAAAGGGTTTAATTACATCTTAAGCATTAAGGTAACCTGAAATGGGTATCAATTGCAATGAAAGAGGAAAAACATAGTCATTTTGTTGGAAGCCAAACATGGATGTGGCTTTGTAACTGTATTGCGCACAGCCCTGTGAAGTATCGCAGTTGACTTGAATGCTTGTTAATGAGGATTGATGGCACTAAGACTTTGGTTAGCCATTTCTTGTTGTGAGTCAATTTTTTTGTAGAATATGGGCCGGAGACTAGGCTACATTTCTCTTCTTGGCTTAACATATGTAATCATGTTGCTGAGGTATCAGCTTAGTGTTGGTTATTATTGGGATTCTTCTGCTATATCCCATTGTAAAGTCATTTGTGAATTATTATTGTGTCAGCTATGTGGATATTGTTATCAAATTGATTCGACATTTCTAGCTTTGGCATTGAGTTGGATTGTAGAGCATTTTCCATCTTCAATTTCCACGTAGGGGAAATTTCTTACCCTACTCTCTCTCTCTGTTTGCAATTGCAATGTTATTTCAATTGGCATGTTGTAAATGGTTAGGAGTTTTACATATTGTGTATCGACACTCAAGGATGGATATGTGGAGAGCATGGCATTGTGTGCAATGCTTAGCCCTACATATACCCATCTTTGAATGTGGATTTATGGAGAAATTAAGTCGGGTGTTGCTTTATGTATATATTTGATTGGGCTTTGCCCTAACCATACATTATTTCCCTGAGTTGAACCCACTCGAGTTTCATATTTGCAACTGTATGTATGCAAAGTGTTTAAGATTTTCTTATTGGTAGTTGGCTTTGACAGGGTCGAGCTCTGTGGAACCCATATCTTAAAATATTTAAATATGAGAGGTTTGGCCAAAGTCACAAGCTTAAATTTGGTTGCAAACTTGTGACTTATTAGGGCACACTTACTTTGTTTTATGATATAAATGATTAAAATGAGGGTTATATCATTGTTTTAAAAGAAAACAGTATGTTGAATCTTGTAGCTTGGTTAATTTATATATTAAAAATAGTAAATTAGCAAACAGTATGTGACAGTTTTGGTAATGACATTTTGTCAAATAGTTAAAAAGAAAGCTCAATTCAAACAAGAAACTCCCTATGACAGCATAAATTAACCCATGATATATGATGGAATCGAGTCATAAGTCATTGTAGTTTTTTTGTGAAATTGTTCGTAATTGAATAAGACATTATTTTTATAAACAAAGTCAAGGATAGATCCTGTTTTTGTAATATCGACAGTGTCATTATGTGAATAGTTTATGTGCTTCTTATAGCTTAGGGATTTGCATCCTAATTACTTTTGGTTATCGGCAAGATGTAAGTTACTTTGCATTCTTGTGAAGTGCATGTTGAATGGTTCTTAGATATTATATTTTTATATGTTGTTATGGTTATAGCTGGCTGGTGGCTTATTATCAAATAGTGGTAAAACTTCAACAGACATTTGAATATTCAATGATAATGCAAAGGATCTTTTGTTAAAGGTTTGGCTGCATTTCAATTCAATTATGTTTAGTTTAAGCTATGAAGTATATTAATAGCATTTAGGGATTGTTTTGAGATAATTTGTTTGAAATAGAATCCTTTTTATACAGATATATTTTAGTTTATGATTGAAATGGAAGTTGTTTAATTTGTGAAGCAGATTTATGATATATGTTTGATTATTTGTCAATTCAAGTAAGGATATCATATGTGTATTGTTTAATTATCTTGGCCAATTCGAAGGATAAGCTTAGTTTGTTATAATAGTAGGGATAAGTAGTATAGTACTACAACTGGTAAATATCATTAAACTAATGTAACAGTTTAATTATATTTACGAGATCGTAATATTATAGTATTTATTTTTGTTGTTATAAAAACTTGAGTTTACTTTCAAAATTTGGTAGTAGAAGATGAGATTTTAAAAGATGAAGAATGTAATGTCATGTGAAATCAGACTGTTATTCATTGCATGTGCATTCTTAGAATATCTAATTGATGTGAATGTTAAGGATAGCTGTTATGAACATATATCGAGGTGGTTGAATATCGATTTATCCTTTTTAGTTAATTAATTCAGTGATAATTTTAAAGATGAATTAGGTGGGTTAATTACATACAAAAGATAATTGGCCTTACCTATGACTTAAACCAGTAAGGTTAAGTACGGAGAACAAGGCAAGTCTCTATTGCATCATTTCACGAGTACTATAGAGAATCCCACAATGTGTTGTCCATGGGCTTACCATATACAGACGTAGTATCTTAGCACCATAGTGATGACACCTCAGTATATATATGGTTCATTAACAAGTTATTCTTAGTGTGAGTTTAATTTTGCATTGTTAAGAAGATGTTACTTCTTGTATAGTAATTTTAGAATTGCACTATGTTATGTGGTTCAGATATCTGCATTATGGTTTTATATATGTTTATTCTAACATGTATGCAGGTGGACTATGCTTATCAACTCAGTGTGTACTGAGCCCTCTTTGTGTTACATTGCACATTTTTTTGTATGTTTCAGGTGTTCAAGTCGAATAACTAGTGCTAAGGAAGACTATTGAAGTTACTTCTTAAAATTGAATTTGATATTTGTAAAGTCCATATGTTGGACTTAGGCATCTTTGAATGATATTGTTCTTCATTATTGTACTAAACTCATTATATATTAACTTCATTATGGAAATTTATTTAGATGATATATTCTTATATTTTGAGGTCTACGAATTGAGAATGATTCAATCAATGTACTTGTTCTTGTAATATGATGATTAAATTAAAAAAATATTCATTGGTTCTTTATGTTTGTTCATAGTTTTTTATCTTTGGTTTGTGGAGCATTACATTTGGTATCAGAGCACGGTTAGAATAACCAGGACTCTTGGGTTATAGGGTTTTTCTTGTCTTCGATGCGTTATTAATAATTTTTTGTTTTTAGGTTGTTATCATGCCTCCCGTCACTAAAGGTACTCAAGGTCACAGCATTCCTGAGGATAACTTTGCTAGTAGAGGTAGAGGTAGGGGCAGGGGCCATGGTAGAGGTCCTAGCTGTATATGAGCAATGTTAGTATGCTAATAGAAACCAAATTTAAATAAAGCTTCTACAAACTAAACAAAATTCATAAACTTCAAGATAGACTAAGATGAGCTCTCAATTGAGAATATGAGCCATTAATGGACTCTCTCAATGAGAAGCTCTCTTGTTGAGTAGCTTTGTCTAAATAGATAGGATGTATGCTCAATATGCTTCCAAAGGCTTCAATGGATGATTGTGGATTTTGTGTGTGGATAGATGGCTTTAGAATGGATTTGGCTCTCAAAATAGCATTATAACTTTACTTCATGGATTGTGTTATTTTGCAAAGGGGAAGGATCCAATTTATAGGCAAGAGGCTTGAGGGATTGAGGGCTAAGATGCAAGGATGGGAAAAAGCTCATGGAGGGCTTAGATTGCATGAGAGGAGAGCACATGGATTGTGCTTCCTTACAACCAATCAAGGAGTGACACATGTCACATGGTGAGAGGATGGAGAAAAGGGGAAGGATGAGTCAACAAAGGAGGCTCAAGGGATAAAACCTTCATAAAGACCCTCATAATGACTTGTAAGAGCAATAAAAGGGCTTGTAAGAGTCATTTATGACCTAGTGGACTTCATAAAGTTTTATGGTTGAGATATTTTGAGGGTGATGAGAGCAAATTCGACTTGGACTTGATTAGGAAGGTTTTAAGCTTGCTTAGGCTTGTGCAAATGATTAGAGGATGGATTAGGATGGTTTAGGATTAGCTTAGGGATAGGCAAGGATGGGATTAGCCTTTAATCGAAATTAAAGAAGGATTAGAAGATTTTGGAAGAGGTTATTGGTCATAAGGAAATTGGCCAAGTTTTGGGCAAAAAATAAATTTTTTATTTATTTTAGGATTTTTGGTCGATTTATTAATTAAATAATTAATAAATAAGGAAATAATGTTTAAATAAGATTTAAACATTTTTGGGAGGGATTCCTTAATTAAATATTTTTAATTAAGATAAAGGGATTTAATGGCATAAAAATTAATTAATTAATTAAATAATTAATTAATTAATAAATGATGATGTCATCAGGACTTTTTCAGAAAATAAAAATACTTTATTTTCTAAAGGTTTTTAGGTGTCTACATTTTGCCCCTCTTTGATGTGATGTCGCAAGTGACATGGCATCAAAGATAAGAAAATAAGATGCCCAAGGCTAGAGCAGAAGAGGAGAGAATGGACTGTGAGATGCCCCCTCAAGAAGGTAGAGGGGAGAGAAAGCGAGGCTCGATGGCTTCTTTAAAAGGACAAGAATCTCGGATGAGCAAGGAAACTCAGATTGGCAAGGAGAAGGGGCTGAATTAGCTCAAACTCTCACTATGGGAGAATGATAAAGGAGAATCAGATGCAGAAGAGGAAGCAAGCTTAAGACTTTAGGGAAGGTGGAGGATGAAGGAGTAGAGCGCTATAAAAAGGAATCCAGGATAGGGAGATGGATGAGGGGATTATAAAGCTGATGCAACAGGATTTCAAAGAGTTAGATTGGCGAAAGATGGATTTCGGAGATCCCTAGGACTAGGATTGTGGATCTCGAAAGATGAGGCTTGGTGGGTTGATTTGGATTGGTGGATCCCTAAGACTAGGATTGTGGATCCCTAAAGCTAAGAGTGATGAGTAATTCAAAGAGATACTGATGCATGAGCTGGGGTAGGAGAGACAGATGCTGGATATGGATGGGGGATAATGGAGATGAAGGAAAACCATTGAAGCTTTTTGAGCGGGGGGATACTTCAAAGAGAAGTACCACCATGTAGTTGAGCACTAGATTTTCTATAGGACTGTTGGTTAATTGCCAAGGTTACCAAGAACATCAAGGCCTTTTCACCAACCGTCCAAAGGATTGACAAACTAACTCAAAACAAACACGCAAGGATTGCCCCAACATCACACATGAATCCTAGAGGAAGCAGCGTGGAAATGACACTGGAGAACCCACAAGCAGAAAAGAAAAACAAACGAAAGACCTGATCAAGACCTTACGCTCTAATTGCCCCATTCGCAACATACCATGATATGGAAGATCATGGCAACCTTGAGGAGGGAACAAGGAGATTGCTTGGAAAAGATACTTCAAGACCCAAAAGGGAAGATCCCAAATCAAAAGAAAGTGAAAATCCAAAAGAGAGTCGTTTGCCAACGAGATGGGTAGGACAAGGTACTAACAGACCAAGATCAGACATGAGGAAACCTATATGCTTCAAGGACCTATCGGAGAGTACCGAAGCTGGTGGATTTGGATGAACGATACGTCTGGCAAGCCGAACTAAGAAGGATAGCACTTTGGTGACAGGAGATCTAGCTAAAGGATGCATTGGAATAGCTAACCAAGGGTTGTGCGATGTGTGCAAGATGCTAATCAAGGAGGAACGAACACGAAAGTTGGATAGATA
Organism: Cupressus sempervirens; assembly: GCA_028749045.1. Lineage (NCBI taxonomy): Eukaryota > Viridiplantae > Streptophyta > Pinopsida > Cupressales > Cupressaceae > Cupressus > Cupressus sempervirens. The sequence goes on from CM053788.1 coordinate 697,890,231, forward strand.
CAAAGGTACTAAGCTAAAGAGGATGTACAAGCTGAAAGACCAAGATATTTACAATCGGGCTAATCAAGATATGGTACAAGCTAACAGACCAAGATAGTTACAAGTAGGCAAAAGCTCAAGATGATAGGATAACGGGATAGTTCGATGTTGTGCAAGATGTGAAAGCTAAGGGTGGGGTGATAGTGAAAGATATGGATTTGGCAGGATGCATCCAATGATGATGAGAGATTTTGTGACCAAGGATAGCTAGAGGAGCAGGATGAGATGGCTAGATAGGATGGTAGATAGCTAGGATTATGATGGATATAAAGAGATGACATTGGGTTTGCATGAGAATAGCCTAGAGCTAGATACCAATGATAAGGGAGGATGGACAAGACAAGATCTCCATGGAATATAGTGCCCCCAATCAGAAGATAACATGTGGAAGGAGGTCTTATGATGGATGTGATAGGATTGAAGCTAGGATGGAAAAAGCTGAAGGGGCTAGGGAGATGGATGATAGCTGAGATGATTGGCTGAAGCTGCATAAGATTAGTGGATGGTGTGAGATGGAAGCTGGAGGATGGAGGATAGGTGGATAGATTGGAAGATAGAGGTGGATGTCAAGAGATGACCAAAAGCATGAGGGTGATAGGCTAAGCTGGGGATGGTAGGATTACGCATGATGCTTGTTTGCCAAGTTTTCATCATGGTACTTGTCCAAGGTGCTTGAATTGCCAAGTTTTCACCAGTGGACGCTTTATTTTTCTTTTCCTTTTTTGACTTTTTGACTTTGGACTTAGCTGGAATGATTTTGGCTTTCTTCAGCTATTTTGGCTTTTCTGGGATTTTTCACTGGTTGTTGGAATGTTCAATTTTGTTGCTAGCTGTTGGTACACCGGATGTGTGATTTATGCAATAGATCAGATTAGATGGGATTGATGGTAGGAGATGGAGGGATGAAAATGCTGGAAAGGAGCATGAGATGGGGATGCTTGCAAGAGCAACATTGGCACATGTTGGGATGGGTGTGAAAAGAGCATATGGGGGATAGATGGTAGATGCGAGCGTGATGGAGGATTTGTGGAAGCGTGCTTGGGGATATAGGCACCCAAGATGGAGTTAGGAGATGGGGGACATGAGTCACTAGATGGGGGATTAGCAATGGTGGATGCCATTATGAATTGGGTTTCAACTTTTTTCTTGGGGATCCACATGGTTTTGGATTTTCTTTTCATAGGCTTTTGCATTGTTTTGCATTCTTTGATTGGATTTTTTCTTTTTGGAGTATGTCTTTTAGAATAGACATATGGTTGCCTAAGATGTGGATTTTTAGCTTTATGCATTTTGAAGTTGGCATTCACATTGCTGTGGTAAGCTTTGGGAAGATGGTTAGGAGAAGCTTTGTGAGATGGAGAGGATATGAAAGAGCATGTAGGGGGATGATGATGGATGATGTGCCCTGATATGTGCCTTTTTTGATCTTGCATAGAAATGGATGGAATAGGATTTTTATGATGGCTGATAGGAGGATGGAGGATGGTAGATTTTGGGACATAGGGACCCAAAATGGATTTAGCGGATGAAGGGGGGATATGGTAGGTTGTTTTGGGTTGCAAAGATGGTGGAGGGGGGATGACATAAGATTTCTTGAAGGAGTGATGGGAGGCTGGCATGGTGGGCTTGGAGATAGGCTTGGTTTGGGGGTGTGGTGTACCAACACCTTTAGATGGTGAGCCTTTGGATACATATCCAAGACCATGAAATCCTAGATTTTTTTGTGCAATAATAGGCTCTCTGATTCCTTGCTCTTGTGGTCCTAAACCTTGACCTTGATAATGCAATCGATTGAGCATTTGAACAAGCTGAGGAAACTTTTTGCTTGCAGAAAATGATAGAAGTGATTTATTAGGTGTATTGCAATGGGGAGATACTGTTCTTAATTCTTCTGTTGAGAGAGAGCCACTGTGGATGAATGTAAGTGAACCAAGAGGGTAGATTATAGATGGTGGAATAGCTTGGATAGGTGGTAAGATGGAAGCATGGAGCAGGGGAGATGGAAGGATAGGATCTTGATGTAGCTGGTGGGATGACAAGATATCTTGTAGTGGAGGAGATATGGCTTGAGGTTTTGGAGATGGAGGATATGGTGACTGCACTATGGATGGAAGACATGGTACGATGATATCTTCATTTATGCTTTGGGGGATGTCAACATGCTTTTGGGCAAGATCTTGATAGGATTGGTTTGGAGTGGATGGTACGATAGGAGGTGAAGGGATGGATTCTTCAAAGGCAGTGGATGGATAGATGGGAGATTCAGTAGTGGAGATGGGTGAGTAGAAGATGGATGCATAAGGGTCATTACGAGAGATTTGGGAAATTCTTGGAGGCGATGTGGATAGGATTTGGAGGGATTTGACAGGTGGTGGGATTTTGATGCTTGCGGGAAGTGGAAGGATTTTAAGCAATTTGATGGATGGTATGGGGATGATAGCTATGGGAGATGGAGGTGATATTATAGATGGGGAAGCTTCATCACTGACTACTTCACATGGTTGGATTAGATGACATGGCTTATCGACTGTTGGAGGCAACTTTTCTTGTATTTCGTCTAGGAGATTCCTTGGAGACTCATGTGTCGAAGGTGGAGGTGGATTGACAGGAATAGCTAGTGTGATGGGGGTGGAAGATTGGAAGCTTGGTTGATGGGGTGATGGAGGGGAAGTTGGAATATCGGATGGCATGACTAGATAGTTTGGAATAACTCTTAGATTTTGGGGGATGCTTGGGGGAATGTTTCTAAGGCTTTCAATATACCCGTCATAGTCAACAAGATTTTCATCATCATTGGAATAGGAGGTGGCGGGAGCAAGGACAATGCGACCAAACACATCATGATAGGATTGGTACTTCATGCTTTGATGATGAGTTTGATGGGGATGGGGTCTTGCATATGGATGAACACGAAAGCTCATGGTTGGATTTGGATTAAGCACAGATTTTGGATTGGCTGATGAAAGATTTCCTAGGGATAGTCAAAGTTGTATGACAGACCTAAGGAGGATTGGCTGGAGATTTTTGGTTTTCTTGTGGATGAAAGACTTCAAGGGCATGCTATCAAAAAGTGAGAGTTTTGCTTTCCTATGTACTGGATTGGTGGAGATTGTGTCAACTTAAGGATAGACTAATGATCCTATGGGCATGACACGAGATTGACCACTTGTGGATCTCACCCTTTAGCTCAAGGTGATGAGGGATAACAAGTGACAAAGCTAGATTACCCTAGACAAAGCTCTGTCAAAGGGATAACCTTGGTGAGGCTGGTGGATTGGTCGGATTGATTGATTGGATAGCAAATTTTGGCAAAGTGAAAACAACTCTTTAAAGGCTTGGGTGATTTTGGATTGGGTTGCTAGCTGGCTAGGGGGATGATTTGGATGGACTTTGGATTTGGGATTGTTCTAAGGCAAAGAACTAGATAGATTCAGTTGCAGCGGGGGAGCTTGGATAATTTTCTGATAAGGCAGTGACTATGCTAAGTATGCCTTGAGTTGGGAGATTTCTGCTTTTTTGGGATTTTGACCAAAATTGGCAAACATTCATTCAAAAGCTATGAACAAACAAGCAGACAAAAGTTTTGAGCAAGCATGTCAAACACACCAACATCCTAGGAAGCTTTCTACAAGGATGAAATTTGGTTTAGCTAGGGAGTCCTCGATATACGCAAGGTATGTGAGGCCCAAATCCGTAGATGAAACCAAAAAGATGTCACACAACCGAGAGGAGCGGTAACCCACTTCTCCTCTTTCACTTCTCAAGGGTATAAAGTTCCTTGAGGCTTAGCCTGAGTGACAAAATTTTGATCCCAAGAGAGGTTTCTTTGGATTCACCTCCTGATCTTTATACTCCCCCGAAACGCTGGAGTTGAGGTCGTCCCAAGGGGTGATGAAATCCCCAAGTAGGCCTCCTAAAAAGCTAAGACAAGATTTTGGATCCTAATCTTATGCACCCAAGATGGCCTCAAAAGATGACAAGGGGAGAGAAGACTTGGATGATCTTGGGCTAAAAAACACGCTTGTTCTTTTACCAACTAACGCTTAAGTTTTCTGATCTAGACTTTGCAAGCACTCATGTTTAAGATACAATGTTTATTCCAACTTTGAAGCGTCGACAAAAATAAAATCGATCGAAGAATGCGAACAAGAAGAAGAGTTAGGGTCAACAAGAAAGTAAACCCGTGCGCTCGGAGGCCCTCCACGTCAAGTATCGATTAATTTTCTTTAAGGCATTCAAGATTGAGTGTGAGTTTGTTTTAAGCCCAAAACAAAAGTGTGTGAGATTCGATTTCAAGCACGCGCCCGGAGGCTCTCCACGTCATTTGTTGTTCAATTTTAGTGCCCAAACTTGAAGTGTGATCAATTTAATCTAGATTTTTTATCATTTAAGAATTTTGATAAAGTTAAAGCAAACATTCAAAGACCAAGTGAGTGAGTTAGATTGTGGAACATTTAACACTTTTTTCAAGTAGACCCATCCCCATAAATGGCGCTGAGATTGCAACCAATGGTTAATATTTGATGGGTGATTAGAAAAGAGGTGAGTCCAAGGAACTACTCAAATTGATTTTTGCAAATTTGTATTTAACTTAACAAAGTCTCTTAAATATCCAAAAATCAAACTTTACCTAAATTGCATGTGGAAAAGAGATTTGTTTTGTTCAATTTTAGAAGCTCCAAATGAAGTGTTTGATATTGCAATGGTTAATTAATCTTTGGCATTCAAGATTGGATTTGTTGTTTTAATCATGACTTCAAGGAAAATTTGATTTTAATCCATGGCATTCAAGAGTGTGTTTAGCAACATGCATTCAAAGACAAGTGATTAAACATTCAAGTTTTTTCCTTTGAGAATTCAAGATTGAGATTTTGTGTGTTGTTTTAAGAACTTTGAAGTGTTTTGTTTTAACCTTAGATCATTCAAGATTGTTTTGGACTCAAAAGTGAAAATGAGTCTTTGGACTTTGCTTTTCATTCAAGATTTTGTATTCTAGTTTGCATGTTTTAAGCCCAAAAATGATATTCCTAGATTGTTTTGATGCATAAAAAACCTAAGAAACATTCAAGATTTTGCAACAAAACATTTGTTTGGAACAAATAACAAAGCATTTTAGGACAATTTTGGCAACCATTTAGGACTCTTAGTTTTCATGAGATTTTTAAAAGAACTTTAACATATTTGCAAATGAGGTTCATTTTATCCTTGATTGATGCTTTGAGTTTGATTTAGATTTTAGTGTGCACTTAGTGTTGATTTTGAACCTTTTGAAATGGAAACTTGAAGTTTTTTTTAAATTCCCAAAAATGAAGTGTTCCTAACTTTGCATGAATGCATCTAAAACCTTGATGTTGCAAGGATGCAAATGATTAGATTGGTTTAGTTTCATTTGTTAAAAGATTTTTTTCTTTTTTGCAAATTTTTAAATTTTTAATGGATTTAAGTATGATTTGGGGGTTCATTTTAAGCACTAAAAGAAGTGTGTATGATTTTGCTTCCTTAAAAAAAAAATGGCCAAGATCTCCCACAAGAAGAAGAAGAAGAATTAGATGGAATAAGAAGAATATAGACAAGAAGAGGAAGAAGAATTCCAAGTGCTTTGTCCACCTATAAGCTTGAAAAATCTGCAAATACTATGAGATAGACTATGAGTTCCTTTGTCTTCTTCATGCTCATGTGGACCTACAAAACCAATTTATACAATCCTACCAATCACAAAAACAAGCAAAATTAGCCAAAATCAGAAAATGACATACAAAACTTGACTAAAAAAGCTAATGAAGATGACCCATGCGGGGTCCCACCGGGCGTGCCAAAATGTATATGAGCAATGTTAGTATGCTAATAGAAACCAAATTTAAATAAAGCTTCTACAAACTAAACAAAATTCATAAACTTCAAGATAGACTAAGATGAGCTCTCAATTGAGAATATGAGCCATTAATGGACTCTCTCAATGAGAAGCTCTCTTGTTGAGTAGCTTTGTCTAAATAGATAGGATGTATGCTCAATATGCTTCCAAAGGCTTCAATGGATGATTGTGGATTTTTGGTGTGGATAGATGGCTTTAGTATAGATTTGGCTCTCAAAATAGCATTATAACTTTACTTCATGGATTGTGTTATTTTGCAAAGGGGAAGGATCCAATTTATAGGCAAGAGGCTTGAGGGATTGAGGGCTAAGATGCAAGGATGGGAAAAAGCTCATAGAGGGCTTAGATTGCATGAGAGGAGAGCACATGGATTGTGCTTCCTTACAACCAATCAAGGAGTGACACATGTCACATGGTGAGAGGATGGAGAAAAGGGGAAGGATGAGTCAACAAAGGAGTCTCAAGGGATAAAACCTTCATAAAGACCCTCATAATGACTTGTAAGAGCAATAAAAGGGCTTGTAAGAGTCATTTATGACCTAGTGGACTTCATAAAGTTTTATGGTTGAGATATTTTGAGGGTGATGAGAGCAAATTCGACTTGGACTTGATTAGGAAGGTTTTAAGCTTGCTTAGGCTTGTGCAAATGATTAGAGGATGGATTAGGATGGTTTAGGATTAGCTTAGGGATAGGCAAGGATGGGATTAGCCTTTAATCGAAATTAAAGAAGGATTAGAAGATTTTGGAAGAGGTTATTGGTCATAAGGAAATTGGCCAAATTTTGGGCAAAAAATAATTTTTTTATTTATTTTAGGATTTTTGGTCAATTTATTAATTAAATAATTAATAAATAAGGAAATAATGTTTAAATAAGATTTAAACATTTTTGGGAGGGATTCCTTAATTAAATATTTTTAATTAAGATAAAGGGATTTAATGGCATAAAAATTAATTAATTAATTAAATAATTAATTAATTAATAAATGATGATGTCATCAGGACTTTTTCAGAAAATAAAAATACTTTATTTTCTAAAGGTTTTTAGGTGTCTACACTAGGCACCAGATAATTGTTGGGGATGATCAGTTTGATTAGAATGTTGGGGCTAGAAACAACCATGATAATTAGGCAGATCATGCTATGGTACTTCAACGGATATTGGAATGTCTCAATAATATTGAGACTAATAACCAGATTCCTGGTGGGGGAGTAAATGTGTGGGTACCTCTTGTGCAGGGTATTAACCTTCCTGTAGAGGATGATCTAGTGGCAAGAGCTCAGGTCAAGGATCTTTCCAAGGTGAAAGGGCTATTATTTTATGGTACAAAATAGGGTACAATAGTAGAGGCTTGGCTATTGAATATTGAGCGGTGCTTTATCTTACACCATTACTTGAGTAACATGAAATTAAGATGGACGGTTATGCATTTAAGGGGATTTGGTTCCTTATGGTGGGAACATGAGTTGGAGAAGCTTGACATTGATATTTCTTTAGTTTCTTGGGAGCTATTTGTAGAGCATTTTAAGGAGAGGTTCATGTCTAAATATTGGGGTCAGGCCTGTGCAAAGGAGTTCTTTCAGATTATGCAGTCTGGCTCTACAGTGGAAGCTTATCAACCTAGGTTCTACAAGCTTAAAAAAAAATTCACGTTGGGCAAAAAATGACAAAGCCATGATACAAAATTTCATCAGGTGGCTTATGCCCAAGATCGGGGAGAAAGTGAGAACTTTCAGGCCTGTGTCTATGCAGGAAGCTTCAGAGTGAGCAAAGCTGATTGAAATGAAGTTTGGCTATCATGGGACTTCATACTAAACTAGCATGGATCTACCTACCTCGAATGTTAGTAAGAATTAAAAACCTCCTCAGAATAGTTCAAAATTAGGATTTTTAGTTAGGAAATTCAAGAAGAGGAAGTTTGATAAGAACTCCAAGGGTTCAGAATGACCTAGACCATCTCAACCACCTTAGAGTGTGCTGAGTAATAATGCATCTTCTAGTCTGTCTAGTCAAAACATGGGATTCAGGAAATATGTTGAGTGTTATCATTGTGGTCAGATAGGTCATTACTAGTCTCAGTGCCCTAACTGGGACAAACTGAAGGTTGGACGTAAACCAACTAAGTCTGAGGTGACAGTTGGTGATTCTGCTAGGAACCACCATGTTTTTGCTACCCTGGATAAGAAGCAAGCAGAACATTAGAACATAGTTATTGAAGCTTAGGGTGATACTCAAGGTATGAAAGTATCCATATTATTTGTCTCTGGAGCTACAAACTCATTTATTTCTTCTACTTTAGTTGCATATAGTGGAATTCTTGTGGTTAAGTCAAGGAATAGATAGAAGTGGAGTTAGCGTCAGGTTCTAGGGTGAACGCTGATATTGTTGCTCCTGACTGCAAGATTCGAATGAAACCTTTTACTACTTCAACGAACCTTTGGGTTATACCTTTAGGATTGTATGACATAGTTTTGGGAATGGATTGGTTAGAACTACATCAAGCTATTTTGGATTGCAAGGATAAGACAATCACTTATTTGGATGATGTTGGATCAGCTAGGGTTATTATTGGAATCAAGAGACCCATCTCTTTGTGGACTATTTCTGCCAAGAAATTGGCAAGGTGTGCTCAAAAAGGTTGTAGTTTGTTTTCCATATGGGTAAACAACTTAGAAGATTCAATGGTTAAAGGTTCTTCTCTTCATCCAATCTTGTAGAGTTTTTCAGATGTTTTTGTTGAAGAGATTCCTGGAATACCTCCGAGAAGAGAAATTGATTTTTAGATCAATTTAGTGCCAAGAACATAACCAATTTCCAAGACTCCATATAGAATGATAGCTCAAGAGCTGGTTGAACTTAAATTTTAGTTGGAGGAGCTTTTGGAGAAAGGTTTAATTTGTCCTAGCGTATCACCTTGGGGTGCTCCAGTAATATTTGTCAAGAAGAAAGATGACTCCTTGAGACTTTGCATAGACTATAGATAGTTAAACAAGGTCACTATTAAGAACAGGTATCCTTTTCCTAGAATTGATGACTTGTTTGATCAAGTTAAGGGTGCTCGAGTCTTTTAGAAGATTGATCTGAAATTTGGGTATCATCAACTTAGAATCTAGGAAGCTGATATTCATAAGACAGCTTTTCGCACTAGGTATGGGCACTATGAATTCAGAGTAGTAACTTTTGGGTTAACTAATGTACCTTCTATCTTTATGAGCCTAATGAATGCTATGCTTAGAACTTTCCTAGACAAGTTCATAGTGGTATTTCTGGATGATATTTTAGTGTATTCTAATTCTACCAAGGAGCATGACCAGCATTTAGATCAAGTTCTGGAATGCCTTTGTAGGAACAAATTGTATGCCAATCCTTTGAAGTGAAAATTCATAAAATTAGAGATTTGTTACTTAGGTCATATCATTTTAGGGAATGGAATTTCTGTAGATCCATCCAAAATTTGGGCTATTGTAGATTGGCCAGTACCTACGAATGTGTCCAAGGTTCGAAGTTTCATGGGCTTAGCAAGCTATTACAAAAGATTTGTGTCAAATTTTTCTAGAATAGTGCATCCTATCACGTCTCTTCAGAGAAAAGGGAAGAAATTTGTGTGGACAGAGGAGTGCGAGGTAGCATTTCAGAAACTTAAGGAATGTTTGACCAGTGCACCAATTCTGGCAGTCCTTGATTCAGCTAAGGAGTTCGTGGTTTGTATTGATGCATCTTTTGATGGCATAGGGGCAGTGTTGATGCAAGAAGGATGTGTTATAGCTTATGAGTTCAAAAATCTTAAGATTCATGAGGTGAATTACCCTACTCATGATCTCGAACTTGCAGAGATCATGCATGCTTTGACCAAGTGGCAGGATTTTCTTTTCGGTCAATTATTTGAGTTGCATACTGACCACCGAAGGCTTCAATATCTTTTCACACAACCAGAACTCAATGCTAGACAAAAAAGATGGATGGAGTTCTTGTGTGAATATGACTTCAAGATTAGTTATGTGCAAGGGAAGGAGAACGTTGTTGCTAATGCACTTAGCAAAAGGCGACATGAATTATCTTCTTTGATCCTAACAGTGGATCTTAAGGATAAGATCTTGCAGAACCTTTCCACATATCATTGGTTTGAGGATGTTAAGGCTATTATTGATAGTGGAAGCATCTTGGAAGGGCATTTTGAGGGGTATTCATTAAATTCAAAATGTTTACTTCTTTTTAGAGGGAGTGTGTACGTTCCTAAGTCGGGTGATTTGAGAAATCTGGTTATGTTTGAGGCCCACAAAGCACCATATTCAGTTCATTTGGGTGTCAATAAAATGCATGCTAACCTTAAGTAGCATTACTATGGGCCTGGAATGAAGAGAGACATAGCAAATTTTGTGGCTCGATGTTTGGAGTGTCAGCAAGTTAAGGCTGAACATTAGCACCCTGCGGGACTATTACAGCTACATAATATTCCAGAATGGAAATGGGACACCATTTCTATAGATTTTATTATTGGATTACCTATTAAAGCTCATAGACATGATGCTATTATGGTGGTGGTGGACCATTTTTCTAAGGATGCCCACTTTATTCTAGTAAGATCATCCTATAATGCAGCAACGGTTGCCAAGATATTTATGGAGCAGGTAGTTAAGTTACATGGTATTCCTGAAAAGATTATTTCTGATAGGGATCCAGTGTTTACTTCTTCTCTTTGGAGATCCATGTAGTGAGAGTTAGGTACTCAGCTGAATTTTAATTTAGCTTATCACCCAAAGACAGATGGACAAACTAAACATGTCAACCAGATTTTGGAAGACATGCTTAGAATGTACGTAATGGATAGACAGAATAAATGGGAGGAGTATCTACACTTGGTAGAGTTCACTTATAATAATGGATATCAAAGTTCCATAGGTATGACACCCTTTCAAGCATTATATGGAAGACCTTGTAGGACACCTCTTAGTTGGGATGATTTGGAGGATAGGACTCTTTTAGGACCTGATATGTTGCAAGATTTTGAGTAGTAGGATAAAAGGATCAGAGAGCACCTTATTACTGCTCAAGATAGACAAAAGAAATATGTTGATAAGCATAGAATTGACCATCAATTCTTGGTGGGTGATAAAGTGTTTCTCTGAGTAAGACCACATAAGAGTCTGATTCGTTATGGAAAGGGATCCAAGTTAGCTCCTCAATTTGTGTGTCCATTTGAAATTTTGGAACGGGTTGGCCCTGTTGCCTATAAACTTGGCTTGCCACCGAATCGTTCATGCATTCATAATATATTTCATGTTTTAGTTTTGTGTAAGTATATACCTGATATTACTCACGTACTTGATTGGAAAAATTTGCATATTATGGATGGTCAAATCATGCTGGAACCAATGCAGATCATACAAAGTAGAACTATGAGTTCAAGAGGGAGAGAAATAAAGCAGGTAAAGGTCCTATGGGACCCCAATGATGAAACATCTGCTACCTGGGAGGATGCAAAAATGATGAGAGCAGCTCATCCATTCTTTCTTATTGACTTCCAAGAGAAAGTTGAATCCTAGTGGGGGAGGGTGTCATGCCTGACGACTACTTCGAGTTTTTCTGCAAGTTGGGACCTTGCTGTTATAAAATTCCCTTTAGTTGTTATGTTTGTAATTCTAAAGTACTTGGTTATATTAATTTCTTTGAATTATGAGATTGATGTTGAATGTATTTTCTATTTAGAACTATGTTATTAGCATTGAATGTGATTTAGGATTTTGTGATTTGAACTGGCATATTGATATTTGCATGTTGATGGGGTATCGATTATGTTCATTATGTTTTCAACTCATTGTAAACTGCATTCTATGTTTGAATACTTTGGAAAGAAAGTAGATATATTGTATGTTTAATTTGAATGTTAATTTGCTAGATATATATATATATATATTTAGAATTTGTCTTTGTATTTACGTATGTGTGACTGAGAAGGGATTGAATTATTTCTTTGAATTTTTTTTCAGTTTAGCATATAGGCATATGTTGTAAAGGGAATTAAATACCTTATATTTCATATAGCCTTGAGATGGTTTTCATTACATAACTTGTATTCATTTTGTTTTAAAAGGGTTTTAGAAATCGTACTTTGCATTGCAAATATATATACTTGTTTAAAAGGGTCTAAATACCCTAAGTTGTGATTGCCATAAACATTTCTTTTTTTTAAAAGGTTTAATTACATCTTAAGCATTAAGGTAACCCTAAACAGGTATCAATTGCAATGAAGGAGGAAAAACATAGTCATTTTGTTGGAAGCCAAACACTGAAGTGGCTTTGTAACTGTGTTGCGCATAGCCCTGTGAAGTGTCACAATTGAATTGAATGCTTGTTAATGAGGATTGATGGTACTAAGAGTTTGGTTAGCCATTTCTTGTTGTGAGTTGGGTTTTTTGCAGAATATGGGCCGGAGACTGGGCCGCATTTCTCTGCTTGGCTTAACATATGTAATCATGTTGCTGAGGTATCGGCTTAGTGTTGGTTATTATTGGGATTCTTCTACTACATCCCATTGTAAAGTCATTTTTGAATTATTATTGTGTCAGCTATGTGGAGATTGTTATCAATTTGATTCGGCATTAGGGGCTTTGGCATCGAGTTGGATTGCAGAGCATTTTCCATCTTCAATTTTCACATAGGGGAAATTTCTTACCCTACTCTCTCTCTCTTTTTGCAATTGCAATGTTATCTCAATTGGCATGTTGTAAATGGTTATGAGTTTTACATATTGTGTATCAACACTCAAGGATGGATATGTATAGAGCATGGCACTATGTGCAATGCTCAGCCCTGCATATACCCATCTTTGAATGTGGATTTATGGAGAAATTAAGTCAGGTGTTGCTTTATGTATATATTCGATTAGGCTTTGCATGAACCATACATTCTTTCCCTGAGTTGAACCCGATCGAGTTTCATATTTGTGACTATATGTATGAAAAGTGTTTAAGATTTGCTTATTGGTAGTTGGCTTTGACAAGGTCAAGCTCTATGGAACCCATATCTTAAAATATTTAGATATGAGAGGTTCCACCATAGTCACAAGCTTAAATTTGGTTGCAAACTTGTGACTTATTAGGGCACAGTTACTTTGTTTAATGATATAAATTATTAAAATGAGGGTTATGTCATTGTTTTAAAAGAAACCAATATGTTGAGTCCTGTAGCTTGGTGAATTTATATATTAAAAATAGTAAATTAGCAAATAGTATGTGACAGTTTTGGAAATGACATTTTGTCAAATAGTTAAAAAGAAAGCTCGATTCAAACAAAAAACTCCCTATGGCAGCATAAATTAACCCATGATATATGATGAAATCGAGTCATAAGTCATTGTAGTTTGTTTGTGAAACTGTTCGTAATTGAATAAGACATTATTTTTATAAACAAAGTCAAGGATAGATCCTGTTTTTGTAATATTGACAGTGTCATTATGTGAATAGTTTGTGTGCTTCTTATAGCTTAGGGATTTGCATCCTAATTACTTTTGGTTATTGGCAAGATTTAAGTTACTTTGCATTCTTGTGAAGTGCATGTTGAATGGATCTCAAATATTATATTTTTATATGCTGTTATGGTTATAGCTGGGTGGTGGCTTATTATCAAACAATGGTAAAACTTCTACAGACATTTGAATATTCAATGACATTGCAAAAGATCTTTTGTTAAAGCTTTGGCTGCATTTGGATTCAATTATGTTTAGTTTAGGCTATGAAGTATCTTAATAGCATTTAGGGATTGTTTTGAGATAATTTATTTGAAACAAAATCCTTTTTATACAGATATATTTCAGTTTATGATTGAAATGGAAGTTGTTTCATTTGTGAAGCTGATTTATAATATATGTTTGATGATTTGTCAATTAAAGTAAGAATATCATATGTGTAATGTTTAATTATCTTGGCCAATTTGAAGGATAAGCTTAGTTTGTTATAATAGTAGAGAGAAGTAGTATAATACTACGACTGGTAAATATCATTAAACCGATGTAACTGTTTAATTATATTTACGAGATCATAATATTATAGTATTTATTTCTATTATTATAATAACCTGAGTTTACTTTCAAAGTTTGGTAGTAGAAAATGAGATTTTAAAAGACAAAGAATGTAATGTCATGTGAAATCAAACTGTTATTCATTGCATGTGCATTCTTAGAATATCTGATTGATGTGAATGTTAAGGATAGTTGTAATGAATGTATATCAAGGTGGCTGAATATCAATTTATCCTATTTAGTTAATTAATTTAGTGATAATTTTAAAGATGAATTGGGTGGGTTAATTAAATACAAAAGATAATTGGCCTTACCTATGACTTAAACTAGTAAGGTTAAGTACGAAGAACAAGACAAGTCTCTATTGTCTCATTTCACGAGTGCTATAGAGAATCCCACTATGTGTTGTCCATGGGCTTACCATATACGAATGCAATATCTTAGCACCATAGTGATGACACCTCAGTATATATATGGTTCATTAACTGGTTATTCTTAGTGTGAGTTTAATTTTGCATTGGTAAGAAGATGTTACTTCTTGTATAGTAATTTTAGAATTGCACTATGTTATGTGGTTCAGATATCTACATTATGGTTTTATATATGTTTATTCTAACATGTGTGCAGGTGGACAACACTTTTGAACTCAGTGTGTACTGAGCCCTCTTTGTGTTGCATTGCATTTTTTTGTATGTTTCAGGTGTTCAAGTCAAATAACTAGTGCTAAGGAAGACTGTTGAAGTTACTTCTTAAAACTGAATTTGATATTTGTAAAGTCCATATGTTGGACTTAGGCGTCTTTGAATGATACTGTTCTTCATTAGTGTACTGAACTCATTATGTATTAACTTCATTATGGAAATTTATTTAGATGATATATTCTTATATCTTGAGGTCTACGAATTGAGAATGATTTAATTGATGCACTTGTTCTTGTAATATGATGATTAAATAAAAAAAATATTCATTGGTTCTTTATGTTTGTCCATAGATTTTATCTTTGTTTTGTGGAGCATTACAAGGGGAAAGAGACAAGAACCTAATACTATCAATGAACTAATAGATAGGATGATCCCCAATAACCGAGTAGAGAGATCCCTACTCATCCTCAATCATGTTGCACAAATTAGGGCTGGAAGAAAACTGGTCATTACTATTACTAATGTTCCAAGGCCTTTGAATGTCTGTCCCACAACCATCATCAATAACCCCTTCAACTTCGTCAAAGATGGTAATATGCACTTCAAATGGGTTGAAGGGTTCCTTGCTTGGAATAACTAGTTTAAGGAATGATTGTCTCTAACTACCTATGGTTAAATCCTTGATTATTACTTTTTTTTGTTAACCAAATATTTTTGAAGGGTATAATTAGAAATTGTCCAAATCTTTAACTATCTAATACTACTTGGATTGACACTTATGTTTTAGTGAACTCTTTTGTATGATGTTACTCCTCTTTTTGGTAGTTTATTATCTTCTGTTCATGAAGTATTTCTCATGCATGGCTCATCCCATCACTTGTCTTTAGTAAAAAGGGAAGAAATATGTTTGGTCAAATAGTGTGAGGCATCATTTATTGCTCTTAAGGAGTGTTTGACTAGTGCACTAGTCCTTGTGGTACCTAATCCTCTAGGCGACTTTATGGTTTGCACAAATGCTTCATTGGAAGGTGTGGGTGTGGTGTTGATGTAGGATGGTCAAGTGATTTCCTATGAGTCCAAAAAACTCAAGGATCATGAGCTTAACTACCCCACTCATGATTTGGAACTTGCATCCATGGTGCATGCTCTTGTTCGCTAGAGGCATTTCCTTTTAGGACACAAGTTTGAGTTGCATAGCAATCATAGAATATTGTAGTATATCTTTACTTAGCCAAACTTGAATGTATGGCAACATCCTCAGATGGAGTTTCTATGTGAATATCACTTTGATGTTCACTAAATTAAAGGGAAAGAAAAAGTTGTCATGGATTCCTTGAGTAGGAGGCAACACAATATATCAATTTTCTCATTGGGAGTGGATTTAGGAGGTTGTATCTTGGAGGCTTTGTCTAGTAACCAATCGTATCAGGAGCTGATGGAGGAGATTGAGTCTGGATGTACCCTAGAGTGGAGATTTTTAGGTTTCTTGCTTTAGTCCAATGGACTACTATGAAAATTGGGGTGGATCTATGTACCAGTGATGGGTGACCTTCATACTTTGGTTTTGTTAGAAGCACATTGTGCACCATAGTCTGCACATCCTAGTGTTAAGAAGATTCATGTCAATCTTAAATAGTTTTACTTTTAGGTATGGATGAGGTGCAATGTTCCTTATTTTGTTTCTTGATGTCTTGAGTGCCATAGACTGAAGGTAGAGCATCAACATTTGGCAAGTCTTTTGTAGCCATGTGCTATCATAGATTGGAAATGGGATATGCTATTGATTGATTTTATCATAGGGTTGTCTATGTCATCATGTCAACATGATTGTATAATGGTGATATTGGACAAGTTGTCCAAGGTAGCACATTTTTCAACAATGAGGACATCCTACACAACTTCTTATGTAGTGCATGTTTTCTTGGAGGATATTGTTTGTTAGTATGGGATCCCTCATCATATTATTTTAGATAGAGATTCAATGTTTACTTTAGCACTGTGGATGTCTCTCTAGCATTCTTTGGGCACACAACTTAATTTTAGTCCAACTTATCACTCAGAGACCAATGGCCAGGTTGAGAGAGTGAACCAAGTTCTAGAAGATATTCTTTGCATGTATGTGATGGACATGCAAGTGAAGTGAGAGGAAAATTTTTACTTGATTGAGTTTACATATAACAACAAGTATCATAGTTTTCTTGGCATGTCACTTTTTTAGGCCTTGTATGGGAGATTGTTTCATACCCCTTTGAGTTGGGATTTTTTGGAGGACTGAGTACTTCTAGGTCTAGGTATGCTTCAGGATATGGAGCAATAGGTTTTTCATATTAGAGAGCATTTGGTTACTACTCAAGATAGGCATAGGAAGTATGCAGATTCCCATAGGTTGGATCATCACTTTTCTATTGGTGACTAGGTGATTTTGAGAGATCATCTAAGGAAGAGCCCCATCCATTATGGGAAACGCTCTAAGTTTATGCCACATTGTTTTGGACCATTTGAGATCCTCGAGAGGATTGGTCATGTTGCTTATTAACTAGCATTGCCACCTAGCCTATTGTGCTTCTATCATATTTTCAATGTTTTGTTTTTGAAATAATATATTCTTGATGTGACCCATGCTCTTGATTGAGATGCTTTGTAGGTGGAGGATGTGAAACTTTCTTTGGATCCCATTCATATTTTTCAACATCAGAGACTAACTTTGAGAGGTCAAGACATAGAGCAAGTGAGGGTCCAATGGGACCCAAGCAATGAAACCTCTACTACTTGGAAAGATGCTACACAATTGAGATATTTGTACACCTATCTTTTTGGGAGCTTCCAGAAGTAAGCTTATGCCTAGTATGGGAGGATTTAGTGCCTCTCATGGTTGTAGCCTATTCCTTGTTTATTTTGATTTGAGAGATACTTGCTACTCATGTTATGTTTTACATTTTGAGATGACCTCAAGATCAGATGTTAGACAAGTATATTGTTCAATTGATCATATTTGCATGATGATGCCATTTTGAGATGATAGTATGCTCTATGATGATATCTAGTTATTTTGTATTTGGACTGATCTCTGATCATGTCTATGTGTTGGATTTAATGTTATGGCTATTTACTTCATTCTGTCTTTGTTATGCTTTATGCAAATGTGAGTGATGTAAATGGATTATTTTAGTATAATTAAATAAATGGTTAAAGTAAGTATTTAATGAATTTATTATTTGGGCTATGATATTATATGCAATTGTACTTGATAATGTGTTTTAGTGTGAAAGAATTATGTCCCTGGCAGCGGCACATGGAGTTAGTGATTCAGTTGTTCATATTTTACCAATGTTGTCCCTATATGTTCAACATATCTTATTTAAATGTTTAAATTAAACATTCTAGTGATTTGATAAATTCAAACTCATTTGCATTATGTGATGAGACCTATGAATTTGTATGTGCATTTAGAGTTTCACATTTTTCGTGAAAGTTATGAAGGAAATTTATGTGATTTTGGGTTTTCGAGCTTTATTTTTATTGATTTTAATTTTTGGCAGCTTTTCCATAGATGAATTCCAATTAGTTGGAATAGTCTATTTTCATTTGGGTTAATTTCAGATTTAACTAGGGTTCTTGATTATTTTACCTAATTGATTATTCACTTGAAAAGTGAATAAGTATCTAAAGAAGAAATGAATTCCTTACTTCTCACTTTTGGAAATTAAGAATTTGAGAGTTTTTTCCAAAATCCTTGTCTAGAGGATTGTGTTTTGTTTGTTATGTGAGCTATGGGCATGGGATCTTCACGAGATCGATCTTGTTGGATCCAGCTCAGGCAGACCTTGCTTTGCCATGACTTTTGGCAACTTTTGTGAGATATTTTTATCTACCTAATTCTTGTTTTAGCCCTTTTGGCCGTCAGGTAGGGATCTCTTGTTCTCATGTTTTAGCTCTATTTTTGCCTTCGCTTCAAGTAGCTTTTTGTTAGGAGGCTAAGAAATAGGGTTTCCCTCCATTTCTATTTGCTAGTTCTATCTAGTTAGTTGGGTATGGATGTTTTCCCAATTTTTAGGATGAGGGTTTTTGGTTTCACATCGTTATGCTAATCATTTTTACATATGGTGTTTGAACCAAAATTTTTTATTGGATTTTTGTGCTTTTGTACCTTAAGACCAAATAGATTTTTATTTTGAAGTTTTTGAGTTCTGGGGTTTTTACCTTGATTTGCATGCCACCTAGTTTTCTCAAGTTTTCTTGGCATGATATTGGTCATGGACTCGAATCATCCATAGGAAGTTAGTTAGACCATTGTTGCACTTTTATGTTTCATTGGGATACATGTCGCATCAATCCTCTTGATCTTGTTTTCAATTGAGTGTTATATTTTTTTTGTGTTCTCATCCAGCTCTTGTGTTTTGATATTCATGATGGTGGTGGACCTCACACATATATGTGTGCATGCATTTATTGGGTGACTTGTAACACTCAAACTCCTAGTGGTAATATGATAGAGTTATATCTTTTGGGGTTGGGTTGGGAATATGCATGCTTATGGGTGCTCATCATTGGATGAGTATGGGTAGGGTTGGATAGCTTCATGGAGGGGCTTCTACCTCACACCTTAGTGACCATTTCCTAGTGGGTTGGCATGAGGATTTTTAATCAAATGATAACTAAACAAGATAGTGGGTGGTAACAAAATTTAAGATAACAAAATGTGTGAGCACTCGATTAAGTTTGAGGAAAAAATACAAGAGCCTTCCATTGGGATGTTGAGATGCATGATATCTAGCTTGGGATTGTAGATGCCAAGTGACTCTCCATGTTGTCAGCCCCTACATAGTTACCCATTGAGTATCTAAGAAGGACCTATAGTACTTGCATTGTCTCATGATCTTGATTTCATTCATCATTGCTATCTGGTGTGAGTGTTAGCCATGGACATTTTCTTTATGTGTTTATGGTTGGATCATTATCGCCATTAGCATAGAAAAAGTGGACCTATGTGTTTTATGTGGTTGGGAGGTATAGCTACCTATACTATTGCTAGGGACTGGTATATAGAGATGGTCTATTATTCCAGTGCAACCGGTGTTTGATGTTAACTTGATATTTCAGTTTATCTAGATTATGTTTCATTTTGATTTATGCTTTCATTGGAATGCTTGGATATCATGTTTAGATGATGCTAGTTTATTTGACGCATTCATGTATTATAATGTTTAGCATATCTTTAGATGATGTGTTCTGATTAGTTGGAATATCTATTGCTTTACTTGTTAGCATGTTAGATTTCCTTGTTCTTATGATGTTATTATGCTTTAGTAGTGATGCCCTCATAAGACAACTCCAACTATCAAGATGGCAATTTGGGATATTATGCATAGGGGATGGCTAGGAACTTCAAGGTCTCGTGATGCTATTATGGTTTGGAGGAACTACACATGATTTTTTTAATGTTTGTTCATTGTGATGTTTCTTTTAGTACATTTCCTTTACTACTATGTTTCAGATGGTTAGATGCAATTTCCATATTCTAGTTATTGCATTCGAGTGTCTAGCCTCAATTCATGAATCTCGCACTCCTTGACGTGGAGGTTCTCAATTTTTGTTTATCCCTCCATTTTTCCTTGGAGTGTTTCTTGCATTTCCTAGGTGACAATGTTCCAGCATTGGACAATACTAATAAACTATTACATGCCCAAAGAAGAAGTATCATGCAATACTAGAAAGTCTCCCATGCCCAAAGGGAAAATGTTACACAGTACTAGAATGTATTACATTACCTTTTAAAAACTATCATACGACACTATAAGAGTGTTGCATAGATTTAGGATAAGTAACACTTAGACCCTGAAAGTATCATATGCCAATTGTGGAAATTTCATATGATACTAGAAAGTATCACATAGTGTTGCATAAAGGTATCACCTAGGTCTTTGGGAAAAATTGTTTGGGTAGACAATAGACACTTTTCAATTTGTTCAAAAGCTTTTGAGACATAATTTGACTACCCTCTACAATGTTCTTGAATCCCTTGCAATTAGATTTTGAATTTGGAATGTTTTGGATTTGAAATCATTTGCATCTTTCATAGTTTTTCATTTTTGGTCAGTAGTGGCATTTGGGGATCTATTGGTGTTTGGATGGTTGTTTAGTCTTTCGTTGTGATCTTTGTAATCCTTGTACATTTTTTTTCATGTGCATTCATACTTCTGTTAAAAATAAAATATCTTGGCTTTTATTTATCCTTGTTCCAAGGATCTCTAGGTGAAGCATTACATATAATTCATTAAAAATAGGTTGTTAGAAAGGTATAAATAATAAATAGTACAGATTTTGTTAGCTCATGCATGTAATGTCCCCTTTTTGGGTCCAAGAATTTAGATTTCTTTTAATAATTGTAATATTACTAATAGATATTTTAAGTTTTCAATCGATATTATTATTACAATTTAGGATTAGAGACTACAATTGTTATCCATGTTGCCTAGACACCATCTATGGACTCCCTCAAAATTTATAGGTCCAAGCATGTTTCAAAAATATTTAAAAGATGTTGACCCCCACCCTCTATTAGGATAAGATCCATTAGCTTGGATTTATAAAAGCTCCTCCTTGGTAACACTATACTTTTTCAAATAATGATAATATTGGACAAAATCTTTTCATTTAAGAAGGAGACTTCAAATGTAATCAAATTTCTTACATAGTGATCCTTAATAGGTGTTCCCTTAAAGTTTACAGATCCAAGTGTGTTTCTTGTAGATTTACAAAATGTTGACCCCTATCCTCTATTGAGATACATCCATTAGTTAAAATTTATGCAATCCTCTCCTTGATCAGATTGTACACTCATTTCTTTAAATACTTGACAATAATAATAATATTAAGAATAATCAATCACCTGCAATATTAGCACATAACATTGTCTCTATCCATGATTTAACATAATTATTGTTTTATAAAAAAATTATTATTTTTGATTAGATAAACAGGTTTTACAGGGATCCTAAAACCCAATAGTTAAAACATATACTTGGCTGATAATAAGTGTGAAAGCCTAGCTCAAAAAGTATAAGTTCAGAGGCTGATAATAAGCATAAAGCCCAGACAAAAAGTAAAGTTCTGAGAAAAGACCAGGAAAAAAAGACAAGTATTACCATGGCCTAAAGCCAGAACAAAAACCAAAAGACATAGAAAAACAAAAGAACAGGCAAGAGTTATTCGTCGTTCTTTCACTCTAGCTCTTGCATAACCTGAGTAGCCTCGAAGGCCAATTGATTCTCCTCTGCTTCCAGATGTTCTGCCCTTTACTTCCCCTAGTCTTGATCAGGAATGGTGTTGTCCTTTGCAGAGCTGTCCTCCATTCTGGCTTCTTCCCTGTCTTTTCCTTCCTCATCATCCTACATTTCTTTGTCTTTGATCCAACCCGTAAGAGAGACGATGTTGTTGTTAATGGAGCTTAACAAAGAGAACATCTAATTTGCAAGGTTGTGATTGTAGTTCTCTAGGTTGTGTATCCTTCTTTCTGCCAGACTGAGCCTGTCAACCGAATCCATCCTCTTGTTAGCATCCTTCCCATTCCTTGTTGCATCAATATGTCTCACATGTTCTTTGACCTCCTCTAGCTCGTAGAAAAGCCATTTGTTTGATCTAAAATTGTCAATCATTTTTATTCCCAACAATAACAAAATTATTGTTTAGTAAGGCATGTGATCAGACATTTATTCCCAACATTTATCAAATTAATTATTTATATGAGTCCATATATCAAAGTATTTTCAATTAAATTGGTTCACCATTTATTTAATAACAATAAAATTAAATTAACTAACACTAATTATACCTCCTCTTAAATGGTTGATTGGTCCCTCTCATACATGTGGCATTTGTGAATGCTACCCTTTTTGATGATCTTGTGAATCACAAGCACTTGCTCTTCCTTCGTTATACTCCACCTTTGTAGATTATTAGTTCCTACTATAAGCAGGTAAATATTGCATACACTAGATGTAATTTAAAAAGGACAATTTATCTATGTTCCTATTGGCTGTAATGGAAAAGGGTAAGGAGAAAAATCAAAATTCTAAACACAAATTCCAAGAAAATTTGGAAAACTATAACCAAATAGTAATTGCAAACTTATCAAATGTTCATTAATGATCTAATTCCTCCTTTGTTTATTTATTCTCTTCGATAATTTTGGGCAATGACTTTGAGCCAAAATTGCAGACTTTGATGTGAAGGCTCTTTCTAAAGACCAACAACACAGCCAGTGGAACAATGTAAAATTTGTGATGGTTGTTTACTGATTTGAATCTTTTGTACTCTTCTCATCATTAAAATTTAATAATGTATAAATTTGTCATATTTTTGTATTACTTTTACGTTGACAAAGAGTATAATGCTTTGAAATATGTGTTTCATGGAGCTTTTGCTTGAAGGTTTTTTGTAAAGGTATTTCTATGTTTGCAGTTTACCCATAAAAAATTCCCTCCGTTTGAGCAAGACTCCCTTTTGATTTCATTTGCATGTACTTATTTTCCACACGTGGGCTTTTGTTTTTTTAATCTACGTATATAGATTTTGGAGAGTTCTTTAAGTGTTAGCTATTAAGCTAGGTTTTTTTCCCCTATAGAAGGCACATTTAATTTTCTATCAAATAGACCAAGCACAAATTTTTTTCTTAAAAATCTACTCTAAATAGCTGGAGATTTCTTGAGGTTCTATTAGTAGGTCTATTGTTTCTAAAAGCTTAAAAGTGTGTAGCAGAATTAGCAGAATTACTATTTTGAAAATGAGGAGCAAATTTTCTAAATGAAAGCTTTCAAATTATTAGTGGCATAGAAGAAAGTTGGGTGATATATATATATATATATATATATATATATATATATATATATATATATATATATATATATATATATATATATATATATATATATATATATATAATTTATTTATTTATTTTTATTTTTTTATTTTTTCAAAAGAAGAAATTCTAAAAATCGAACTTTTAATGCAACACTACTAAAATGGATCACAAAGGCTTGAATATAAATAATTCATAGCCAAAGGAAAAGAAAGAAGCCAAAAACTAGATATACATGTATCTAGACAAGTTTTATTTTCTAAGGTATAAAACTAAAATTTAAATGTATGCATATTTGAGAACATTCTTTATTTGCATAAAATCTTTAAAACTAACTAAAAACTTCTTAAGAAAAAAACATCTATATTTTCCAATAACATCATCAATTATCCACATACTCCCCCTTGATGTTGAATGGGCTCACGATTTGGTCACAAAGAAATAAAAATGATTGTTTTGAACTGCCTTGGTGAAGATATCTACTAGCTAATCTTGAGTGTTTATTTTTTTTAATTCAAATTCTTTTTTTTTTACTTATTCATAGATGAAATGATACTTCAAATATATTAAAAAGTTTCCTGTGATGAACTAGATTTTTTGCTAATTTAATAGCACTTACATTTTGGGTATCTATAGGGTCATGTTGTGCCAAAAAGTAGGAACTTGAAAATTATGTAAAGCATTTCAAAATCTATTCCAACTTTTTCCCCACCCATCCTAATACCAACCCTAAAAACTAATACCTTTATCTGCCCTATTATATCTTTGGATAGAAACCCTACATGGTCAACATTAGTAATGCCCCAAAAAAGTGTTTTTGGCATGTTCTTGTGTGTTTCTTACTTCATATTGACAACTATTTTTTAACCCCATTTTGATGAAATGAAAAGGGTTTCTCAAGAATGTTCTTATCTTTCCATAAATGTAATATTTGTCAAATTCTATGCTTAGTAAGTAATTATTACTTATTTTCTAATAAAGTTACGTATAAAGTGTTGATTGACACATTGATTTAAAAATAATTATAACTTTCAAATGGTACAACATTTTTAAAATCTAAAAGATGCACCACATTATATTCTTCTACTAATATAAGGAAAAAATTAAAATTAAAATTTTGTAAAGTTTTGAAGTAGTTAAGGTGGTTAGACATGAAAAAAAAATTATTCCAAAAATACTATATAGTAGAAAATTAATAATTAATTGTTTATTTAGAATAAATATACCCAAAAATATGTCTCACATTCGTGAATGATTCTAATTCTTATATCTAGAATCTTATTAAATTATATTATCATTTGATTTTGATTTAGGTGGTTACACACACATCTACTTCTTATTTTTTTCATGAAATTTTTGTGTTGCTGCATTAAAATTATAATGTTTGGCCAATCAATTTTTAGTTTTTCCAAATAAGCTAAATTCAATTCCCTAGAGATTCTTTTCTATCAATTTTTTTGATTGAAAGTTCATAACAAGTTCAAAATTGCACATCAAGTTGGCATAACCTATATTTGTTGATTTTTCATTACCAGTTTAGGGCATAGTTTGGTTGACCATGATTTTGCACATGCCCTGTCACAATAAATTAGTTTAGGTTGAATTTTCTTCTCCTTTATTTCTACTAGA
Organism: Cupressus sempervirens; assembly: GCA_028749045.1. Lineage (NCBI taxonomy): Eukaryota > Viridiplantae > Streptophyta > Pinopsida > Cupressales > Cupressaceae > Cupressus > Cupressus sempervirens. The sequence continues at coordinate 697,915,285 of CM053788.1, forward strand.
ACCTTTCTTACAAAAGAGCTTGTGATCTAGCTAAAGTAACCGCATCATACTCCAGTTTTATGGATGAGAGGGAAATAATGTTTTTTTTTCTTTTAACTCAATGTAATCAAACAAAAATCAAAAGTGAAACAATTTTTGGATGCAGATTTATGGTCATCCATAGCACCTCCCCAATCTGAATCACTAAATCCATCAAGATTGAATGATTTAGAAGAGTAGTAATGAATACCAAAATTGATAGTCCCTTTCACATACATCAATATCCTTTTGGCATCTTTCATATGTATCTCTAATGGATTTTTCATGTACCTTGAAATAAGAGAAATTGAATAAGAAATATTAGGTCTTGCATAGGTTAGAAACATCAAACTCCCAACAATACTTATGTAATTTATCTCATCAACTAATTCAGTATCATCTTCTCTACAACACAACTCCATGAGAAAATAAAGTGGAAAGAAGTTTACAATCAACCATATCAAATTTATTTAACATATCCTTTTCATACTTTGTTTAACACATAAACATTTCATCTTTACCTTGAAAAATCTTCATTCTAGGAAAACATTTCATGAGACCAAGATCTTTCATCTCAAATTCATCCATCATGGCAACTTTGGATTCATCTTTCATTTTAGAAAAACTACCCATGTATAACAAATCATCAACATACAAAATTACAATGATAAAATAATTACCTTCTTTTTTAAAGTAAAGGGCAAGTTCACTCTTACTTCTTTGGAATCCATTCTTGTGAAAATACCCATCAATCCAAGCATACCATGCTCATGCTACTCTCTTGAGAACAGGGCCTTATTCAACTTGTAGACATGATCTTCTTTGCCTTGAACTTCAAAACCTTGTGGCTGCCCCACATATACTTCCTCTTCCAAATACCCATTCAAGAAGGAACTTTTCACATCCATGTGATGAATACTCCACTTCTTCTAAGTTTCAATAGAGATTAACATCTGAATAGTCTCTTATCTTGCTATTGGTGCAAAAGTTTCTTCATAATCAATGCCATAACTTTGAGTAAAACCTTTAGCAACTAATCTTTCCTTATATCTTTCAGCATTCCCATCCCTATTATACTTAATCTTGTAGACCCATTTGGTGTCAATCTTCTTATTCTCATGCAGAAGCTCTACAAGCTCCCAAGTCTCATTCCTATGAATTGAATCTATCTCTTCTTTAATTTATTGCATCCAAACCTCGGTAGAATATGCATCTTCAAAACATGATGGTTCAAAATAAGCTTGAGTAAGTGATCCAAAAAAAATTGTCTCACCTATTGGATCTTCTTCATGTACTTGATTTTGACATCTTTGAAAAATATCATTCATTTTTATCATCTTCTTTGTATGACTTGGAGTTGAATTTGGACTTGTTCTTCAGCTTTAATTTGGCCTAGTGCTTGGACTTGATAAGGAGCTACTTGGTGGACTTGAAGATCTTGAAATAGAACCATTAGTTGGCTTCTCATGATCATTATTTTCAATAATATCATCATTCAAAATGGATTTTATCTTAACATGGTCTTTTTTATGACCATGAATCCCCCCTTTATCGAAAATAACATCTCTTCAGACAAGAATCTTATTAGTAATAGGATTATACAATCTATTATATTTTCTCTCCTCACTGTAACCCACAAAAATGTAGGATTCACTTTTAGCATCTACCTTTTTCCTACTTTGATCAAGTACATTAATAGAATCCAAACAACCAAAAACTTTACAATGATTTACATTAGGCCTTTTCTCATACCATGCTTCATAAGGAGTCATCTTCTATAGGGAACTAGTAGGACTCTTGTTGAGAATATAAACCATTGTAGCAACTACATTAGGCTAATAATAATTGCTCAAACCCTTGGTTTGTAACATGTTCTTTGTCATATCTAGCATAGTATGATTCTTCCTTTTAGGCACTCCCTTTTTTATATGTGTAGGTAGTTGTGAATTGTCTCTTGATCCCATTCATCTCACAAAAAAATTTGAAAATATCTTGACAAATAATCTCCTCCGTGATCTATTCTCAAACATCTGATTGCATTCCCTTTTTTATTCTTTACATGAGATTTAAACCTCTTGAAATTATTAAAGGCTTCATCCTTAGTCTTCAAAAGACAAACCCAACACATGTTTGAGAAATCATGAATAAAAGTGATCAAATATGATAGACTTACATTTTGTGATCATCTGAACTTGCATGAAGTAAACTAGAAATACTTCTCCTATCAATTTCACCAATCATATTACCATCATGAATCAATTCTCTTGGTAAAATTGAATCTACACTTTCACTTTTATAAGGCATATAAAAACTTGCTTCATTCTCAACCACTTGCTCATTATGAAAGTATTGATCAGCATGCCCAAAAATATCAGACTGAAATTGAAGACCTTATCTAACAAATGAATCATGCATGCTACCAGTCTTGAATATGAAGGCGTCATATTCAACATGGGGAAAGGGATCACACATACCTTGAAAATGTGTATCCTTATGCATAACCAGATGATATTCAAATGAGCAATCAGATTTGTACTCACAAAGGTCATCAATGTTAGAATCTGAAACTAATTTGAGATCTTCAAATGATTCTCTAAAATCAGCAAGTGGATAAGTCATCACATTAGAATATTCATCATAAAATTCATTACAAGGTGCATGTTGATTTTCAATAACACCTTCATCAAACACCTTGTCATCCATCTCATAAGATGCAACATTATAATCATTTTCACTATCATACTCGAAAGAAGAACAATCTGACCTCTTACAGTAGTAAGACAAGGTATCCTCATTAAACGCATTCTCAACTAAATCTGAATTTTTCATGTGCTCTTCAAACAATGGGTTGATAACTCCATGTAGTGATCCCTTTTGAACATCTTGACAAAAAATGGGCTGATCATCATCAAGATTCTCATCATATAAAGCGTTAGTATACACTTTAAAACCATTACCCATTTTGTCTTCATGGAGACTTTCAGCATGTGAAGAAAAATTAGAACTACATGTAGACTCACTTTCTACTCCATCAACAAAGCATGTAGAATATAAATCAAAGTTACTTTCATTATCTTCATGTAGGTGATTCAAATGTCTTGCAAGCAAATCATCATTTATCTTACTAATAGGTGTTGATGCATTAATCTTAGAATCATCTATATACTAATCATCACTGCATTCATTCTCAAGACATTCATCTACACAATTAGGTAATCCATTCTTATAAATAATTTCTTTATCCTCGTATTGTGTAGACAACTCTTCACAAGTTTCAACATCTAGCTAACTTGTATAACTCTGAACTGGAAATTCACTTTCAGATTTAGAAATGCAACTCATACCTTTAGTAACATAAGAATACTCACTCCCATTATTACTTTCTTCTTCCCAATCAGCATCTGATTCACATGAAGATGCATATGTACTATCATGATCCTCTTCTTGACTTGAGCAACAAGTCTTGCCATTGTCTTCACATGATGCTTCTTCACAATATGTCAGATCAGTAATTTCACCTTTATCACTTGATACATCACTTCCAGCTTCTTCATTGTCATACTGAGATAAATACCTTTCCTCTTCCTAATTTGTTATGTTTTCAACATAATGCAAATCATCAATGGGATAATGAATGACTGGATTTATATCTTGCATGCATAACTCGTCAAGTGAATCAACTCTATCATTTGTTGTTGTAATACCATAAACATGTGCATTCGATTCAGCAAGAATGGAATCATTTCTTCTTTGAAACAAAGAAACCTCACCTACAAATGTTTTTAATTCTAAAAATTCAAGAAGATTTTTTGCAATAGCAAGGCTACTTATTTTCTGATCTAAATTTGAACATTCTATATGGCATTGATTTGTTCTTTACACCTCATCTTGTCGGCAAACATTTCTAGAGAAGTGATCCCAAGGTAAGCCATATTTTATGTTATTCTCAATCTCTATCGCTATCATGAGTGCTTGATGCAAAGTCTTAGGTTCTTTATCTCTCAACGGATAACTCATCTTCTTATCAAATGCACCGAGATGAATGACTAGACACACTTGATCATTTGGCTTATGATTTTCAGGAATATCATTTAAAACCTTTGCAAATCTGATATTAAAGTCAGGAACTAACTCATGATTCCTTATTTGGATTTTCAAGAACCTATCAAAATAATCAAAGATGCTTACTCTTTCCCCAAGGTACTTCATGAATACTAAAAATAATTCATCCTGTTGGTGTTTGAAAACGTTACCCATTTCCAATTATCCCTATAAGAATATGACACATCTAGGGGCAGCTAACTCCCATTATCAACATATCATTTTAGACACAGGGCCAACTATAAGGTATGACCCTTCTTCTTCTTCAGGCTCTGCAAAACCTAGGCGGGTGAACCTATAGATTCCTTATATGGTACCAGTTGTCAAAGCATACACTAAATCTAATACAAAGCAGATAGAAACCCTTATTTCTCCTAATAACTTATGAAATAACATATATCTATAGTAGCTAGATGCAAAAAAATGAAATTCATAAGCTGAGTGAGGGCATTTTGTTTATAGTTCTTCAACATGAAAGGGAAATTCATTTGATTAAAGATGTTGATTCAGCAAAACCTCAAAAATGCAACAGTATAACCAGTGATCCTGTAACTGATCAGTGCCTAATCCATTGGGAAATTCCATGAATTCAAAACATATGTCTGTGACATCAAGACATATCTCATATACCTAGACATCAGATCTATCCAACCACCTTGTAATTCAGATATCAGTGCTCATTCAGGTCTCATTCTCACAAAACATCCTTCTCAAATAACTAGTAACCTTGTTCAAACATATTGAGCATTTACTTCGCCCTTTGGTCCAACAGCAAAATACATCAAACATACAACCTGAAAGGGATGCAAATGGGTCTCAAATATTTATTCCAAAACCACATAAGATTTACAGATTACTAAGACAGGAGATAGGAACCAGAACAAAACTAGTGAAATTGTTGCTCATATGTATTCATTTCCTTGAAACTATACATTCAGATGCCTAAAATTAAAGCATGAAACAGCCTAATATCTTAGAACTATCTATATTATCTCTACAATAATGTTCACATGAGAGTTCTGCTAAAGAAAATGGTGTCACAATCATGGAAACACGTCAAAATACTGGAACCAATGGTCTCACAGTGCAAAAATTGGAATCCCTAATGGTATCACAACAATGAACTTTTTCTTCCCAGAAACTGGAACCTTCAAATGGAAGAAAGAAAAAATAATATAGGATGAAGATGAAATCCTAGATTGAACCTGCAACTGTCATCTGTCGAATTAGAAATCCATCTCCTGCAACTGTAAAGACTCTCTCTAACCTCTTTCTTCCATCTGATTTGATTTTCTGTTTCATCATTACATTGCAACTGATTTGCAAAATATCCCCAGCTAAATGATGAAATCCTTGATTTGCTAAGTATTTGATTTGCATCAAAATGCTGATAAAACTTCATCTAACTAACTCAGAAATGCCCCCATCTCAATTCTCCTTGTCTTTTATGCATATTTAGGCTATTAACTTGCCAAAAAACACAACTGAACTTCCTAGTCTTAAAATGGTTGCAATTCAGGTGCCTGAAAGAAAACCTCCTATAGCTTGAACTAGCTACTACCTGTACAAAAATTTACTCTGGAATCGGATAGTTCAACTTCTCCCGGTTTTGACAGTATATTGGAGTCCATGTTTAGCTTATCGAAAACCCACTAAATCTTCGTTTGAAAATCACCTGTCTAGTTAAAAGTTTAGGCTTGCACTCAATTTGATTTTAAATTTCAAGAATTTAATATTCTTGAAAGTCAAAACTTTACATTTAAGCCCTTCTTAAATTTAAAATCAAATTGCACGTAGCACATTTTTTATAAAAATAATAATAAAATATTATTATTTTCTTATTCTTTAACAACCCTTGCCTTCTAATCCGGGTCAACTCTGTTTGACTGAGCCTTTCTGCCATGTGGTGGCCTCTGATTGGCCGACCACTGCTCTCAAATGCCAAATCATCACCACAGGGACCCATTGCCACGTGTTGAGAATGCGCTTCCCCGCATTACTTAAATCCCTACAACTCCATATTGCAAGGATGCGCAGACCGTTGAATCTCGCCACATGGCAAAATCCTGTGCCTCCATTTGAGCTGCTCGTTCTTGTCATGTCATCAATCTCAGGACCCGTCATTCCACGTGGCACCCAGGCACATCCCCACATTTCTTAACTTTTGCGCAACTCTTTTTGCGGGGAAGCGTCGTTTGTCAATTTTTGACACATGGCAGCATCTGGTTCAAGGATGCCACATCAACATTCTCGCATTTTCGTTTAAAATTTTGAACTTGTCACACTGGCTGACATCATTATACAATAGGCTACACCATCTAGCGCGCAAAGGGCCCTACCACGTACTGAGCTCGTCTTTGAAACCATGTGTCTTTCAACACGTAAACTATTGTGTGTGCTATTTCATTTAAACAATTAAAAATCCTCCGCCTCAAAAATATGGGATTAAACTCCTGTGATATTTGATCTGTGGCTATGAGTTTCCTCACACCTCTCCTCGCAGTGCAAAGCTTCTTTGTGGGTGCGTGAGTTCTTTCTAATATGATCTTGTAGTTTCTTTGATTGGTGACACCCATGATTTAAACTTTTTTCACTCTCCTTTGTTGGCATCTGCGGCTTTGAACTTGGTATTGATTTCAGAGCTGGCTTTGTCTATTTTCCTGGGCATCATCTACTAGTGCCTTAGCCATACTCTTCAAAACACCTGCTATCCTTTGTGGTGCTGTGGGTCTATGGATGGCTTTTTGCAACTGTGGCTTCCTATTTATATTCATTGTTGGATGCCTTGACGTGGTCTCTTTTTGTTGCTGTTGCATTTTGTAATGGTTGGTGTGTTTTATAGTGATTGAAGCTCCTTTGTAATATGCTGCTCTTGCTTCATGCATGGATTGGTGTTCTTTAGCTATGTCAGCCTGTTTTAAAAAAAATTCTTTTACATTTAAAACACGAAAAATGCCTCCTCTATGGCTTTGAAACTGAAGGCTCTCCTTTTCTTTTTTAATTTGTTGCGGCTTTGCTTGGAGACGTGGCTTCAATCCAACATCTTGAGCTTTCAATCATGTGGGCTCCTTGTGCTTTTAAAACTGTGGCCTTTGCCAAACATTTTCAAACAAGTGGATGAGTTTTTACATTATTGTGGAGACCTTTCAATATACGACTTTCTTTTGAGTTTGCGTTGGAGACTCCTTTCACTGAATTGAAGTTTCTTCGGTATGCATGCGTGGGTATTATTATGCTTTGAACATTCCTTACTTGATGTCATTGACTGGTCTATTTTGCTTTAGATTTATTCTCAATAGCACCATGTTCTGTATAGCACTTGGAACATTTTCCATTTGTGATTTATAAATATGTCTGCCCACTTGTGATTCTTTTGACTTTCTTCCAGGTTAGCTTGCCTTCCATTCATTAGACTTTCTTCCTATTTATGATATATATGAAATTTTTTGCTTGATTGCTCCTCTGTAACTTTGCATTCCTCTTGTTACATTGCCGGCTCATTCTTTATGATTATTAATGTCAAATTGAATTAGCCAGCATTTGATGACCTTTTGCATACCTTAAATCAATTGATTTAATGGCTTTTCAAACATAGTAAATCCTTTTGCTATTGCATTATAGATGAAGTCCCCTTTTTAACTTCAAGCACCAATAATTAAAACTCATATCACTTCTTACCTATGAACTGTGAATTTGTGTTCGGAGGCCTGCCAGCTGGCCTTAAAAACTTATTCAATCAAGTAACCAAACCACGCAAATCGACATGAGTGTTCAATCTTGCATACTCTATCAAACTAAAAAATTTTAGCCCATGATGAATTCCCAGTAAAGATATTTTAATTTTCGAACATCCATACTTCAATTACCCTGCAGGCAAACAGTGTTAAAAAACATAAACTGGGCTCGGATTCGCCATTATAAATTGGGTTTATTGATCACTTGGGATTCTAAAAACTTGGATATAGGTTCTTTTCCATGAAGAGAATATAATTCCATGTTTTGGGCTCATGACGAATCACAGGGCACATTTGGCGAATTTTCGAAAATAGGCACTTGGAAATTTTGACTAAGAAATGTGGTAAAAAGTAATTTTTTGGAAAATGTATGGACATATAAAAATATGTAAATGGATTCATCATGACTTGAGAATTGGCATACTTGAAGGATTTTTAGGAGAAAACACAATGATATAATCCATTTAGGCTCACCAATCACAGGATCAAAATTATAACGTGCCGAACAGGGATGCAAATCAATCTGGATACCTTAGCCGTAACAAAACAATGCAAACTGGGTTTTTAATCATGTTAGGAAATTGATCAAATGGATTTTTCATGACCTCAAAATTTGAACATATGAAGTGTCTGACGCTCGAAACATGATGCAAAAAGAATTTTTTCATTTGGGTAAACTGGGTCAAAGATATGATTGGTCGAACAGAGCTTCCCGAAATTGTGAACAACTACACATGTACAAAACAGTAAATGACCAAATTTGAGGGGTTTGAAACCTAGTCAAAAAGATTCAGAATGACTTGAAATCTGAAACATAGGTTCTCTGGTATGGACACTAAATAGTATCAAAGTGGTGGGTCATGAAACATTCCTGGGTGCTAGATATTCAAATGCAAACTGGGTCTCTAGTCACTATTTGATACTTGGGCAGGATTGCAAATTTTGACACTAGCTCAAAATGGGACTTCACAAAATGGTTTGAAATGTCAGTTTAACTTCATATAACACATAGACGCACTAAATGAAAGGTGTTAGAAACATTAGACACCTCTTAGGCTTCAGACTGACAACCAGGTACAATCTCATTTAAAAGCATTTAAGGGCTTGATTTCTCAATGGTACTAAAAATTGACCTTGCAATTTTTAGTCTCAACACATCCTAAGATGAAATTGAGCTTGCTAACAGAAAGGAAAAAAAATCCCTAGCATCATCCTCTAAAGTCTGAACAAACAACTTCATCTGAACATCTTCATGAGCAATTTCAAAATCACCAACCAAGTCACTAAACAACTGAACATGATGACTGGCTAAATTTTCATGGTTCCCACTAAACTTAGGTAAATACTTTCTGAGATAATAGGGCATAGTATTCAAGAAACGATGAATGTCATTAAAATTTAATGGCATATACTACTTGGTAGAAACAGATCTAGAACTTTCACTAACAGACTGCATATTAGGTGAAATGAATCATGATATCCTTTAAAAAATTTGAACATCAGTCACACTAATTTTGATTTGTAATTTTCAATAGATATAGACAATCTTCTACCAAATAAACCTCTTCAAATACACTTCACAACTTAAACACAACAAGCTAAAACTTAATCAATGAAGTGTATGAAACCTTAAAACTATTCTCCTCTTCTTAGTGTTGAAACTCACTTGATGGAGAATAGACTTTTATACCACTTTCTTTCATGACAAGAATAACATCATGAAAAATAAAATACCTCAAGTGTTGTTGCTGAAACCACTGGTCTACTAATTAACTTGGTGTTGATCTCAATTCCTCACACCACTGATCATATCCTTTTTAGAGTCGCCATCTCCTTGAGGAGAAAAATGAAATCACAATAGTGGTTCATTTTTTATCATTTCAAAAATTATGAAAACAGATCAAACAACACTTCTAAACTTATCAGTCAGAAACTTATATACTCTCTTCTTGTTTTAAAAATTTGACACAACTTTCAGATCTACCTAGTTCAATTAAAAACTCTTGAAAAAAATTATAGGTAATTGATCTACACTAGTACAGAGATCCTTTAGAGAGTCACCACTCACAATTATGAGAAAAATTTAACACATGATTCATACATGATAGATCTGAACTAAAATTTCACTTTGTAGAATTTGCAAAACTTCAAAAACTTAGAAGAGAGAAACCACCATGAAACAATTTTGACTCTGAAATTACAATAGTACCTTGGAAATAACAATCGGCTGAACTGACTAAAGATGAACATCTTTTAGCAATACAATTTACATTCAACCTCAAAGTTACTGCTGCAAATGGATAAAAATTCACTAGGGTGCATGTTTTGGAGTAAGAAAACTGGAAAGAACATCAAAGAACTTACTGTTGAAACTTTTTAATGCACTTCTCCTTTTGTATTGAATCTCTTCTTTTCAAATTCTCAAGGTTTGTCTTAAATCTGATTCAATACAGTCCCTAGAAGAGTCACCATTTTGTTGGTGTTTGAAAATGTTACTAGGTTTTCAATTATCCCCATGAGAATATGACATATCTAGGGGCAGCTAACTCCCATTCTCAACATATCACTTCAGACATAGGGCCAACTATAAGGCTTGACCCTTCTTCTACTTCAGGCTCTGCTAAACCTAGGTGGGTAGACCTCAGATTCAAATGATACTATACTAGTGCAAAAACATATCCCTAAATCTATTAAGCAGATTTTACCCGTATTTCTCCTAATGACTCATGAAATGACACAGATCTATAGTAGCTAAATGCAAAGCTATGAATCTCATAAGCTGAGTGAGGGTTAAACATTTACATCCTTCAACATGAAAGGAAAATAATGTTTGATTAATAATGTTGATTTCAGAAAACCACTAATATGCATCAATAAGACCTAATGATCCTATAACCAATTAGTGCCTTAACTATTGGGCACATCGATGAATCAAATGCATGCATATGGATATCTAATACTTATGTATATATTCAGATATATGATCTATCTATTCACCTTGTAAATAAACATATGTGCTCAATCCAAAATTCATTCTTACATGATATCCTTTTCAATAAACCTAGAACCCTGTTGATTTACTAAAGCATTTACATAACCCCTTCAGTTACAAGCAAAAATAAGACAACATATAGCCTTAAGGGACTACAGCTACAATCTAGGCTCTTTGTTCAAAGATCATAAAGCATTGAAGCTCACTAAGATAGGAGACAAGATTCAAGATGAAACTCAACCTTCTGCTACTCTTTGTATTCTTTCCTGGAAATTATACAGTCACATGCATGAAATGAAAAAAAATGAAACAACCTAATAGATCCGAACTATCTATATATTCCTTCCTACAATTGTTCGTGCATGAGAGAATTATGCTGAAAAAATATGGTGTCTCAATATTGGGAATGCATCAAGACTGGAACCAAAACCTTGGTATCACAGTAGTGTGAAAATTTTCTCCAAAAAACTAGAACCTTTACAATGAGAAAGAATGAGATTGATATAGAGGAAAGAATTCCCATATTGAATTTGCAATTGACATATATCCACATGAAATTCCCTTTCTTTGCTATCAAAAGACTCTCTCTACCTTCTCTCTTCAACTGAATATCAAAATCCCATCACTTGGCCTTACAGGTATAAAATATCCCAGATATTTTGATTGGAAGAAATAACTAATTTTTGATGTTGAAAATGAATGCATGTTAAAAAGTGAAAATCAGTTATATGACCTCAAAAGGAAAAATAAACTTTTCAGATTAGTTTTCTTCCATATCTAGGATTCAACAAGCCTTCAAATCTGCCCTCTAACAAACTCTAATGATCAATAATCAAAATTGTTTGTTCTGCTACCAATGCCCTAGAAATCACAAACTGACCTGTAGCAGGAACTGGTGAACACCTATGCACAATCAGACTTCATATTTGGAAAATTTAGATTCTCTTGCTTCTAATGGTATATTGGAGTGCATATTTTGCCTCTCAAAAACCCCTAGAATATGAATTTGAAAAATAGTCCCCCTGGAATGAAACTCTAGGTTGCAACTTGGATAGTTTAAATTTTCAAAAAATTTAAAACCTTCTAAAGTTAAAACTTTAGATTTAAACTTTTTTGCAATTTAAACATATGCACATATCATTCTTTTGAGAAAAATAATTAAAAAATTATTTTCCATACTCTTCAATTTTTGGCCCTACCATACATTTCGGGTCAACCCATCTTTGACCAACTACCATGTGGCAGTCTCACATTGGCTACTCAATTGCCACATCATCACTTACAAAGTATGCCCCATCATTGACATGTCACCATGCCTTGTCACTGCCACTCATCGCCACATGGTGCTCTGTTATTGATCAAAATTCACATTTGCCATGCCAGCCCTATAGGGACCCACTGCCACATGTCATCACCACATCAACCCTCACTATGTCACCATGTTATCGCATGAGAAACTTCCCCTTGGTGAGATAGAAAGGACCATTAGATGTGTCATGTGGCATGATCTCCTTCCTCTATCTATAATATTGCCACATCACCACCTGCTCAGAATTTGTGCCATGTGGCACTTTGTGGTTAGTCAAGAACTCCACATCACCTTTGATTGCCATGTACTTGCCACATGTCAATTTTTTATTTTCCATTGGATAGGTAGGTGGGACCCATGAGCATCTTGCCAGATTTCCTTGGTTTTTTGGCAAGTTGCTATGTCGCTTGTCAGAAATCCTTAGATTTTTTGGCTAGTGACATAGTGACTAGCCAAATTTTCACTTTTTTGGCACTTTCTTTCTCTGCTTTGTTGGTCAAAATTTATTTTCTTTTCATGCCATCTATCATCAACTGGGTTAGTGGTGGGGTCCCCACACATGGGCTAGCGGCTTACAAAATCCCAAGACCTTTAGACATTATAAGATATGTGTGGGATTGTATTTAAATGCTTGGAATGCCTACCCACGATGAATGTGGGATTAAAAAATTTCAATGCTTTCCCTCTATTCATGTGTGGACCTTCATATTCGCAAGGTCTTTGGACTCGGCTTCACCCATTATGGAGTTGTAGTTAGTCACCATGAATTCCCTATGCTACTGTAAACCCTGCCATCCCTCTCAATACATGGAATATGTAAAATTGTACCTTTTAAAATGTGGGTTCCCTTGACTGCTTAATTGGGCTTTTATTTCTGCTATTGTCAAAGAGAATGGGTCTCATGGGGCTGTGTGGACTCCCTTTTTGTTGCCACCTTGGCATCCCCTGTTCATAGTTGGCTTGGTCTGATCATCTCTTGTTTTGACGTGGGGATTTCATATGCATGGGACCTTTCTCAACTAGCCGGCTTCCATTCTTGACTATGGCTCCACTTTATGCTTTCTCCTCTGTATACTTCATGCTATCTCCCAATCTCCTATTGCTTGGAGAAACAATTTTTCTTTTTTACATATTCACTAAAACTTGCTGCTGATGTCTTGTCTTCAACCTGCGACTTTCCTATAACTCTACTGCCTCTGTGTGAACTTTGGTTCCTCTATTGTTAAAACCTAGAGCTACCCCCTGTCATCAATGTGAGGACCCTGCTTCTTGGACCATGTAAGCTGCACCATAGGGGCTCCCCTGCCTATGCGTGGGCCATGACATTGATATGGGCAATGTCTTTCCTCAATGGTTTCTCTATTTTCTTTTTACGTGAAGCCCCTTGCCTCTAGCCAACAACTTGTATTCTCTTTCCAAGCATGGGTTGCCTTTCAAATGCATGTGCTCTCTACTTGGCGTGCACTGATTGACATGCATCTGTTCAACTATTCAATGCCCCAAGCTTTTTGGGAGTTCTTTGTTAAATCTTGGAGTTGCATCTCTAAATGTATAGTCATCTTGAAGAATGGAAATTACCCTCTTGTCTCTAGCATAGTTATCTCCTTAAAACATATGCTCATCCAAAATTTTGAGTTTCTTAAGTTCAGCTTCTTGCTTCTGCTTGTTTAACATATCAATTTATTCATTGAGAAGACAAAAAGCATTGGCCTATTTTCGCTCCCATTCTTTCACAAGGTAAGAGAATTTTGAAGACCCTTTCTCAATGAAATTAGTCAATTCCATGAGACATTTGAAATCCAAAAAATAAAGCATCTCCAATAGTGGCTACTGATAGAAATGACTCCTTTCCTTGAGAATGATATCTAACAGAATGCCTAAGATGTCTTCAAATTTTGTGCCTCTAAAGCCTTCTTTCGTCACTTAGAAGTCACATCTTTAACCATAGATGAGGCCAAATTGGTACAATCCATAGAAGCCTTAGATGTCTTCCCCATCTTCCACGTCTTACCATATTTTATTTTGTTCATTGACCTATCATTATGGATAGTGGAATATAGAGGAAAACTTATATCTTTAGGTTCTTTTTTCATAGCAATGCCAGAGACATTATTATTATTAGCTCTTTGAACTTATGTCACTTCCAATCTTGTTCCAATCAATTTGCAAAAATTAGTCAGACTCAAAGTGGGTTCGGCTAAAAAAAATTTATTTTCGAGCAACTAAAATATTATATTGATCCATTTATCACCTGATACTGAGTGGAATTGACTTCGAGAAAAAACTGATCCTTAAAACTTATTTTTACCTCTTCTTGCAAACTGTCAATTTCATGCCAGGAGGTCCTTTAACTCACCTTAAAAACTAATCCAAACCTCTGATCGGGTCTTGAAAATTGACCCACTAATTCTCTGTTCTGCACCATTGTACCATGTTGAATATTATCTTGTGAAAAATTCAGGGTCAAAAGATATTCACTATCAAAGTTGACCTCTCAGAACTACCTACAAGAAAAAATGTCAGAAAACAATAAATTGCATTCAGAATCGGCTTCAAAAACTAGGCAAACTGACACTTGGGAAGTAAAAAACTAGGACATTGGTTTACTGTCATGAGGAGAGTATAAACTTGTGATTTGGGCTCATGATGAATAATAGGACATGTTTCGTAAGTGGTCAAAGTGAGCTACTTGGATTTGCTGACTGGAAAGAATGACAAGAAATCAATTTTTGCAAATAGAATTGACCTGGAAAAGTGTGCAAATGGATTCGTCATGACTTGAAAATTGACACACTTAAAGTATTTTTGGAGGAAAAAATAGTGGTACAATCCATTCAATCTAGGAAATCATGGATTTCAAGATATAACATCATTAACAGGGGTTCCAATCAATCTACAAATGCTGATGCCAATAAAAAAATAGAAATTGCATTTGGAATCGTGTTTGAAAACTGATCAAACGGATTCATCATAAGCTGAAACTTGAAACATAAAAAGTCTTTGACATCTACAATGCAATGCAAAACTAATTTAGCATTTTGGTCAAATAGGTCAAAATTATTAATTGTCTAATAGGGCTTTCCAAAATTCAGAAATAATTGCAAAAACATGGAAATAGTAATTGACCAACTTTGAGGGGTTCAAAACCTAGTCAAATAGATTTGAAATGACTCAAAATCTGAAACATAGGTTCTTAGTTATGGACACTAGACACTCCCAAAGTGAAAAATCACAAAACACTTCTGGGTTTGAGATATTCAGATGCAAATATAGCCTCATATCGCTATTTGACACTTGGTGAAAAATGCAGATTTGGAATTTGCTCAAAATGGGACTTCACAAAAATGCTCAGAATGTCAATTGAACTTCATGGAACACTTAGACAAGCTGAAAGCAGGGTGTTAGAAACATTAAACACCTTAGGGGCCTCAAAGGTACAGCCAAGTGCATGTGCATTTCAAAGCTTTTATAGGGCTTAGTTTTTTACTCAAAATCAGAAATAGATGCTCAAAATGAGAACTCAATTTTGAGTGCCAATAGAGTCTTCTAGGTTTCCTTTTCTATTTAGGCATTAGCAATTCTAGGAAATAAGGTCATTTCAAGAACCATTTGAATGTCAAATAGAGTCATTACATTCTTCTTTTCATCTTCCTTCTTTATTCTCTTGTCATTTCCTTGAAGATCGTTTCAATCCTCAGGATCCTCATATCCTACTTCAACAATGTCCCAAAAATGTTTTCCTATCATAAAAGTCTTCATCTTGATTTCCCAATATTGATAATTACCTCCATTAAATTCTAGAATTTGTAAAGTATTGTTTTCCATATTAAAACCTTCACAATCCTGAAGCTCTGATACCAAATGTAGATTTTACAAAAAAAGAAATTCAGAAAATATAAATTTTATTGCAGGACTACTAAAACCAATTACAAAGTCTTGAATATAAAGAATTCATAGCCAGACAAAAATATGAGCAAAAAACTAGATACGCATATATCTAGACAAGCTTTATTTGCTAAGAGATAAAAATTAAAATAAATAAAACTAAATCCTAAATTTATGCATATTTCAGAACATTCCTTATTTGCATAAAAACTTAAAAAACTAACTAAAAACTTCTTAAGAAAAAATCGTTAATTTTTCTAGCAGCATCGTCAATTATCCACAATATATACCAGTTGTATATGCTACAAATAGTTTTGCAAATAAAATAACCTAATTGTTGATATTTAAATGAAAGATGTTTTGTTTTATAAATCATTTCACTAAAGAATATATATGAGAGATGCATTCCCCCATGATTCATGGAGCCACATGCTTAGAAAATACATGAGCAATAGAATTGGTTGGGATTTGTCATTTTCCACCAATCTTCTCATGATTTCTAGAGCCTTTTTGTATAGGATTACAGAGACCTTAGAATTTTTGGCAAACCATTACATTTTCCTAGGTTAAACATCAAGGTAAATTCTCACAATTTAGGATACCTAGTTTTACTTCATCTAACCTTTTCAAAACAACTTGTGCTTTGAGAATGGTAAGAAAAGTTGTGCTCTCTAGAAAAAATAATTTACAAATAATTTAGATCTACCCATGGGAGAAATACAAAAATCAAGTCAGTTTAGTTTTGAATCCCTAAAATCAAAAGAGAGTTCTACTATTGTAAGAATAGGTAATTTCTCCCTCTAACCCACATAAGTAGTCAACAAGAAAATGAAGTTTCTTTTCTACTAAGATAATCAAGCTAATTTCTATCATAACCAAATTCATGAAATCTCTCAAACGTTTCACACATAACAAGATGCAAAAATTTATAGCATAGAAATGTTTGTAAATTACAATCCAAACAATAATTCACAATAGTATTTTAGTTCACATTGTTGGATACAATTCTTCAAATTGTGTGTTGTCTTTGATCTCACACAAATGTCATATCAGTCATCAAACAGTGTCTACTGAGCTCAAAAAGTTAGCGAGGCAAAGGACAATGTCTACCGAGCTCAGAAGGTCAGCTAAACAAAGGATAGTGTCTACCGATCTTAGAAGGTCAGCAAGGCAAAGGAAAATGTCTATCAAGCTCAGAATGTTAGCTTATCAAAAGATAGTGTCTACCGAGCTCAGAAGGTCAGCTAGAAAAAGGATAGAGTCTACCGAGCTTAGAAGGTCAGCCAAGAAAAGATGCAGTTCTTACTGAGTGCACTCGGTCATCAAAGGTAATATGGAAGAAGTAGTTCTTACCGAGTTCACTCGGTCATCAAAGATAATATGGAAGAAGCAATTCTTACTGAGTTCACTTGGTGATCAAAGGTAATTTGCAAGATGCAGTTCTTACAGAGCTTTCAATCTAATCAAATAAATTTAGTTCTTACCGAGCTCACTCGATCATCAAAGTGAATTTGATAGAAGCAATTCTTATGGAGTAAACTTGGTAGGAAAAGGATTTTAAGGATATTACAATGTTAACTGAGTCAAGAAGGTTAACTCAAGAAATTTCTAGAAGCAGTATTTACCGACCAATGTCGGCTAGTAAAGGATTTCATTATTTTATGAAATAACATTTATTTTTTTAGAGTAATATTTGTAGTTGACTGATGTATGATTTATTGGTAAATGTAACATGTAAATGGGCTGACATGACAATCTAAATGGTATAAATAAGAGGTCAAGTTGCAAATTCTAAGCTGTATAAAGTGGAAGTATGAAAATTTAATGAGACATGAAGACTAATTATTGTGGAAGTAAATTTGAAGGATGATCAGAGATCATTGAGGAGCAGCGGAGTCATATTTGATCAAGAAGGATCTAATGATGCTAAACAAAGATCTGTAGCTAGCAAATTCAGTTGCATCTTGTTCAGGTCAATTCATTGTTGTTTTCTAACCATTGTAGCAATGATTTAAAATCTCTTAATAGAGTTGGTTTAATAACCATTTTGTAAATCCTCTAACAAGGTGATAGTTTAGTTGAATTGTTCTAAAGACCTCTAGCAAAGCCACTCCTAACAAGGTGATTAAATCGTCTAATAGGGTCACACCTAATAGTGTGTATTGTAACCTTTAATAGGGTTGGCTCCTAACAGGGCTCACTTCAGAAGAGTGAATAATTGGTGACTAGTTACTTGGTGGTTTTTCCCATATTGGGTTTCCATGTTAGATTTGGTGTCTCTTGTGCTCACTTTATTATTAGTTATATACATGAATGTTTGAAAATAAAGTAATAGTTTAATTTATTGAGTTATAGCATTTGTTTACAGAGTATTAGTAGTAACTAGATCATTAAGACATCTAAGGGATCTATGGATTAATTTTTGTTAGTAACTGATTCACCCCTCCTCTCAGTTACTATATCTTTAATCCCAACAATTGGTAGCAATGCTATTGGTGCTTGTAGGAAAAGGTTTCAAGGATCTAAACCAAAGGTTAGGATGTCTTATAAGAGGGAAATTCCAGGACTTAACAGAGACAACTTCTCAACATGGAAAGGATTTATGAGACTTCATCTAGCTTCTATTGAAGATACAGGACTAAAATACCTAAATGAAAAATATGCAAAACCTATTGGTACATTATCTATCAATGATATTGCTGAAAAGAAGACTCACAACAACATGATGATAGATATAGCATCTACTCTGAGTTATGAAGAATTTGATGACATCAAAGATTGCAAAATTGCTTTTGAAATGTGGAACAAGTTGAAAGAAATCTATGGACGAGATGATAACGTAAGAAGAGCCAAAGTTGAAAGTTTGAGAGGACAATTTGATCAAATGAGAATGAGAGAAGATGAAAACATTGAAAATTATGTTGAAAGAGTTAAAGCATGTGTCAGTGCAATCAAAGCATCTGGAGGAGATATCAATGTTGAGATAGTTGTAAGAAAAGTTCTTAGAACTCTACTTCCTATTTATGCAATTAGAGTCTCTTCAAGAAAGGAGATGTGAGGAAAACCATAAAATAAATTTAGAGGCCATAGTTGGAAGATTGACTACATTTGAGCTAGACAACTATGACAATTATGTTCTAGCTGCCAAGAATGTTGAATCAGCATTTGAAGCCAAGCTTTAACTCAAAGAAAAATGAAAAAGATGAAGGATCCACAATCAAATAGTGATGAAGAATTAGATCAAAGTTCAGACAGTGATCTTGAAGTGGTTGAAGCTTTACTAGCAAGAAAATATTCTAGAGGCAAAGGAAAATACAAATGTAAAGTTCCTCTAATCTATTTTTCTTGTGAAGAAATTGGACATATTGCTGCTAGGTGCCCAAATAAACAAAGCAAAGATGATAAGAAAGGTCAGAAGTACAATGGCAAGAAAGACTTGAAATCATTCAAGGATAAAGGTAAGAAAATATGTTTTATGGCAAAAGATTCTAATGATTCTGATGATGAAGAAGATGAAATTGTCTACATTGCTATGAAAGATGAGTCTAATAATGATGAGGAAATGGAACTCATTTCTCATATGAGCAGAAATGATACATGGATCATAGATAGTGGTTGTTCTCATCACATGACTAGTGATAAAACTAACTTTGAATACTTTGAAGACTATGATGGTGGCAGTGTAAGATTTGGTAACAATGAACCTTGTTGTATAAGAGGAAAATGAAGAATCTCACTAACCAAGGAACTTGTATGTGATAATGCATATTGGGTAGAAGGACTAAAGCATAATTTTTTGAGTGTGGCACAACTACTCAACAATGGATTCAAAGTAGAATTTATGCATGGAAAAGCAAGATTGCTAGATGGCAAAGGAAAGCTGATTGGATCAGGCACTCAAACAAAAGGTGACTTATTTATCTTGAACTTGGTGAATGTTCATGTTTAATTGCTCAAATTGAAAAAATTTGGTTATGGCATAGGAGGTTGTGTCATGTAAACTTTGATAACTTAATAAAAATTAGCAAATTCAGAAAAGTAAGAGGTATTCCTAACATAAAGAAACCTAAGGTTGGTCTATGTAAGAATTGTCAAATTGGTAAAATGGGAAAGACTAGTTTTAAAAGCAAGAACTATCAGACTAGAGAAGTTCTAGAAATTGTGCATACTAATTTGTGTGGACCTATTGGCATTGAAAGTTATAGGGGTGAAAAATTCTTTATTCTATTTGTTGATGATTATTCAAGAATGATGACTGTCATGTATCTATGAGAGAAATTAGAAGTATTTGAAAAGTTCAAATGGTATTTGGCCAGAGTAGAAAAGGAAACAAGCAAAAGACTGAAATGCTTAAGATCTAATAGAGGTGGTGAATTCATTTCACATGAGTTCAATAACTTTTTCATTGAAAGGGGAATCAAAAGATAGGTTTCAGCACCTGGAACTCCTGAACAAAATGGAATAGAAAAAAGAAGGAATAGATCTATAATGATTGAGAAAGACATTGCTATCAAATACTAGAAGGAAGCTATCAACATTGCAATTCATACCTTGAACTGAGTACAGCTGAAAAAGGACTCATTCAAAAGACCCTATGAACTTTGGTATGGCCACAAACCCAATGTAAGTTATCTAAAAGTATTTGGAAGCAAATGTTACATTTTGAAAAAATCTAGAAAAGGTAAATTCTATATAAAAAGTGATGAAGGAATATTTTTGGGATATTATTGCAAAAATAAAGCATATAGATATTTGAATATGTCTACTCACAAAGTCATAGAAAGTGCACATGTGAAAGTTGATGAGTTTGCAAAAATATCTGAAGAAGAAAGCAAAATGGTACCTAAAGACTACAGGAGATTTGTTTACATTGAACCAGATACAGTGCCAAGTATACCAGTTAATTAGGAATCCTCAACTCCAAATTCTTTAGTTACTAAGTCACAAGAAGTTCAAACTGAGCTAATGCCTCCTGAGTTGCAAGAACCCAAGTTGCAAGAATTTGACCTACAAACAGAAGCTACCGAATCAACATCTACCGAGCCTGAGTAAATAGATCTAGGACAAGAAGTTGAGATGTAGAACAATAAAAATGGAAGTAATTCTAAAGGCAAGGAGCCCGTGTTAGCCAAGTATGTCAGAAAGCATCATGCACTAGATCAAATCATTGGTGATAAGAACAATGACAAGAAGAAAGTTAAAAGGCACTTGCTTACTTGCTGATTTTGAAACTAGAAATGTCAAAGATGCACTAGTTAATGAAAGTTGGATTGAAGCTATGAATGAAGAGATAGAACAGATAGAGAAAAACAAGACATGGACTCTTGTACCAAGACTCAAAGAAAAAAATGTGATTGGAACAAAGTGGGTATTCAGAAAAAAACTAAATGAAGATGGTAAGGTATCAAGGAACAAAGCTAGACTGGTATGCAAAGGATACTCTCAAGAAGAAGGTGTAGACTATGGAGAGACTTTTTCTCCTATTGCAAGATTGGAAAGTGTCAAAACCTTACTTGGATATACTACATTCAAAGGATACAAAGTTTATCAGATGGATGTTAAGTCAACATTTCTCAATGGCATATTGGATGGAGAGGTTTACATTGAACATCCTAAACATTTTGTTGATCAAGACAAGAAGGACATGGTATGAAAATTGAATAAAGAATTATATGGTCTGAAACAAGTCCCTAGAGCATGGTATGAAAGATTGCATAACTATCTTATTCAGATTGGTTTTCAAAGAGCTAATGACAATAGTAGTTTGTACATAAAGGAAGTACTAGATAATAAGATTGTTTTGGCAAAAATATTTGTAGATGATACTTTGTTCACAGGAAATGATGATATTTGCAAATAATTTTCAAAACAAATGAACAAGGAATTTGAAATGTCAATATTTGGTAAAATTAAATTCTTTGTTGGTCTTCAAATTCAACAAAGTAAGAATGGCATCTACATCACTCAGTCTAAATACATCAAGGAGATACTAAAAAAGTTTGGTATGGAAGACTACAAACCAGTTGGGACTCCTATGTGTACTAGATTAAAACTAACCAAAGATGATGAATCAAAGGAAGTGGATCAGACATTGTATAGAACTATGATTGGAAAGTTGCAATATGTAGTGCACACAAGACCATACATTGCTCTTGCAGTAGGAATTGTAGAAAGATTCGTAGCAAAACCAAAATAAAATCACATGATGGCAATCAAAAAGATCATGAGATACTTAGAAGGAACTGAAGAATATGGATTATGGTATAAACTTCGAGGAAATCTAAATTTAAAGGTGTTCACTGATGTAGATTAGGCAGGAAATATTGATGAGAGAAAGAACACAAGTGGAGGAGCTTTCTTTCTTGGAAAAAGGTTACTTTCTTGGACAAATAAAAGGCAAAATTGTACATCTCAATCCATAGCAGAGGCTGAATATGTTGCAGTAGTAGTAAATTGCTCAAACATTGTATGATTTAAACAATTATTGGAAGGTATGAAGCAAGAAATCAAAGAACCTGTTGTTATGTTTTGTGATAGCACAAGTGCAATTAACATCTCCAAGAATTGAGTGATGAATTCAAAAACCAAGCATATTGCCATTAAGTATCACTTTGTTAGAGAATTGGTACAAGAAAAGGAAATAAGATTGGAATATGTACATACAAAGGAACAAATTGCTGATATATTCACAAAACCTTTACCTAAGGATGCATTCTTGTATCTAAGAGGTAAGTTATGGGTCATTCCCCTATCTAAAGCTCACTAAAATACAATTTTAGTGATGCATCAATAGAAATAGAATTGAAGATCTATCAGTTGATGCAGCAAACCAATGAAGAGATTGCATATGAATCAGTACATTAGGTACAATACTATTCAGTTTTTTTGAGTTGTCTTTGGCATGTGTTGTCAAAGAGGGAGAATATATTGTCATATCTTTTGTAAATTTGCAAAATAATAAGAGTTTGTGCAAGAGAGAGAGATTATTATGAAAGAGGGAGTTTTGTATTCTGTCATTAAAAGACTTGTTTTCAAATTTCATCCTGCTATGACATGTTGTGTTGCCATCAATGCCAAAGAGGGAGATTGTTGGATACAATTGTTCAAATTTTGTGTTGTCTTTGATGTCACACAAATGTCATATCAGTCATCGAACTATATCTACTGAGCTCAAAAAGTAAGCGAGACAAATGATAGTGTCTATCGAGCTTAGAAGGTTAGCTAAACAAAGGATAGTGTCTATCGAGCTTAGAAGGTTAGCAAGGAAAAGGATAGTGTCTACCAAGCTCAAAAGGTCAGGTAAACAAAGGATAGTGTCTACCGAGCTCAGAAGGTCAGCTAGACAAAAGACAGAGTCTACCAAGCTCAGAAGTTTAGCTAACAAAAGATGTAGTTCTTACCGAGTTCACTCGATCATCAAAGGTAATATGGAAGAAGTAGCTCTTACTGAGTTCAATTGGTCATCAAAGGTAATATGGAAGAAGTAGTTCTTACCAAGTTCACTCATTCATCAAAGGTAATTTGGAAGATGCAATTCTTATCGAGCTTTCAAGGTAATCAAAGAAATTTAGTTCTTACCGAGCTCACTCAATCATCAAAGGGAATTTGGCAGAAGTAGTTCTTATCGAGTAAACTTGGTAGGTAAAGGATTTTAAGGATATTGCAATGTTAACCGAGTCAAAAAGGTTAACTCAGGAAATTTTTGGAAGTAGTATTTACCAAGAAGGATCGGCCAATAAATGATTTCATTATTTTATGAAATAAAATTTATTTGTTTCAAGTAATATTTGTAGCCAACTAATGTATGATTATTGGTAAATATAACATATAAATGTTCTAGCTTAACAATCTGAATGGTATAAATAAGAGGTCAAGTTGCGAATTCTAAGTAGTATGAAGTGGAAGTATGAAAAGTTAATGAGACATGAAGACTAATTATTGTGGAAGCAAATTTGAAGGATGATCAAAGATCATTGAGGAGTAGCAGAGTTATATTTGATCAAGAAGGATCTAATGATGTTGAATAGAGACCTGTCGCCAGCAAATTTAGTTGCATCTTGTTCAGGTCAATTCATTGTTGCTTTCTAACCATTGTAGTAGTGATTTCAAATCTCTTAGTAGAGTTGGTTTAACAGCCATTTTGTAAATCCTCTAACAAGGTGATAGTTCAGTTGAATTATTCCTAAGACCTCTAGCAAGGCCACTCCTAACAGGGTGATTAAATACTCTAACAGGGTCACACCTAATGGTGTGTATTGTAACCTTTAAGAGGGTTGGCTCCTAACAGGGCTCACTTCAGAAGAGTGAATAATTGGTGACTAGTTACTTGGTGGTTTTTCCCATATTGGGTTTCCACATTAAATCTGGTGTCTCTCGTGCTCACTTTATTTTTAGTTACATACATGAATGCTTGAAAAGAAAGTAATAGTTTAATTTATCGAGTTCTAGCATTTGTGTAATGAGTATCAACAGCAAATAGATCATTAAGACATCTAAGAGATTTGTGGATTAATTTTTGTTAGTAACTGATTCACCCCCCCTCTCAGTTACTCTATATTTAATCCCAACACACTATCATTATAGATTAAACCATCAGCAGAGCTTGCACATAATCATCAATGACTGACATATGACCATCATAGATTAGGAAAGTAACAATGGCATAAAGGCTTCTCCCTTTTTTTATAGATTGGTTCCATAGTGATGGGGAGAGTTTAGGGTAGACTACCTAGTCTATGCCACTGATCCACACAAGGATCTTGGTGTTCTCATAACACCTAATTTGGTTATTAGGATTTATTGCAACTTAGAACATCCCTTGACCTGCCCTAACCATTGTACCAAGAGAAATGATCAAATCTTGCTCCATGACTCAATTATCCTCCTAAGAGTGCAATTCTTCAAAAAGGCATATGTAGGTCTACCAAGGTTCCACAATATTCCCTAGTCTAACCAAAGTTTTAATTAGTTTTAAGGTGCTATTGGAACACTTTTAGTATGCTTGAATGGATGGTAACAATGGGTTCATACCCAATTTCTTGGTTTCTTCACAAAAAGGCTACTAGAAGAGCCCCTAATGAAGCCTCCACCCAGATTTATAGGGCTACTAACTTATTACTCTTAGAGATTCATCAGACCTAGCCTTAATAAAATTTATTTCACATATTCCATACCCAAAGATTCCTTAGGTTTTGAGCCACGAAAAGGTGATACACCAATAAAGAAAAAAAAATGAGGGTTTTGGAGGGTATTGAGGGCTGCCTATTGTCCTCAACTTTAAAAAACCTTATTCAACTCACATAAAAATTTCATCTTCAAGAAATAACATTATTATATCCCTCTTGAATCCCTCTAGAGGGAAATTTTTCACTCTTCATGCTTTGCTCTTAAGAGCTCTTTCTTTGTTGATTGCAACTCCTACCCAAGCATTGCCTAGCTTGCCTAGGTTTTTGTCAAACAAATGCTTCCACACATTTTCTAGGACCTTTCTTGAAATATGTTACATGTTAGGGTTTTTAGTCTTATAATTCGTAAATCCATGAAAATCCCATGGTGGAAACAAGAGCTATAGCCCATTCATTGTTGAGAACTCAAAATTGGACAACAAACTGTTACTTGTAAAGAAATTTACAAAAGCCTTCTAAAACATGATTAAAAATATAATATAATGCATGGATAATGGATAATATACAAGATTAAAACTATAACATGGAAAAAAATTACAGCAATAATGTTATTTTCTACCAAACAACACCAAAAGCCAATAAAAATCTATAAAAAATAGTCACAATCTATCGTAGCAGTACAATGTTGTACAAAATAATGACTTCCAACCCTTGGTTTAGGTTCTTCCAACCTTAAATATGCTATCCCATGGAATTAAGATAGGTTTTATGGATTTTTCAAAGTCACATTACCAAAATAGGTCTTTTAGCAGCAAATAGGGAGAAGTTGAAAACTTGCTTCCACAACTTTAAAAGTTGTTAGCAAATTTTAAGAAAATTTTCCTCTCGGGTAGAATTACTTGTTTCCAGCTTCTAAGACCATGATAGACCATCCCAAAAAAACCTTGGGAGTATTACCTTACTTTAGTCAAGGCCTCCAAACTCTTGAGAACAAGTATTCCATATGGTGACAGGTATTACATAAAATTGCATTGTTTAAGTATTAAGGTCATCCAAGCTAATAGTCCACCTTGAAAGCTTTTCTAAAGCACACATATGATCAAAATGAAATAAAGACTCCTCACTTAACCTTTCACCAACATGAGTAGACAAAGAACTCCAAATGATACCTACCCAAGGTCAAGATACCATTCTCAACAAAGACTAAAGAGGAAACTTTTAAAACCTATCCTAGCTTAGACACACAAGCATGAGCTATATGCTCTTATTGTATTCAAATGCTTCTTAAAAGAAGTTGAACACAACAAAAATGAAATGGTGGGAGCCTTTAAAGGGTGCTCCTACACCATACTCCCCCACTCAAGACAAACTAAGGCACTTTAGGGTCAAGAAGAGTTGGATCAATGCCAAACTTCTTGAAATGTCCTTCCTCAATGTAGGTGGCTTTAGATTTAGGTTGATCCTTCCATTTAATTAGATGTTCCATATGCACTTGATTCCTTGTATCTTTCTTCACTTTGGATTCCAATACTTTCTCTACTTTGGCTAGCTTCTTCTTGGGCATTGCATTAGTGTCAAGGTCTTGTAGGACCCTTGGTGGAGCTACACTTTTCTAATTGATTTCTCCCTTAAATTTAATCAGATCTACAACATTGAATACTATTGAGATGGCTAGGTTTGATGGAAAGTCCACTTTGGAAGAATTCTCTCCATATTTAGCTAGAACCTTGCATGGGCCAACTCTTCACATTTGGAGCTTAGTGGTCTTACCTTGCTACATTCTTGATTTATTAAGGTGGACCATAACATAATCCCCAATCTGAAACTATACTTCTTTCCTCTTTTCATCCATTTTTTCCTTGAGTCTTTGAGTAGATTCTAACATAGTCTTCTTCACTTGTTCTTGAACTTCTTGAATAGTTTGAGTGAAATCTATAGCTTGTCCAGTCTTTAACTCCATAGGACCTAAGTCTCTTAGCTCACTCACTCCTCTAGGGTGTCTACCATATACTATCTCAAAAGGAGCTCTTCTTGTTGTCCTATTAACACTATCATTATAACCATATTCAGCCTGAGATATAACAAGATCCCAAGTCTTCCCATACTCCTTGGTTAAGCACCTTAACAATTTCCCAAGCACCCTATTGATGACCTTAGTTTGACGATAAATTTTAGGATTGTATGTTGAACTAAAAGATAGATTAGTTCCTATCCTTTTCCATAAGGTTTTCCAAAAATGACCCATGAACTTGATGTCCCTATTAGACACAATACTCAAAGGGAGTCCATAAATCTGAACTACCTCCTTGAAGAAGAGATGTGCTACATAACTTGCATCATGAGTAGTCTTACATGGAATGAAATATCTCATTTTAGAGAACATGTATACTACAACATAAATGATATCCATACCTAATTTGGATTTAGGGAGTCCAACCACAAAGTCCATACCTACACATTCATAAAGCCTATTTGGAATTGGCAAGGGTTGATAGAGTCTTACGGAACTTGAATCTCCTTTCGCTCTTTGAAATATTCCACATTGCTCAACATATCTGCATACATCCCTTGCTAACTTGGGGAAAAGTAATATCTCTGTACTAACTCCAATGTCTTTTTTATGCCAAACTATCCACTCAAGCTACCATTATGCTTCTCTTGAATCAGATTTTCCCTCATAGATCCCTTAGGTATACATAGCTAATTACATTTAAATAAAAATTCATTTTGAAGAGTATAATCTACAAAATCACTATGAAAATGATTCTCAAATTTTACGCATACCTTGTAGGCTTGGGAGAAGTCTTCATCCTCTTCATACAAGTCTTTAAAGCCTTCTATTCTAACGCTTTGCAGCTACACTTCTTAGACATTCAAAAGCTTCCTACTCAAGGTGTCTACTACCTTGTTGAGCTGCCCCTTCATATGCTTGATTGTGAATGTGAAAGATTCTAGATACTCCATCCACTTCAAATGCCTATTACTAAGCTTTTCTTGAGTGTTTATATAACTCAAAGCCTGATTATCTATAAAGACAATAAATTATTTGGGTAGGAGGTAATGTCTCCACTTCTTGAGAGATTGTACTAATGCATACAACTCCAAGTCATAAGCTAAATATTTCTTCTTGGCCTCAATGTGTTTCTCACTGAAGAATGCCATAGGTCTTCCTTTTTGATGCAATACACCCCCTACTACTACATTACTTGAATCACATCCAAGAGTGAATAATTTATCAAAAGTAGGTAAGATTAAAATGGGTTTTGTAGCTACCTCTTGTTTCAATGTTTGAAATGCTTTCTCTTCTACCTCAGTCGATTTGAACATTTTTTTCAGCCCTCCTTTAATGGTGTCTAGTATTGGTGCATGAATCCCATTGAAATTCCTTACAAACTTTCTATAAAATTGTGCCAAGCCATAAAAACTTCTCACTTCAGTTCATATTCTAGGAGTAGACCAATCCAAGATTGCCTCCACTTTACTTGGGTCCATTTTCAAATTAACCTTGGACACTACCAAGCCCAAATAAACCAATTCTTGCTGCATAAACACACACTTTTCAAAATTAATGGCTAGGTTTTCTTCTTGGAGTCTCTTCAAGACCAACCTTACATGTTCTAGGTGCTCTTCTTTTGTCTTTCTATAGATGAGTATATCATCTAGATACACTCCCACAAATCTACCTATGAAGTCCTTCAAAACCTCATTCATTAATCTCATGAAAGTTCTTGGGGCATTTGTAAGCTCAAATGGCATTACAAGCCATTCATACAATCCATCTGTGGTTTTAAAAGTGGCCTTCCATTCATCATCCTCCTTTATTATAATTTGGTGATAACCACTCTTTAAATCTAGCTTAGTAAAGTACATAACACCTTCTAAACAATTCATCAAATCTTCTATTCTTAGAATAGGAAATCTATAACTGATGGTGATCTAGTTAATAGCCCTTGAATCTATACAAAGCCTCCAATTTCTTGCTTCCTTTACTGCTAAGACCACTAGGATAGGATATGGACTAAGGTTCTTTTTAATCAGCCCTTGATCCAATAATTCTTGCACTTGTCTTGCCACTTCCTTATTTTGATTTGGAGTAAGCTTATAAGCTACTTTTTTATGCAAAGAAGCACCAGGTACTAAATCAATTTGATGGTTGATTTCTTTCTTAGGTGGTAGTACTACTGGTGTACCATCAAAAATAATATCTTTGAAGTCATAAAGAATTTACTTCACTTCAATAGCTATGGGCTACAATTTAGTATCTTCTGTTGGATACAATTGTACAATTGTGTGTTTTCTTTGATCTTACACAAATGTCATATCAGTTATCTATCAATGTCTACCAAGCTCAGTTGGTTAGCAAAGAAAATTTTAGTATCTACCAAGCATTCCTAAAAAATACTCTGTGGAAATAGTTTCTAATGAACTCACTCAGGTGTCAAAGGATTTTTTGGTAGAAGTCAGTGTTAATAAAAATCTCAAGGTTAACAAAGGAAAGTAAGTGTTTACCAAGTTCACTTGGTCTCCAAAGGATTTTATAGAGTTCACAGTGTTAACCAAGCCTCTATTGGTTAACACTAGAAATTAGTTGTAGAATAGTGTTTACTAAGCAAGGTCAGCCAATAAAGGATTTTGTTGTTTTGAAAATAAAGTTTAATTATTTCATGTAATGATTGTAACTGACTGATGTAATGATTATTGATAATTATAAGTTGTAAATGAGCTGACTTGAAAATTTGTAAGGTATAAATAAAAGGTCAAGTTGAGAATTCTAAAGTGTAATGAGCAAGCATGCAAGTGTATTGATAAAAGAAGATAGTGTGAGAGAACATTGAAGGATGGTCAGATATCCTTGAGGAGTAGAAAATTTTTATTTGATCAAAGAGGATCTAGTGGAGTAGAACAAAGATATGTATCAGCAATTCAGTTGCATCTCATTTAGGTCTATTCATTGTTACTTTCTCACCATTGTAGCAATGATTTCTAAATCTCTTAATAGAGTTGGTTTAACAATCATTTTGTAAATCCTCTAACAAGGTGATAGTTCTTTTGAATTTTTCTAAAGACATCTAGCCAGGCCACTCCTAATAAGGTGATTAAATCCTTTAACAAGGTCACACCTAACATTTAAAATTAGTAGCTAGTTACTTGGTGATTTTTTCCATATTGGGTTTCCATGTTAAATCTGGTGTCTCATATGTTCATGTTATTTCTTTTATGGTTGCATGTTAATCACTATGAATGTTTAAAGATCAGTAATAAGTTAACATACATCTACCAAGTTACAACATTGTTCTATGTGGATATCAAGCAATAGAAGTAATAGTTTATTAGACATCTAAGGAATCTATGGATTTTATTTTTTGTGGTAACTGATTCACCCCCCACTCCCCCTCAATTACTCCATCTATATTTCCAACAAATGGTATCAGATATTTTGGTGCTTGCAGGAAGGATTTCAAGGATCTAAGCTAAAGATCAAGATGTCTTATAAGAGGGAAATTCCAAGGCTTAATAGGGATAACTTTTCAGAATGGTGGGGAATGATGAGACTTCATCTAGCTTCCATTGGAGATACAGGATTGAAATACCTTGATGAAGAAAATGTAACTCCTTCTAGTACATTATTTGTTAATGACATTGCTAAGAAGAAGACTCATAACACCATGATGATAGACATTGCATCAACTCTAAGCTATGAAGAATTTGATGATATCAAGGACTACAAAAATGCCTTTGAAATGTGGAACAAGTTGAAATACATCTATGGAGGTGATGAAAATGTGAGAAGAGCCAAAGCAGAGAGTCTAAGAGGACAATTTGATCAGATGAAAATGAGAGAGGATGAAAACATTGCCAAATATATTGAAAGAGTCAAAGCAAGTGTCAGTGCAATCAAAGCCTTTAGAGGAGATATCAAAGAAGAAATTGTTGTAAGTAAAGTTCTTAGAACATTGCTTCCCATTTATGCAATTAGAGTATCTATAATTCAAGAAAGAAGATGTGAAGCAAATCATAAGATAAATTTGGATGCTATAGTATGAAGATTGACTGCATTTGAGCTAGATAACTATGACAATTATGTTCTAGCTTCCAAGAACAATGAATCTACATTTGAAGCCAAGCTTTCACTCAAAGAAAAAGGAAAGAAAATAAAGGAATCTCAGTCAGAAAGTGAAGAAAAATTAGAAGAAAGTTCTAACAATGATCTTGAAGTAGTTGAAGCTCTACTTGCAAGGAAATATTCTAGAGGTAAAGGAAAATGCAAAGGTAAGGTTCTTGTAATCTATTTTTCATGTGAAGAAATTGGTCATATTGCATCTATGTGCCCAAACAAGCAAAGAAAGGATTAGAAGAAAGGTCACAAGTGAAATGACAAGAAAGACTTCAAATCATTCAAGGACAATGGTAAGAAAATATGGTTTATGGCTAAAGATTTTGATGATAGTGAAGATGAAATTGTTTGCATTACTATGAATAATGAATCTAATAACGATGAGGAAGATAAGATGGCACTTATCTCTCATGTGAGAAAAAATGATACATGGATCATAGACAATGGTTGTTCTCATCATATGACTAGTGACAAAACTAAGTTTAAACATTTTGAAGACTATGATGGTCGTATTGTAAGGTTTAGAAATAAAGAACCTTGTTGTATAAAAGGAAGAGATAGAATCTCATTAACCAAAGAACTTGTATGTGATAATTCTTATTGGGTTGAAGGACTAAAACATAATATGTTGAGTGTGGCACAACTAATCAATATTGGATTCAAGGTGGAATTCATGCATGGAAAGGCAAGAATGTTGGATGAAAAAGGAAGGGTGATTGGATTAGGCATACAAACAAAAGGTAACTTGTTTTTATCTTGAACTTGGTGAGTTCTCATGTTTTATTATTCAAGTTGAAGAAAGTTGGTAATGGCATAGAAGGTTATGTCATGTGAATTTTGATAACATGGTAAAGATAAGCAAATTTAGGAAAGTAAGAGGCATTCCTAGTTTAAAGAAACCTAACATTGGTCTATGCAAAAATTGTTAGATTGATAAGATGAGAAAGACAAATTTTAAAAGTAAAAACTATTAGTATAAAGATATTTTGGAAATTGTGCATACTAATTTGTGTGGACCTATTGGAATTGAGAGCTATACTGGAGAAAAGTTCTTCATTCTTTTTGCTGATGACTACTCTAGAATGATGACTATTATGTATCTGAGAGAGAGAAGTCATAAGCATTTGAAAAATTCAAATGGTATTTGGCCAGAGTAGAAAATGAAATAGGAAAAAGACTAAAATATTTGAGGTCAAACAGAGGTGTTGAATTCATCTCCCATGAATTCAATAACTTTTGCATTGAAAGAGGAATCAAAAGATAGGTATTAGCTCTTGGAACTCCCGAGAAGAATGGAATAGCTGAAAGGAGGAAAATATCTATCATGGATTGTGCAATGACTCTAATGATTGAAGAGAACATTGCTATCAAATACTGGAAGGAAGCTATCAGCACTGCAGTTCATACCTTGAACCGAGTATAGTTGAAGAAGGACTCATTCAAAACCCCCTATGAGTTATGGTATGGCTATAAACCCAATGTAAGTTACCTAAAAGTATTTGGAAGTAAATGTTACATCTTGAAAGAATCTAGAAAAAGAAAATTTGATGTAAAGGTTGATGAAGGTATATTTTTGGGATATTCTTACAAGAGTAAGGCATATAGATGTTTGAATTTTTCTACGAACAAAATCATAGAAAGTGCACATGTGAAAGTTGATGAGTTTGCAAAAAGGACTAAAGAAGAAAGCAAAAAGGAACTAGAAAATTATAGGAGATTTTTTTTCATTGAACCTAATACATTGCTAGATACATCTATCAATCAAGTGACTTCTACTCTCGAGACTTCCTTAGTTAGTGAGTTGGAAGAATTTTCAACCAAGTCACAAGGACTTGAGTCATAGTCTGAAGCTATCGAGCTAATTCCTATTGAGTTAGAGCAGCCAGAACCTAAAGTTGAAGTGCAAGAGGATGACAATGCAAGTCACTCAAAAGGAAAGGAGCCTATATTGGCCAAGCATGTCAGGAGACATCATGCACTAGATCAAATTTTTGGAGACAAATCTGAAGGTACAATGACAAGAAGTAAGCTAAAAGGTACTTGTTTACTTGCTGATTTTGAACCTAAAAATGTCAAAGATGCATTAGAAAATGAAATTTGGATTGAGGCTATGAATGAAGAGATAGAGAAAATAGAAAAGAACAAAACATGGACTCTTGTACCTAGGCCTAAAGATAAAAATGTGATTGGAACAAAGTGGGTATTCAGAAATAAGTTAAATAAAGATGGTAAGGTATCAAAAAAAAAATCTAGATTGGTATGTAAAGCCTACTCTCAAGAAGAAAGAATTGATTATGGAGAGATTTTTGCTCCTGTTGCAAGATTGGAAGGTGTCAAGACCTTACTTGCATATGTTACATAAAAAAGATTTAAGGTATATTAGATGGATGTCAAATAAGAATTTCTCAATGGTAATCTTGATGAAGAAGTCTACATTAAGCAACTTGAAGGTTTTGTTGATCTAGACAAGAAGGACATGGTTTGAAAATTACACAAAGCATCGTATGGTCTGAAACAAGCCCCTAGAGCATGGTATGAAAGATTGCATAACTATCTTATTTAGATTGGTTTCCAAAGAACTAATGATAATAGTAGCTTGTACATCAAGGAAGGCCAAGATAACAAGATTGTTTTGGCAGAAATTTTTGTGGATGATACTTTTTTTTATAGGGAATGATGATTTATGCAAAGATTTTTCAGGGAAAATGAAAAAATAATTTAAAATGTCTATGTTTGGTGAGATTAAATTCTTTGTTGGTCTTCAAATTCAGTAGAGCAAAAATGGTATCTACATCACTCAATCTAAGTACATCAAGGAGATACTTAAGAAGTTTGATATGGAAGACTATAAACTAGTTGGAACACCCATGTGTACTGGATTAAAGCTTACCAAAGATGATGAATCAAAAGAGGTCAATTAGACCTTATATAGACCAATGATTGGAAAGTTATAGTATGTGGTTCATACAAGACCTTATATTTCTCTTGTAGTTGGTATAGTGGCAAGATTTTCAAAAAAATCCAAAGAAAATCATATGATGGCAATCAAAAGCATCTTGAGATACTTGAAAGGAACTGAAGATTATGATCTATGGTATAAGCTTGGCAAAAATTTGGACTTGAAAGTGTTTATTGATGTTGATTGGGTTGGTAATTTGGATGACAGAAAGAGTACAAGTGGAGGAGCATTCTTTCTTGGAAAAAGATTGGTATCTTGGACAAGCAAAAAGAAAAATTGCACATCCCAATCTATAGCAGAAGAAAAGTATGTTGCAACATTAATAAATTGTTCCAATATTTTTTGGTTTAAATAGTTGTTGGAAGGCATGAAGGTTGAGATCAAGGAACTAGTTTTTATTTTTTGTGATAATAAAAGTGCAATTAACATATCCAAGAACCCAGTGATGCATTCCAAAACCAAGCACATTTCAATAAACTATCACTTTGTCAGAGAATTGATGCAAAATAAGGAGATCGGATTAGAATATATCCATACAAAAGAGTAGATTGCTAAAATATTCACCAAGCCATTACCTAAAGATGCATTCTTGTATCTAAGAGGCAAGTTAGGGGTCATTCCTCTATCTGAAGCTCACTAAAATGAAGTTTTAGTGATGCATCAACAGGAACAAAGTTGAATATCTATTAGTTGATGCAGCATAGTCATGGGAACATTGCATATGAATTAGTACTTAAGGTACATTGTTACTTATTTGGTTTGTGTTGTCTTTGGCATGTGTTGTCAAAGAGGGAGAGTTTACTATCATATCCTTCTAAAATTTGAGTGTGCTTGTGAAGAGTTTTCTATTTAGAAAAGAAGCTATGTAATTCCTTCACACACAGAGATTATTGCGTTAGAGAAATTTGTGAAATAAAATCTAAGAGGGAGAAATGTTTTGTCAGAAAAAGACTTGTTTTCAAATTTCATTGTGGTATGACATGTTGTGTTGCCATCAATGCCAAGGAGGGAGATTGTTGGATACAATTGTCCAATTGTGTATTGTCTTTGATGTTACACAAATGTCATATTAGTTATCTTTCAATTTCTACCAAATTCATTTGGTCAGCAAAACAAATTTTAGTATCCACTGAGCATTCCTAGAAAATACTCTGTGGAAATAGTTTCTATCAAACTCACTCAAGCGTCAAAAGATTTTGTGGCCGAAATCAATGTTAACCAAACTCTCAAGGTTAATGAAGGAAAGTTAGCATTTATTGAGTTCACTTGGTCTCCTAATGATTTTATAGAGTTCTCTATGTTAATTGAGCCTCTATTGGTTAACACTGGAAATTAGTTATGGAACAATGTTTACCGAAGAGGGTCAGCCAATGAAAGATTTTGTTGTTTTGAAAATAAAGTTTAATTGTTTCATGTAATGATGATAGCTGACTAATGTAATAATTATTGATAATTATAAGTTGTAAATGAGCCAACTTGACAATTTGTAAGGTATAAATAAAAGGTCAAGTTGAGAATTCTAAAGTGTAATGAGTGAGCATGCAAGTGTATTGATAAAAGAAGATAGTTTGAGAAAACTTTGAATGATGGTTAGATATCCTTGAGGAGCATAAAAGTTTTATTGGATCAGAGAGGATCTAGTGGAGAAGAACATATATCTATATCAGCAATTTACTTACATCTCATTTAGGTTTATTCATTGTTACTTTCTCACCATTGCAGCAGTGATTTCTAAATCTCTTAACAAAGTTGGTTTAACAACCATTTTGTAAATCCTCTAACAAGGTGACAGTTCTTCTGAATTATTCTAAAGACCTCTAGCAAGGCCACTTCTAATAGGGGGACTAAATCCTTTAACAAGGTCACACCTAATAGTGTGTTTTGTAACCTTTATCCAGGTTGGCTTCTAACAAGGCTAACTTTAGAAGAGTAAAAAATAGTAGCTAGTTACTTGGAGGTTTTTCCTATATTGGGTTTCAACATTAAATTTAGTGTCTGATGCAGGAGCATCCAGAGGTATAAGGGCAATCCTGTGTCACCCAAAAAAAAAAACATACCTAGACTTAGTTTCTGTTTCATGTCTTTTCATTTTTGGATACCCATTTGGGTCAAATAAAGGTTCCAATTCTCACAGTTCCGCAATCAGTGCGTTTGAAAATCCTGAAAAAATAGGAACATGCAATTTGGCCATCATTTTGGTGACCTAGAAGGTTTGAATTGACCAGATGAATGTAATTGTGATTTAGAGCATTCCAAAAAAAGAATCAGGTCAAAAGGCCCCACGATTTGAAAGTTATTGCAGTTTTTCAGGTTTTGGAGACCCCCTAAGAATGCTTCGAAGTCAGGTTAGGGGCATTAAATGACCTCAAAAAGGGCCAAAAAATGGGGGATGAGAAAATCTTGGCCATAGGGCTATAGAGTGCTTTGAGAGCTTTCCAAAAATGTAAACATTTTGTCAATCGGAGCTACGGTTCAAAAGTTATGCCTCCCGGAAGTTCGGTTACCGTTTCTGGATTCTTCTAGAATTGCACCGACTTCTAACGTAGCTTTTAGAACCTTCTATTTTTTTGGTGGATGCCTGCTAGCACTTTCTAGAATGTACTCCTAGTCCTTAACCCTCCAGGGTCTATTTAAGGAGATTTCTAGCATTATAAAAGGCAGTTCGGAGTGGAGATTGAGAGGAGGTACTAAAAGGAGAAATTATCTCCAGATTTATGCTATTGTAAGCCCTTAGGGCATGTTCTGAAGTTTATTTTCTCTGTACTATTTGTACTAGCTTATTTTCTTAGTTAATATAATTTTCCCTTTCTATTGGTTCCATTTTGTTTGTGGGTTGTGTCCCCATCAAGTGGTATCAGAGCGGGTTTTCCTGAGTGTGTAGACAGAATGCTGACTGTGAGGCAGTTTGCACCAGGACTGTGTGGTTGTGGGTTTGAGTTAGAAGATGCCTCCATGAAGAGAGCGTGGTGGAAGGGCCAGAGCTATTAATCTTGAGGAGGTTAGAGCCCTCCAAAGGCAGGTGCAGGCATTGCAAGAGGAGCTTTGTAGAGGAGCAAATATTGTCGTAGGTGACAATAGTGAGGATGACAATGAAGAAGAAGTAATGGGACCAGAAGAGGAAGTTGGCAGAGAAGTTTTGAATCCTATAGAGGAAAGGCTTTTTAGGGCCATTACTAAGTTTCAAGAAAAGACCTACAATTGAAGTGGGTGTATTTTCAGAAAATTTGAAACCAGATGAGTTGATCGATTGGATCAATGAACTGGAAGAATACTTTGAGTATGAGGATATCAGGGACCCAGATAGGGTTAAGTTTGCAAAGGAAAAACTAAAAGGCCATGCCAAAATCTGGTGGCAAGAGGTTCAATTGAAAAGAAACAGAAGAGGAAAGGAGAAGATCACAAGATGGGATCGCATGGTGGACAAATTGAAGAAGCAGTTCATTCCTGTGGACTATGAGCTTGATCTGTTTAAGAAGATGCATGGGTTAAAGCAAGTAGGAAGATCAGTACAAGAATATATAGAAGAATTTTACTGACTCTTGATTAGAGTAGGACATGCAGAAGCAAATAAGGAGAAGGTTGCTCGTTATATCAGTGGGTTGCGACCTAGCATTCAGGAGGAATTAAGTCTGGTAAGAATGACCAGCATTGAAGAGACATACCAATTTTCCCTATGAGTTGAAGAGAAGCTAAATAAAAGGTTTGAAGGAAGACAAAGAGGGTGCGGTCAAGGAGGAAGGGGAAGTGGTAGATCATCTGGAGGCAGCAATGAAACCCAAAAGAAAAATGAAGATGTGGGTACTAGCAGAAACCAAAGGAATGAGGGTTTCAACCGCTCCCATGATCAAGACTTTGGAAATCAAAGAGGAAGAGGTAGAGGACATGGAAAAGGAAGAGGAGGCTTCTGTGGAACTTGTTTCCATTGCAATGAAGAAGGTCATCATGCCTTTGAATGCCCTCAATGACAAGGAAGGACAGATAGGAGAGCTAAGGGCCAAGCTAGGGTTGCTCATGTGGATTAGGATGCACAATCATCACATTCAGAGGATGCAAAAAGAGGAGAGACCTTGGTAAATGAAAGAGTCCTACTAAGTGGTGAGAATGAACCAGGACAACGAAGGAGTTTGTTTTGTACCAGATGCAAGTGTGAGGATAAATGTTGTGATGTGATCATTGATGGTGGTAGCACTGATAACTTGGTATCAGAAGAGATGGTCTCTAAGCTGAAGCTCAAGAGGGAGAAACATCCCCAGCCCTATCGAATTTCTTGGGTAAAAGATGATCATAAGGTCCTAGTAAGTGAACAATGTTTAGTAAAATTCAAAATTGGGAGTTACCATGAAGAAGTTCTCTATGATGTTATTTAAATGGATGTTTTCCCTCTATTGTTGGGTAGACCATGGCAATTTGATAGACATGCAGTACATGATGGACATGCAAACACATACTCTTTGACAAAGGATGGAGTTCGCCACAAATTGAAGCACATGAAAAAGGAAGGTGAAAAGGTATGTAGCAGTGCAAGGATGTGTCTTGTTGATGGAAGGAAGTTTTTCGATGGCATGAAACATCAGCATATGTGCTATGCTTTGATTCTTAGGAAAGATAAAGAAGGTAGTAGTGAAATACGATTTGAAGTTTCAAATTTACTAGGGGAATTTGGAGATATTATCTTTGATAATGTTCCAGATGGATTGCCACCAGTAAGGCAAATTAGTCATCAGATGGATCTGATTCCAGGAGCTAGTTTTCTTAACAAGGCTGCTCATAGGATGACTCCTACTGAAATAGAGGAGCTAAATAGATAGGTTCAGGAGCTATTGAGGAAGGGCTTGATTCGAGAGAGCCTAAGTCCATGTGCAGTACCTATAGTACTCGCACCAAAGAAGGATGGAGAGTGGAGGATGTGTATAGATTCTCGAGCTATAAATAGGATAACCATCAAGTAACAGTTTCCTTTGCCAAGGATGGATGATCTTATGGACTGCTTGAGTGGAGCTCAGTACTTCACAAAGATAGATCTGAAGAGTGGCTATCATCAGATATAGATTCGAGAAGGAGATGAGTGGAAAATAGCCTTCAAGACCAAGGAGGGTCTTTATGAGTGGTTAGTCATGCCCTTTGGATTGACGAACACCCCAAGCACCTTCATGCGGCTCATGAATGAGGTACTTAAGAAGTTCTTGGGAAAAAATTTTATTGTCTATTTGGATGATATTTTAATTTTCAGCAAGACTTTGGAAGAACATTTACTGCATATTTGTAGTGTCCTTGAAAGGCTAAGGGAAGAGAAACTGTTAATTAATCTAAAGAAGTGTGTCTTTGCAAAAAGGGAATTAGTCTATTTGGGATTTGTTATATCACTTGAAGGTCTCAAAATGGATCTAGAGAAGGTAAAAGCCATCTTGGAATGGCCTACTCCAAGGTCAGCTACTGAGGTAAGATCATTTCATGGTCTGGTTAGTTTTTACAGGAAGTTTATTAAGAATTTCAGTGGCATATGTGCACCCCTAACTGATACAATAAGAGGGGATAGAAAAGAGTTCAAATGGACTGCAGTAGCTACGAGAAGTTTTGAATTGTTGAAGAAGAAGGTGACTGAACAGCCTGTGTTGGCACTTCCAGATTTTAGAAAGGTTTTCCAGGTGGACTGTGATGCTAGTGGCAGTGCTATTGGGGCTGTATTAAGCCAAGAAGGTAAGCCTATTGCATATTTTAGTTAAAAATTGAATGATGCAAAGAAGAAGTATTATGTTTATGATCATGAGTTCTATGCAATAGTTCAGGCCTTAAAGAAATGGAGACATTATTTATTGCCAAAGGAATTTGTTTTGTATATTGATCATCAAGCATTACAGTACCTAAATAGCCAAGGTAAATTGAATCAGAGGCATATGAAGTGGGTAGAATTCTTGCAGAGTTATACATTTGTGTTGAAGCATAGAAGTGGAAAATCTAACAGGGTTGCAGATGCACTAAGTAGGAGACAGTCACTGCTTACAGTAATGCAGGTTGAAGTAGTTGGGTTTGATGAACTCAAGAATTTGTACCCTGAGGATCCTAATTTTGCTAAAGCATGGAAAGCTTGTAAAAAACATGTTGCTATGGATAGAACCAAGTGGTTAGACTATTTGATTCAGGATGGCATGTTGTTCAAAAGTAGTCAATTGTGCATTCCAAGGAGTTCCATGATGGAAAATTTGATTAAGGAGAAACATAGTGGAGGGATGGCAGGACATTTTGGTCGAGATAAGACCATTGCCATTCTTAGAGAACATTATTTTTGGCCTCAAATTTCACAGGATGTGAAGAAGTTTGTATAGAGTTTCCAGGTTTGTCAAGTTGCTAAGGGGTTTAGTCACAATACTGGTCTATATCAGCCGTTGCCTGTTCCATCAAGGCCATGGGAGGACATAAGTATGGATTTTGGTCTCGGATTACCAAGGACACAAAGGGGTAATGACTCAGTATTCGTGGTGGTTGATAAGTTCTCCAAAATGGAACATTTCATTCCATGCCAAAAAACTCATGATGTTGTCCATATTGCAGACTTGTTTGTCAAAGAGGTGGTAAGACTACATGGTCTTCCAAGTAGTATAGTTTCTGACAGAGATATTAAATTTGTGGGGTATTTCTAGAGGACATTGTGGAAGAAGTTGAGAACAGACTTAAAATTTAGTTCCACGCATCACCCACAGACTGATGGTCAAACAAAAGTGGTAAATAGAAGTTTGGGCAATTTGCTGAGATGTTTAGTTGGGGATAAGCCCAAGGGATGGGATTTGATTCTACCAAAGGCAGAGTTTTCTTATAATAACTTTGTAAATAGGAGTACTAGAAAATAATCATTCCAAATTGTATATGGGAGTAGCCCAAGGACTGCACTAGAGCTAAGGAAGATAGAACAAGGGGAGAGGAAAAGTACTGAAGCAGAAGAATTTGCTGAACATATCAAGCGTCTATGTGAGGAGATTCAAGCACACATTACCAAGATGAATCAAGAGTATAAAGCTAGGGCTGATCAAAGGAGAAGACATAAAGAATTCCAAGTAGGGGATCTAGTTATGGTGCACTTACAAAAAGAAATATTTCCAATTGGTACTTACAACAAGCTGAAAATGAAGAAATTTGGCCCCTGCAAAGTTTTGAAGAAACATGACTCAAGAAATGCATATGAGGTGGAGCTGCCAGATGGTATTCACATTTCTCCCATTTTCAACATTGTAGATTTAATAGAGTATCATGATGATGGTGCAGATGAGGAGCTAGTGTTAGAGCCATGTCCAATTCCTGCTTCTAAGAAGGAGGAGATAGAAGACATTCTAGATCATCGTGTGGGTAGGAGTACCAGAAATAAGTAGTATGAAGAGTATTTGGTCAAATGGAAAGGACGGTTGATCAAGGACTCAACTTGGATTTTAGCAGCTGAGGTTTCCCATTTGGAATTTCCACTACCATCCATAAAGTGACAGGGTCACTTTTCAATCTACCCTAGGTGTCTGATGCAGGAGCATCCAAAGGTATAAGGGCAATCCTGTGTCACCCAAAAAAAAAATGTACCTAGACTTAGTTTTTGTATCATGTCTTTTCATTTTTGGATACCCATTTGGGTCAAATAAAGGTTCCAACTCTCACAGTTCCACTATCAGTGCGTTTGAAAATCCTAAAAAAATAGGAGCATGCAATTTGGCCATCATTTTGGTGACCTAGAAGGTGTGAATTGACTAGATGAATGTAATTGTGATTTAGAGCGTTCCAGAAAAAGAATCAGGTCAAAAGGCCCCACGGTTTGAAAGTTATTGCAATTTTTTGGGTTTTGGAGACCCCCTAAGAATGCTTCAAAGTTAGGTTAGGGGCATTAAATGACCTCAAAAAGGGCCAAAAAATGGGGGACGAGCAAAGCTGTCCATAGGGCTATAGAGCGCTTCGAGAGCTTTCCAAAAATGTAAACGGTTCGTCAATCAAAGCTACGGTTCAAAAGTTATGCCTCTCGGAAGTTCGGTTACTATTTTTGGATTCTTCTAGAATTCCACCGACTTCTAACGCAGCTTTTGGAACCTTCTATTTTGTCGGTGGATGCCTACTAGCACTTTCTAGAATGTACTCCTAGTCCTTAACCCTTCGGGGTCTATTTAGGGAGATTTCTGGCATTGTAAAGGCAGTTCAGAGTGGAGATTGAGAGGAGGTGCTAAAGGAGAAATTATCTCCAGATTTATGCTATTGTAAGCCCTTAGGGCATGTTCTGAAGTTTATTTTCTCTGTACTATTTGTACTAGCTTATTTTCTCAGTTAATATAATTTTCCCTTTCTGTTGGTTCCATTCTATTTGTGGGTTGTGTCCCCATCAGTGTCTCATATGTTCATGTTATTTATTTTATGTTTGCATGTTAATCACTACAAATTCTTAAAGATTAGTAATGAGTTAACATACATCTATTGAGTTATAGCATTTTTCTATGTGGCTACTAAGCAATAGTAGTAACAGTTTATTAGATATCTAAGGGATCTGTGGATTTATTT
The DNA here is from genome assembly GCA_028749045.1 of Cupressus sempervirens. NCBI lineage: Eukaryota > Viridiplantae > Streptophyta > Pinopsida > Cupressales > Cupressaceae > Cupressus > Cupressus sempervirens. Next base: position 697,958,043 of record CM053788.1, read on the forward strand.
TTGTGGTAACTGATTCACCCCATCTCTTAGTTACTCCATATATATTTTCAACATCTTCCTCCTTCGGCTTGACCATAATGGCACATCTTATGGGCTCCTTATCCTTTAAGGCCTACAAGAACTCTTTGCCACTACTAACACACTAGGTGTCTTCGAAGCTTCACCATCATTTTATATTAAGGATTGATTTTTGAAAGTCCTTCCATCTTTCTTGAAAGAAATGGAATTTTCTTCTCCATCATAGATCACCTTTATATCAAATTGCATGTTCTTCCCAAAAGAAGATGGCATGCATCCACGGGTAAGACATCACAAAGTACTTTGTCTTTATAAGTTCCAATAGGAAGCTCAAACTATATCTGCTTATTAACAAATACATTTTGCTCTTTATTCAACCAAGTCACCTTGTAGGGATTTGTATGGGAAACCTTTGTAAGTTTCAGCTTCTTTGCTACCTTCTTTGATATAATGTTATATGTAGACCCTGAACCTACTATAACCTTACAAAATTTTCCTTGAATCTTGCACCTGACTCTAAAAAGAGCCATCTTCTGCTTAGGTTCACTTGGATTGGGCTACCTTATGAGCACCTTTCTAATCATCAAGTTCTCATACATTTCTAATTCTATTTTTCTAATTTGATTAGTGCTTGAGCTGCCACCGTCTTCTTTAGCATAAGCCACTCTCTTCACATTACTAGGTCTTGATGGTTTATCAAGACACTTATAGGCAGGATGCCCAAGCTATCCACATTGGGAAGACTCCATGGTGGCAAAATAGGAGCTGCTCCTTCCTTCTCTTCTTCCTCTACTTCCTTGAGATCCTCTTCCTCTACCAAAAGATCCCCTTGTGCTGATTTTAGAACTTTGTTCCAAGAGTCTACTCTCCCCTTGGTTTCTTGATTCAAAACCTCTACTAGAACCACCTCTTTGACCACCTCTAGATCTCTACATCTTCCTCTGTTCTTGGTAGCATGGTCTTGCTTTATTTTTCCTCTCTCTTTGACCTTTAGGGTCATTTGATAACATTGAAGAAATATTTTAGGAGTGATAAGGCTCATTTCTTCTTGAACACACCATTTGAATCCATTTAGATATCTTTCCAACCTAATACTTTCATCTTCCACCACTTTAGACCTCAAGAATAGATTTTGGAATTCTTTAGTATATGAAAGCACATCCATGTCTTTTTGCCTCAAATTTTGTCTCCTCCTATGTAGGTACCTTTTATAGTCTTCAGGAATGTAGGGTTGTTTGATTTTAGCCACCATTCCTTTCTAGGAAGTGATAGGACCTTTTCCTTCTTTTTCCCTCTCTATTTGCACAAATTTCCACCAAGTGAGAGTAGTGTCTCTCAACCTTGACTTTTCCACCTTAACCTTCTAAGAATTAGAGACACCATCACATTCAAAATGGTTGTTCATTCCTTCAATTCATTCCATGATGAGATCAAGATCCATCTTGCCACTGAATAGAGGAATGCTTTGGATGGCTTTACTATTTGTTGCTTTGATTGCCTTCAAGAAAGTCTCTTTTGGTAAAACAAGGTTTGGTATTACAGTTTCTTCTTCCAACTCAATTTCTTTCTCTTTAGCCTTCTCTTCTTTCTACTCCATCATGTCCTTGAATTTATCTATAGCATCTTGGACCTCACTCAACAATTTTTCCAGTTGTGCTAATGGACCTATTGTCTTCTTCTTGCTCTTCTACCTTCTTAGTCAATTTAGCATTGATTACCATTGTATTAGAATCTTTGTATTAAATAGGTGACTACATTCACCTTGCTCTACACTTGCTTTGTCCCACACCTTTGTAGTCTCTGATACCAATCTAATGGGGAGAGATTAGGGTAGACTACCCAATCTATACCACTTATCCACACTATGATCTTGGTGTTCTCCTAACACCTAACTTGGTCTATAGGATTTCTTATAACTTAGAACATCCCCTAACCTACCCTAACCTTCCAACCAAGTGAAATGATCAAATCTTGCTCCATGAATCACTTAACCTCCTAGGAGTGCAATTCTTCCAAAATGCATATGTAGGTGTACCAAGGTTCTATAGTACTCCCTAGTCAAATCAAGGTTTTTATGAGCTTTAAGGTCCTTATTACAACATTTTTAGTATTCTTGAATGGATGGTAATAGTGTTTTCATACCCAATTTCTTGGTTTCTTCACAAAAAGGCTACTAGAAGAGTTCCTAATTAGGCCTCCACCCAGATTTACAGGGCTAATAACTTATCACTCTTAGAGATTTATCAGATCCAGCCTTAATAAAATTGGTTTCACATAGTCCATATGCAAAGATTCTTGATGTTTGAGGCCACCAAAAGGCCTTACAACAATAATGAAAAAAAATGAGGGTTTTGGAGGGTATTGAGGACTACCTGTTGTATTCAACTTTCAAACACCTTATTCAACTCATTAAAAATTATCCTCTTCAAGAAAGAACCTTCTTATATCACTCTTGAATCCCTCTAGAGGGAAAGTCTTGACTCTTTACATTTTTCTCTTGAGAGCTCTTTCTTTGTTGATTGCTCCTAGCCAGGCATTGCCTAGCTCGCCTAGGGCTTTGTCAAACAAATTCTTGCACACATTTTGTGGGCCCTTTATTGCAATATTTTACACATTAAGGTCTTTAGTCTTGGAACCCAAAAGGCCATGGAAATCTCACAGTGGAAACAAGAGCTACAACCCATTCATTGTTGAGAACTCAAAACTAGATAGCAAACTATTACTTTTAAAGAAATTTACAAAAAATTCTAAAAAGTGATTAAAAATCTAATCTAATGCATGGATAATGGATAATATACAAGATTAAAACTACAACATGCAAAAAAAAATAGTAACAATGTGATTTTTTTCCAAACAACACCAAAACCCAATAAAAATGTATAAAAATCAGTCATAGTCTATTGTAGCAGTACAATGCCATACAAAACAATGACTTACAACCCTTGGTTTGGGTTCTTCCAACCTTAAATAGGCTATCCCATAGTATTAAGATAGGTTTTAGGGATTTTTCAAAGTCACATTACCAAAATAGGTCTTTTACCAACAAAATGGAAGAAGTTGAAAAGTTGCTAGCAATTTTTAAGTAATTTTTCCTCTTGGGTAGAATTAATTGTTTCCACCTTCTAAGACCATGCTAGACCTTCGCAAAAAATCCTTGGGACTATTACCTTGCTTCACTCAAGACCTCCAAACTCTTGAAAACAACTATTCTATATGGTGATAGGTATTACATAAAATTGCATTGTTTAAGCATTAAGGTCTTCCAAGCTAATAGTCCACCTTGGAAGCTTTTTCTAAAGCATACATATAATCAAAATGAAATAAAGACTCCTCACTTAACCTTTAAACAACATTAGAATACAAAGAACTCTAAATGATACCAACCCAAGGTCAAGATACTATTATCAACAAAGACCAAACAGGAAACTTTTAAAACCTATCCTAGCTTAGACACACCAGCATGAGCTATATGCTCTTATTGTATTAACATGCTTCTTAAAATAAGTTCATCACACCAAAAATGAAATGGTGGGAACCTTGAAAGGGTGCTCCTACAACACATAGGAACATGGAAATGACACTTATGCACATTGCCTATCGTAACGGTGTGATATATAGGGCAACACTAGTTCATTAAATATGGAAATCGTGACTTCTTACTCGATCTTTATCGCTTACTAGACCTACTTCCCATGAATTTTAATGGAACCATTTCTCTTCCTACTTATAAAATACTATGACTTTATGCTAGTTGAAGAGACCTTTTCCTAGAATCAGTTGTACAACTAGCACTAGGAAGCTACTTTTTCCTATGCCTTCTTTGAAGCTAACTAGACTATGTAGCATGTATTAGGAAATGAATAACTTTAGATCTTTATCTCAAAATAGAATTGCCCTGTAATAATCTAGTTGATTTGCTTCAAAAATTTTAGGCACTAGTACAACAATAGATTAGTTATCTAATAATAGAAGCAGTATTATGTAGAAAGAATTCAACAACTTGTTAGAGAATCTATGTGATGAAATGAAAAAATTGAGTACGCAAGAAAGATGCTTAAAAAAATTAATCCACCCATATATACTTTACATAAACAACAATATGATTACTAGTTCCATTCAACCATTATATGAAATGAAAGATAGTTAGAACAAACACTTGATAATAAGAAATAATTAACTCTAACAAAAGTATTTTTTCCTATATCTATAACTCAATCATTATATGCAAATGTTGTAGAAAATTTTCCCAAGGAAAATACTATTGTAGAGGAAAACTAGGCTCTTTTAGCTAATAGATTTTGAACTAGGTATGCATGAGATACTCTTGAAGGTTAATAACTTGCAAAACCTATCAATGTCCTACACTTAAAGAAGTTCTACGCTTAAGGGCTTATGGCTCAACTATCTTGTACATATCTATGATCTTGAAAAAATCCTAAAAAGTGAAAAATGTCCTAAAAAATGATCATCTTAGTGAAAACCTAGAAATAGACACTTTGTTGTATCACCAAAAAAATCAAAAAAATCAAAAATAAAAAATAATTGAAAAAAGTCCTGAAAAAATATACCAAGTGGTGAAAACCTAGAAACAAGCACTGCTTGAGACCCTTGCACCTATGTCTATCAGTCTCAATCACCCATTTCACTACATATTTCCTAACTTGGGGTTGTTTCTTGTCCTCATCTTAAGGGCATAGTTTCTTAGTCTATTAAGATATCGTTATGCATTAGGGTTTCTTTGGAAACTAAAAAAAAAATCTTTCTTGACAGTACTTCCCCAACTTGACATCAACTGTTTCCAAACACTTTTTCAGGTAGTTTACCTACAGTCTTCAATGTCGCGATATTTCTCATTATCAGAATAAAGTCTAGAAAACATTGGTGAGGTCCGAAGTTAATATTCTCAAAATACTTCACTACAACACCATATTTTCAATACATCATATGCCATACAAAAAATATTTCAAGAATGAAATAAACTGTCAATTTTACTTCTTTAATAAATGAGCATTGGTTACAAACCATCCAAACAAGACAAGAACATATATTTCCATAAATACACACAATGAAGAGAGAGAGAGAGAGAGAGAGAGAGAGAGAGAGAGAGAGAGAGAGAATTCTCATTGAGCTCCTCTTTGTGGGGGTTGGACATTTGGATTTCTAGCTAGGGGCACGCCTATTTGTGCACTTCTAGATGATGAAGCTCCTAGTGTTAGTCTTACACCTTCCCAAATTGTATCCATAGGGATTTGGATTTGGCCATGTCTCAACATAGTGTTCATTTGTGTCATAAACATTCTATCTAAGAAGGATATCCCTCTCCTATGCTCTAGAGGGACTACCTGATGATACGATCCCATGTAGTATGCCCCCTCTCATGCAAGCTTCTCTAACTGCTCTCAGAATTCATTCATATCTTAGTACAATCTCACTTCCTAGGTATCATTGTTGCCTACTGAGTGATGTATCATTATGCCTTATATGTATTCATAGTCATTTTCAAGGACTCCCTCTTATGCTTTAGTGCATGCATTTGATTCATGAACTGGGTGATCCTTGCATTGGAAACATTTAATTGATCTTGTGATTGATATGCTATGGCATTAGTCTTTGCCATAGTTTCGCTGAATGCTTCCACATGAGCTTGTAACAACACCATCTCATTGTGAATTTGTTCAACTGATGCTCACTCTACTACTAGAGATGCCTTTATAGTCTTTGCTTGTTCTCGTTCTATTGCCAACATTGCTTCCACCCATTTCACTTCCTCGTGTGCTCCATATTCTTGGGATCTCTTAATCAAACCTTGAAAGAACTCTACATCTTTCTCTACATTATTACCCTACTTCATCTTAGCCTCCAATGTTTTCTTTTTCTCCACTTCCATTTCCACAACTGCATCATGAACTAGTTACAAAACAACACTAGGTTGCACTTCTTTAAATGGATGACATGAAGACATGACAACACCACTTTTTTTCTCCTTGGGTATGTTGATCATACCTCCTAGGATGCTTTTTCCCTACCTCCATAGTGATGCACCTTGCTTCACCATAGGTCCTTTCTCTATAACTAGGGTAGTCCCTTCCATAGGTGTTTGATCTTCTGGCTGACTATTTGTAAAGAAGACACACAAATTTATATCTTCTAGTTGTGTCTAGCCACCTTGATATCTAGTCTCCTCTACTATCTCATATTTCCTTGCAATTGGCATCGCACTTTCAGATAACATCTTTAGTAGGGTAGGACCCTCCTCATTTTCTTATGTTGGATCCTAGGATAGTTCACCTTGATTTGCCTCTATAGCTTCATGTTCACACCAATGCACATTTCGATGAGAGGAGCACTCCACTAACTTCTTGGAAACTACATTTTTCTCTTCTCCTCTACCTCCTTAGCCACTATCCATCCATCAAGATTTCACTGTTATCCTTGATCCATCCTCCAGTTCCTACCTCTATTGATTTAGGTTTTTTTTGTGCATGCTCTTGTCAGTCCATCATTGCTATTTTCAAATATACAATTATTTTCTCAAGCTTCTCTTGCATTTGTTAAAGCAATCAAATACACTATGAGATCAATGCTTATCACTCACCTATTTATGGAAACAAACTCTCAATACTTTTTACAATACACTACCAACTTATTGGGGGGTAAGTGCACCAAGTTGTGGTGTGAAAAGGGGGGTATAAGTGGACACTATTTTTTCTAAAATCAATAATTTTTGAACTTTGACAAAGAGTTTGAAGATAGTACACTGAAAATTTTAAGATATAACAAAAACAAAAGTAGTAGTCCTTTTAATCTAGTTTCTAAACTACTAATTTTTGTCCAAAATGGTTTAATTTTAGGCCCTCAAAAAATGGGGCCATAGAAAAAGGTACTATTTTCTATAAAAAAAACATAACATAGTGTGAAGTGTGGCCCCCCTAAAAGTTTAACTTTTATTTTGAAATTCTTTAATCACTTTGGTCAAAAGTTACCTAACACCATGTAGTTTATCCCAAAATTTTTTGGGTAATTTTATAATGTGTATTTTTTTTAATGAATTTTGTAAGTGGACACATCCCAAAAACATGAAATATCTATGTGCTCCCCCTAGAAATTATTGAAAATTGATCCAAAATAAAAACTTCTTTTCTTCAAAGTGTGTAGAATGGAGTCTAGTTTCTAGAAAACTAACTTGTTGTAAAATTTGATGAATGAGCTAAAATCTATACCATAGTTAGTAAATGTTGGTTTTTGAGAGAAATTGGACATACATTCAAAAGAAATTATAGTTGAAAGTCTTGAAATAATATGAATTTGAAATAAATTATATGGTTATATAGCTAACACAGAGATCTATAATACTATGTAACCTAATTTCATAGATTCTCAACCATAGGAAAACTTGAAGGAGAGCACAGAAGAAAAAACAAGCATGCTTTGTATGCTTGCTTCAAAACACGTTCTTAGACTAGTTTAGAGCCTCCAAACCTTTGGGTTGGATCCCCAAGAAAAATCCAAGCCTTAGACTTGGTGGTATCCAATGGCTTTAGATAGTGCATGTGCACGATAATGCATGCACACTATTTAAAGCATTTTTAAATTCAAGGCTTAAATAGTGTGTATTTTCTATAGTGCATGCATGCTATTTAAACCTTTTTAAAATTGAAGACTTAAATAGCTTGTATGCCCTATAGGGCGCACAATGTATAGTGCATACACACTATTTAAGCCTTCAATTTTAATAGAGAAAATATATAAGGAGAGAGGGAAGGAGAGAGGTAGAGAGGGAGGAGGGTAAAGAGTGAGAGGATTAGAGGTTGGGGAGAGAGTAGGGGATATGATGTAGAGTGATAGAGAATAATAGAAAGATAGAAGGGAATGGGGAAAGAGCATAGAGAGAGAGAGAGAGAGAGAGAGAGAGAGAGAGAGAGAGAGAGAGAGAGAGAGGGAAGGAGGGAGTAGATGATGGGGGATCAAAGGGTACATGAAATATGATTCTTAGAAAGAGAGGGAGGGACACAGAGTAGGGGATGTAAGAGGGTGAGATTGGGATATATATAAAAAGAGAGAGAGAGACATAAAGTATTGGATGATAGAGGGAGTGGGAGTGAGGGTGAAAGGTAAAGGGAGAGAGGGAGAGGGAGAGAGATGGAGGGGGAGAGAGAGAGAGAGAGAGAGAGAGAGAGAGAGAGAGAGAGAGAGAGAGTAGAGGATGGGGGTTCAAGGAGTACACAGGATAGGATTCATAGAAAGAGAGAGAGGGAGAGAGAGAAGGGGGAAGAGGGAAAGATTATGAGATAGGATGCAAAGAAAGAGAGAGAGGAGGGGGTAAGGAGAGAGGGGGGTAGAGAGAGAGAGAGAGAGAGAGTATTGGATGATAGAGGGAGAGGGAGAGGGAGAGGGAAGAGGAAGAGGGAGTGAGGGAAGTAGAGAGAGAGAGAGAGAGAGAGAGGGGGGGTAGGGAGGGAGAAATGGGGAGAGAGGGAGGGAGAAATGGAGAGAGAGAGAGAGAGAGAGAGAGAGAGAGTAGGGGATGGGAGTTCAAAGCATACATGGGATAGGATTCATAAAAAAAGAGAGGGACATAGAGTAAGGGGGGGGGAGAGAGAGAGAGAGAGAGAGAGAGAGAGAGAGAGAGAGAGAGAGAGGGAGGGAGGGAGTAGAGGATGGGATTTCAAAGAGTACATGGAATAGTATGCATAGAGAGAGAGAGAGAGGGAGGGAGGGAGTAGAGGATGGGATTTCAAAGAGTACATGGAATAGTATGCATAGAGAGAGAGAGAGAGAGGGAGGGAGGGAGGGAGGGAGTAGAGGTTAGGGGATCAAAGAGTATGTGGGATATGATGCATAGAAAGATAGGGAAGGACACACAGTAGGGGATGTGAGAGGGTAGGATTGGGATAGATAGAGAGAGAGAGGTGAGAGAGAGAGGGGTGATGAGGGAAAGAGTACAAGATATGATGCAAAGAAAGAGAGAGGATGGGGTAAGGAGGGGGAGAGGGAGAGGGAGGGGGGGGGGAGGGAGAGAGAGGGAGAGAGAGAGGGGGAGAGAGGGAGAGGTAGAGAGAGAGAGAGAGAGAGAGAGAGAGAGAGAGAGTGGGGGGGGGGGAGAGGGAGAGAGGGACATAGAGTAGTGGATGATAGAGGGAGGGAGAGAGAGAGAGAGGAATGGGGGTTCAAAGAGTATGTGGGATAGGAAGTTAATAAAGAGAGAGAGAGAGGTGGACATAGAGTAGTGGATGATAGAGGGAGGGGAAGAGAGGGGGGGAGAGTGAGGAGGGAAAGATTATGGGATAGGATGCAAAGAGAGAGAGAGAGAGAGAGAGAGAGAGAGAGAGAGGATAGGGTAGGGAGAGAGGGAGGGAGAAATGGAGAGAGAGTGTGGAGGGAGAGAGATGAGGGAGAGAGAGTAGGGATTTCTATTTTGTATGTGATTTCCAATAGTATGTATGCACTATAGCATGCATGCACTATTGAGAAATCCATTTTCCTATAGGATGTATGCACTATAGTGCACACACGCTATTGAGAAATCCATTTTTCCATAGCATGTATGTGCTATAGCATGCACATGCTATGGCCCAAGATAAACAATCCTATACCCAAACCATAGTGCATATGCACTATAGTGCATGCGTGCTATTGGAAATTTGGAAGAAAAGAATGTGTCATCTTTTTGGCACCACAACTTGGTGCATTCACCCTAGAAGTAGGTGAGTTTTACACCATGTTTTTCACAAATGACACGTAATAATGCCACTCTAATTGATTTTAGCACATCTCATGACATATCGAAATCACACAAAAACCAATCTTATCTTGACACTTAAGAATACAATTCCTTTTGATTGTTGTATGTCAATACTGATTCTTCCAAAAGATGTTTCCCATCTGTGCTCCTACTTTTCATCCACACATGCTAACACCAAATATACTTTAGCAAACACTCTGAATGCAACACCTTTTTTTAGCTATCATACATTAAATCAAATCCAATGTGTGTCCACAAACATCTATCTCATGTGGATGGTTGTGTATACCTTGACTCATTTTATATGGATGCTTTAGTGAGGTTGGTTCTTCTCATTGTCTATTTGAATGAGTTCTCTATGTTATAGTACATATTGATACTCATCCTCTTAGTGAATGTATGAGACACTATGATTATACATAGAAAACTTTTGTCTCAGGTTACAAATGTAAGGGTCATTGTGGAAAGAATACTTCCTTATTACTTAGCATGAAAAGGATCTCTCGTGTGTCTAGTGTGCTTGTCTGCAAGAAACATTCTACTCATCAAAGCCTTTATGCTTTGATGCTTATGTTCCCTTGCTAAATTAAAAGGGATAGGTTTTCTAGTCATTCTAGCTTCTTGTGCCTTAATGCTTACACCTCATTCTGACATCCAGATAAGGTCATATTCATATCTTCATAGCGTATGCTAGTGATGATTGTATGATCTTATAAATGCTCAATGATGAAAATAGAGTCTAAGACTTATGCATCCCTTGCTGGTAAACCACTTTTCATGTTAGCTTGCATTATAGGTTCATTTTTAGTTTAATCTTGCATATGGAGAAAACTCTCTCTTTATCTTTTGTGGATGTGTCAGCTAGCTGCATTCATCTTTTCTTCCTTCTTCTTAAGAATATTTTCGTATCTTTCGTAATCTTTTCATTTTGCTATCTCACTTCAAATTTCTTATTTTTACCTACTTGCACCTATAGCTAAAATTGACACCTTGGATTCATTTTGAGATCAAAATCAAAATCTGAGTTCATGATTAAGGTCAAAATTAGATTTTACAATCTATTTCTTTCTATGCAGTTAGCTAACATGCTTGAGCCTATCTTTGATTCTCACTAAGGCATTTCTTCACTTCTTCATTTTCACATTGCTTCCATTCTCTTTTCACTTACCATTTCACTTCATATCATGTTTCTTCTATTTCATCCTTGCTTGGGGCATACTTTCATTTCATTGATGATTGTTCTTGTTCTTTATTGTTCATATCTTGCTAGTTTTTGCACTACCTCTATCATTTTGATTTTGATTTAGAGGGGGTAGGAATAATCTAACATTGCTATTTTTTGGCAAAATTTTCTCTTTCAAGGGCATATGCTTGACCATTTCCATTTTCTCTTGATTTAGCTAGTATTCTAGACTATCACTATTAGTTTGATCACTAAATTCTTCCTATTGCTATTATAATCTCTTTATTTTTTGACTACATGTGTTCCCATATCAATCACACATTAGTTAGAGAGTGACTTCATACTTTGAAGTTAGAGCTATATATCTATTTTCTATCATGGCTTCTTCATTTGATGTGTTCCCATATGGCTCACATATTCGATGAGGAATTCTTAACTTCTTAACTATTCTTTGACCACATGTGTTCCCATATCGATCACACATTAGTAAAAGAAGGGAAAATGTAATAATGAAAAATTGGTCACATCTCTAAATGCAAGAAAACATTCTAAGTAATAGGTTCAAACAAATCAAACAAATCAATTAAATTGAACCCATTCACAAATGATACATGAATATTAATTTTTGAATAAAAGGAAATGAGTCATTATCCTTGAAATCAAATTTATATTGATAAGGGGTCATCTATCCATAAATTAATATTCTATTCATAGTGGGATCCATGATATCATTGTTTATTCATAGTGGGATCACCACTTTGAATTATAAAATCCCTAATGGAATCTCCACTATGACTATTTTATTCAAGTGGGATCCCCACTTTGAATTATAAAATCCCTAATGGGATCTCCACTATGACTATTTTATTCAAAGTGGGATTACCACTTTAAATTATAAAACTCTAATGGGCTCTCCACTATGAATTTGATATTCTGAATAATCATAATGTGATCTCCACTATGACTTTTTTATTCAAAGTGGGATCCCCAATTTGAATTATAAAATATAATATGAATTTGATATTCTGAATAGTCATAATGGGATCTCCACTATGACTATTTTATTCTCATCAAGATGGAGAAACGATGGAGAACTTCTATTTCTTGTCTACATTCTCTCATCCATGGCATTTTAGCATATATCATTTTAGCAAAGTTGCATGTTAATGTAGTTCTTTTACAATAACTTAGCTCACATAGTCTAATTAGTATGGATGTAACACTTTCAATTGCTTAGCTTAGTTGCATTGTGCATTTCATCTTAGTTACTCTTATTCTTGCATCACATACACAAAACTTCTTTGACACTAGCATTCTTGCTCTTGCTAAAAGAATCTCCCATCTAATGGTTTACTAGCAAGGGTTGTGTTTCTAAAGCTCAACTAAGAGCTTCCTTTCTACCCATTTGTATGCCTCTTGCACTCCATGACTAGGGAGCTCTAAGCTGGTATCTCAAGCTTTTCAATCTATGGAAAACCTTGGATAGAATGGTTTAGAGAAGTGCACTTTTCTTAGTGTACACATTGGTCTAATCTGACATACACTAATTTGTCAATCTTACACCAATTAGATTTGAAATTACTTGGTCAATAACAATGCCCAATATTATATCACAATTTTGAGTATCAAAATTTAAGGGACTTTGTTGAATACAACCACTAGACAAAGAG